>WEKX01011675.1:478296-501668 GCA_013390025.1 Pitta sordida
CGGCCGCGCTCAGGTACGAGGGGCTGGGGACGGAGCGGCCGGGGCTCGGTGCGGACTCGCCCCCCGCTGCCCGGGGCGGCTGCCGGCGCTAAGACACTGAACCCTGAGCGAATCCCCGCGGCGTTCTCCGCTTCAGATACGTAACGCGACAGGCACATGGAAGGCTGGCTGCGACAGCCTGAGGGCAGGGATATGCTTGGGAGGAAAGTTGCTTTTTGCAGCCAGAATTTAAAAATGCAAGCGGGTGCGAGAGTGCGATTTGAAAGTGTTGGGAGGAGAACAAGTTTCACCTGTTGCCGCTGTTGGGGCAGCGCTGCTCTGGCACAGTCTGGCACAGTCTGGCACCCCCACAACACCGGCCAGGAGTGGGACAGAGATCGGTTCTGTCAGACGTCACTGGCATCACTGCTGCTGTGCAGGGCTGTGGGGTAACCCTGGACAACTCTTCTTACTCCCTGTCCTCCGGTGTAGATTCTTAAGGATGCGTTTGCAATAGCAAATTAGTTCGGTTCTGGTAAACAAAACTGCTGCTCTTAAAAGTAAATTATTGGAGTCCCGAGAGCAAAATCAATTGGTGGGAAGGGTGTTTGGTGTAAGGAAGCACATGAGGTAACACCTGCACACTAAGTTTTGAGACGTTTCTGGTGCAAGTTGAGAGAGCCTCGAGAGCAGGAAGGAGCTGCCCAAGCCGGTGTCATGTTTGCCCTGAGGCCGGGGATGCTTTTGCTCTTGCAGTTGTTCCCCCAGCTCGGCACAGCCCTCGTGGTGCTGAGATTCGAGGGCCAAGGGGGCAAATCAGTGCTCAGCCAGTGTGAGATGCTAACGATAACACTTGCTGGTACACTCGTTGCTTTGGGATGGGAACGGCTATCAACAAAGAACCTGAACTGAATCCTCCTGTTTCACAGACCAAACAATGGCCATCACCAGCCTGATGGAAGCAGCACTGGGGGTGCAGGAAACACAATTGCCCTGGCATGCTCTTAGCACTAATTTCCGTCTCCACTGAGGAGGTTTTTTTTTTCAAAAATACATTAAACTTTAGGCTTAGAAAGTGTGTATTAAAAATAAAAATATCACTGGATATGTGCACATGCTTCCATGTACATGTCATACACCAGAAATGGTTCCTATTGAGGTCCTGGGAGTCGGGTGTTACTGTGATCAGTGCCCAAATGCTCAGAGAAAACAGGAGCAGCAGGAGTGAATGATGCCAGTAAGAGCAGTGAGTGGAGATGGTTCTGTTACTGTCAGAGGATAAACACAGAGCTGGCAGGTGTGTCTGTATTCTAGCACAGCTTTTTTTGTTTCCTGTGGCCTAGGCCAGCTTCACAAAAACAGTCCATGGAAACCCATGCTTCTGGGATTTCTTGAAGAGATCTGCTTTCCTTAACTGGGGCCAAGCCCAGCACATTCTCACAGTGTCTGTTATTCCTCAGATAAAATCGGGAGAGGGATGGAATCTCACCATGCTTGTTAGTGTTATAACCTCCTAACCCTGTCTTCCTGGAATGGCAATAGAATGGTGAAAAGGACATTGTCTTACAGCAGCTAAGGGATTGTTTGGAGGGATTGCTTTGCAGCCTTGTGGCTGAAACAAGCTCAGATAAAACTGTACAAAACAATACACTGGCACAGCACTACAGTAAAACAAACCACGAGATGAAACCTGGTGACCACTTGTGAGTGTGTGCTGTCCATAGCCCCAGATAAGGTAATTTCAGCTGGCTGTGCAGGATGAGATCTGGCCCAAACAGTTGAACACTTTCTGTGCCTGGGGCTGAGGCACCCTTCCAGCGTTCCTGCCAAAGCAATGCTTCTCCTTAAGTCTTGGCCAGTCCCTGTGGAGAGAACCATACTATGACCACATCCCTTGAGATACAGCTGCAAACGTTTGCAGAGTTGTTGTCTAAAGGCTTTTCTTAGTTTTGACACAATATTTCTGTCCCATCTTCCATAATTTCAACTGCAGTGATTACAACCTGTGTTTGTCAGTCATCTTGCTTCACATCACAGTTGCATAGGTAGATTTTAAAAAGCCTGTGCAGATTGTTTCTAACCAGTTGCTAATGATGATTATTTTCCTCTAAACTCAATACCAATATTATTTGCCTGTCTCCTAATACAGTGACCATATAAGCTGATGTGCTCAGTCATGGGTTACTACTATGTTTCTTTAGAATTCTAAGTTATGTGGATGTTTTTAAAATGAACATATTGTTAATTTTAATTGTTCAAAATAACATGTTGTTAGCTTTAATTGTTCAAAATTGGTAACTCATTTGCTAGACTACTTTAGTTTTGAGGAAAAAAAAAGCATCTATCTGTTAATTGTGTTTAATCCCCCCCCCCCCCCCCCCCCCCCCCAAAAAAAAGAAAAGCCTAATGGTAAGTAGGGAAGTTCAGTTTCATTTTTGATTATGTGAGTCCAGAAGCAGAGCCCTGATTGTTTAATTAGAGAAAGAACAGTAAAAAACCTGGGCTGCTCTTTAGCTTATTTATGTTTGAAGAGTCACTGAGGGGACATAGTAGCGTTTTTAATTTCCTGCTGCCAAAAACCAGAGCTTTTGAGGCAGCATTTTGCATCTTGATTTACTTGATCTAGGCAAACTCAATAGTTTAGCAGAACAAACCTGTTAATCACAATGAGTATTTTTTAGATTTTAGTGTAGATGTTCAGAATAAGACAACCCTCAGGTGCAAGTTACTAGTACTGGTAACACTTTAACTAGTTTCTTTGACAGGCAATTTGTGTTTTATTTATGAAAACACTGTGTCTAAGGTTTTTATTATATTTTCTGAAGGAAATTTGAAAAGGTGGATAAACCCTGCACCTTCTGAAAGAATTTCAAAATTAAACTGTCCTTTTAAGAGAAGGATGGCAGGAGAGGGATTATAGTAGGGGTAACTTTCTATCTCCAAGTGAAACATTCTGTACCTTGTGTGTTCCAAATGGGATAAACATTGCAAACTATGCCTTGATTTTGCCATTAAGAAAGCCTGTTCTGCCACTGAGACTTGTACATGAGCTCAGGCTGCTTTGTGTTTAAGTATTTAATGAGGGCCTTTGTATTTCACTCTGCCAGTTACTTTTGCCATGGCTGTGGGCTATTTCTAGTTTCTCTTAAGGAAAAAAAAAGTGGGTTTGACAGTTTAGATCCTGTTATGAGCCTTTGCTTTTCCATCAGACTGACATTTTCTGGAATGTTACACAACAGATTGTTTGTCCCACCTGTCTGCATTGTTACTTATTTTGCTGATATGAAACACATCTAAAAGCATTTTCACTGTTTCAGGCACTTGGCTTCTTGTGGTATTCTGATGACCAGAACTTCTCCTGTGCAAGTACCTGCAACAAGCCATACTGTGTCACGGGATTTCTTCAATGTTACTGCACCACTAGTAAATAAAAGGAAAGAATATTCTGAAAGAAGAATTATAGGGTTTGTATAAAACTGTGGAAAGAGGCTTTAAATGCTTATTGCTTTTATATTTGTTGTACTTAATCAGAAACACTAGAAGTGCAAAAGATTGTTCAAAAAGAAGTCAAAACCCCCCACCCCTACAGTCACCCCCCCTCCATGACCCTGCCCAATTAGAGCAGCAAAAGGAATTCTGACTTTCAGAATCTGTACAGATCAGGCTTTACTAGGCTGAAACTGAGTACAAAAAAAGTACGAACCCCTGGCCCGTAAAGGAAATAACCATTCTATTCCATAACAAAACCAACCTTGAAGGGAGCAATACACTAACACATCATTTCATCCAGTGCCATATGAACAAACCAACAGGTGTGAAAACTCTTTTCCATTCTGTCCCAGATACCTGCTAATGTTTGCTTGTACGTTATATTGGACTTGTCAAGATTTTCTTCTTTCCTTAAAAGAAAGAAAATAATGAGTTGTGTGGTGAAGGGATTTAGACCCCTAGAAAAAGATTTTGAAATTTTTAGGAAAATTCCAGTTCATTTGATGCTACTGGGATCTGCCCCCAGTCTCTGGTCCACAATTTTATGAATTATTTGTGTATTAGCATAATTTTTTGGCTGTACTCAACATTCCTTTACGTGATGGTTCTTGAACTGCAACATCTTGCATAGTCACTTAAGGAGGGCCTTTGTCCAAGAGTAATCACTGTTGAGTTCTGTTGAACATATGCTTCATTGTAAAAGAATTGAAGCACATCCCATCTGTTTCTGAGTCAGAAATAAAAATTAAAAACCATAGCTGTGTAATACTTTGCCATGTTACAGCAGAAGCAACTAAAATGTTGCTATTATATCATTTCATCTGATTTCAATATCCTGTTTCAGCGGAGAATTGGACAAGATGAGTTCCAGGGGTCCCTTCCAACCTCAGCCATTCTGCGACACTGGAAGGTTTTACCACTGCATGTATTTTCAAATTAAACTTTTTCATTTGGTCTAATGTAAGGAAGGTAGTAGTCCTCTCCTTAAACCTCATGAAATATACTACTTGACTTTTGATACACCTTGTCATAGTAGCCATGAAGTGTGGATTTTTATTTTTTTTTAATGTGAAATGTCCAAGACAGAGGTGTGCTGGAAAAAAAATGTTTCATTTGAAATGTGTGTGTATTTAGGTGACATTGCAGACAGTAGCAGGCACCAACTTCGTGTTCACTAACCCTCCTGCTGGATGGTGGGTGGTATTTTGCTTCTTTATGCAAAGACTATCACCATTTTTTCCCCCTCCTAATTAGCAAGCTGCATTTTTAATCTTCAGAACCAGTGGTAGTTTTCAGGTGACTGTATGTTCAACTTCCAGCTGCCTATGCCATTTGTAACATCTTCGATGATTTTTAATACTGAAGTTTAAACACCTTGTAACTAATGTTCGTATTTCTGTTTCCAGGTATTCCATGCAGGAAATGTATGAAGTTGTTGCTGTTGTGGAGAATTACAAACTATTTGTTCCTTGGTGTAAAAAGTCAGACATACTCTTGAAGCGCTCTGGATACTGCAAAGCACAGCTAGAGATAGGATTCCCACCTTTAGCAGAGAAATACACATCAGTTGTGACCCTAGTGAGACCACATTTAGTTAAGGTAACTGTGTTCTTTTTCTCTCCTAACTTTCTTTTTGCTTGTTGAAAGTCGAAGATTCCAGGAATATCTTGCTTCAAAAAAAAATTACGTTGGAAGTTCCTTCTGTGACTCAGAACTTGTATTGCTTTTCTTTAAAGAGTTTAGATAAACTAATGAAAATTTGAATATGCTCCTAAAACACATCCTGCCACACGGGGGAGGAAGGCGAATCACTTTTTAACTTGCCTTTGCTGGAAAAGCTGGCAGCCATTATTGGGTTTTTGTTCCGATTTTGTCCAAGGCTCTCTGAATACAAAATTAGCACTTACTTAAAAGTTGTTGTTGACAAGAGTAGCTGCTGATGCCTTAGCAAAGTTGCTGTCTGTCATTACTTTTCATAGTTTTAACTAATTATTATGAAAAGTGTAAGGTCTGCTGAAGGGGGAAAAAAAAAATCAGACTGGTAACAGCAGTTTTTGGGGGGAAAGCACGGAAGGAGTTGGCTCCTTTTAAGATTGGGAGCAAGGGGGACACAGTGGCAGTTTCCCCATTCTTCCTGCTGTTTTGGCAGCAGTGGGCAAAGCAAGCCTAGCTCTTTGTGTCTGATCTTCCCTCTACTCCCTTCTTTCTGTTGGAGAAGTAGCAAGACCTTGCATTATCTCATTCCTGGAAAGAAAAGGGAAAGTATTTCTGTGCTGCTCATTAGTCTTTGAGATGGCTCACCTTGCCATGGCTTTCCAAGCCAAGCAACACCTATTCCTTGGGGGTAGTCTTGTTGGAGCAGAGCTGCTTGTGGTAACAGTAAGAACTTGTAAAAATTTTTTTTTTACAGTCACTGATTTTTTTTCTATAAATGATCCGTTTATACATTGGTTTTAAGTTACTGGCAAGCCATATTTATTTAACTAATGCTTCAGGAGGGCTTGCACACAGTCCTCCCTTAAAGCAGTAATGTATTGCCAGTAGGTGGCTGCATAGACAATAGGGTCTTTCTTTTCACTCATTCTGCTTTTGGCACACAGAGCTTTGTGTGGCTGTATTTATTATAGAAAAGGATTGAATGAGATATACTTAATCATCCAAATACATAACCTCTGCTGGGTTGGAATTTATAGAGAGTTTGTGTTCAATCACATTTGTCTTGAGGCTAAGCATTCCTATAGCTCAAAGCTACCAGTCTCTATCAGCATCTAAAACATTCTGTACATGTAATAAAGTAGATCTAACCCCTCAGTAAATATCCCTATCCTTTGCTTCAAGCAGTGTTGTTCAAAATCCTGCTGTAAGACTAGCATGATATTCTATGTGTCCTGACACAGATCTGTTTTATGACACTCAACATGAAAATGTCTCTTCTCCCTCAAAAGGACTTCAGTTACTTTGCCATAAATGACACTGTGCCTATGGGATCTCATGCTGGATGTGCTGTAAGAACAGGCCCAACTTCGCCGTGGCTGTCACTGTCTAACAAATGCAAACACAAACTGGAGTAATGGCAGTTTGTCACATTTGTAAAAGCCTAATCGTAGCTTTACTTTTTCAACTTTATTTTAGGCATCGTGCACAGATGGGAAACTATTTAATCACTTGGAGACAGTGTGGCGTTTGAGCCCAGGTATCCCTGGTTATCCAAGGACGTGTACATTGGATTTTTCAGTAAGTATCATAACTAAGGAGCAGTGCCTAGAAACATTGTCTTCACCTGTGGTGGCTTTTTTTAAAATGTGTGGTACTATTTTGTTAAACACGTATGTGCAGAAAACAAGTTCGTTTTAGTCAACACTATCCAAGAAATATTTTGCAAACTTGACCACACAGAAACCATTAGTGTCCTTTAGAGACAACAGTCTCCTGTGAGGTGTGTGCAGATCATGACACAGTTAGGGATGGGCAGCTCTTGCCATACAGTTCTAAACATGCTGAAGTTTTTAGACAGTCAAATGCAGAGGGAGAAATGCTAAACATACTTTGGTGTTTCCTCTAATTACCCTACAATCTGAGTGCTCTCAGTGCCAGAAGGTAGGTGTCCCTCTGTCCTGTCTGACCTGCATTTTGGTAGATTTTACTCTTGCTATATATTGCGAATCTTACTCCTTCCTTCTATAACCCAGGCATAATAGATTGTTCCTGTTTTCATATCTATGATGGGATATCAGTGCAGCCCAAAACTATTGCTCTTGAAATCCAGTATTTGATTTAGCCTGATTTTACTCACAGCTTGTTTTTGACTCAAGTTATTGCTTTTCCATGTTGTCTGTTGCGTCTGTCATCAGTTTTTTCTTGCAACACCTACAATTCATGCTGTAACATCCACTGAGCATGTAAGCAAGCTGGGGATCACAACAGGATGCAAAAGTACACAGAGGGACACAAGTTAATCCTGCTGCCATCTACTGGAACACAGTTTTGAAAATTATCTTCCATAAATAGAAAAAAGAGCTTTTGGAGTCTATGAGGAAACACACCACACACTCCCACCATACCAAAGACACATTTTGACATTTCAGGACAAGAACTTCAGTTAAAGGCAGTCAAAACTGCACTTGACACGGACATTTTCACTTTCTTGGGGGGACACTTCTTGCTGCCATTTTGAGGCAGCAGAAGCCAGTGCAGCTGAACAAGGGCTGAATCCCAGCTAGTTACTGCCTGCTGCTCCTTCCTCTGGGCACATGCAGACGGGGATGGTGGGCATTTCACAACAAGCACTGCAAAACACGCCCTGCAATCACAGATACACTTTCTTGAAATCGAAGTTCCCACAAGCTGCTGTATCCTGTTTTGTCAGCCTAATTCCAGAAAACATACACATACAGGAGGGAACTTCCCTAGTTTGGTTTCAGCTCTGAAATTATTTCGTACATAGATTGAAGCACAGCACCATCCCTACCCTCTGCAAACTGTACATATATACCAGACCTCAAGACTCATGTAATCCCTGAACATGATGCCAGATCCATTATCCCCACTCTGCAGAACCCTGCATGCTCTGAACGACAGCTCTCTGACTTGCAAAAGGCACATTAATTTTACTGTTGCCTGAGGTGAAGCAAATGTAAATGAAGCTACACTTGGCTTTTGGGCCAAGTCGTTTAATTATTTCTGTGCTACTGCTTTGCTGTTAACACACACTGCCTGTAAGGCATGTGGGAGAAGTTGCATTTGCTCCATTTGGCATTAAATCTTCTGATTTCTCAGGAATGACACAAATACCTAAATCTTAATCTATTTCTGCCTGTGTCAAGTTGGGAGTGGGAGCTGTTCAGGGGGGAGATGAAAAACACAAACGAAAGCTGGTCAGTAAATTGTTTGTTTGAACCTACCAGAACTACTGCCAGCAATAAGGAAAGACTGATTTTAAATATTGGTATTTAATAAGTAACTACCGCAAGCTGCTGTTAAGGTTTTTGGGTGTGCTCCAGCTTACCTGTAAGTCCGCTGTCTTGCCATGCAGGATTTTCTTCACACAGCTGTAGTCCTCCAAGTGAACTCTGTGCACAAAATAATTATTGTTTGTCAGTAGTTTTTTGTTATACCAAATCTGTTTTGTAATGCATTAATTATTAAAAAAAGATAGTTTAGGTAAATGATTACTTCAGAGAACTGAATGATTCTTCTAATTGAAAAGCCCATGGGACAGTCCAGAGACCAAGGAATACAGCTTTTCTTCAGACACACACATCTCTATGTCAGTTTTAACTGTTCTTTCTCCCACAACTTACTTCACTGGAGATTCTTTAATAGAGTTGTGTTTATTTGTAACGGCATTTTGCCACAACAGCAGATGTAGGAAAAATAAATCTTCTCTATTTTCTTGTAAACAGGTTTCTTTTGAATTTCGTTCACTTCTGCACTCCAAACTTGCCACACTATTTTTTGATGAAGTGATAAAGCAGATGGTCGCTGCCTTTGAGAGAAGAGCATCCAAACTCCATGGCCCAGAAACCAGCATACCTCAGGAGCTGATGCTTCATGAAGTTCATCAAACATAAAGGGACAACTGTAATCACCTCAGTGATAACCCTGTTTGTACACTTCATTGTACGAAGTGCTGTGCTCCTCCTTTGGGGCATCTGTTTCTTATCTGAGCTGTGTGCAAGGTTTTGTACTGTACCAAACACACCTGCTCAGCCAGAGCTGTATAGAACGTTCAAAAGCTGCAATCAAGTAAAACCTAAAGCCTTATCAGTAACAGACACCTTGGGTTACAGTAGCTGCCAGTTATCTCAGGCTGCCTTTAATGTGCCAAACAGCTGCTGTGATCACGGTCCAAGTTCTGCCTTAGCCAAGCTCATGATTTTTGTTTGTTTTTTAGCACCATACTGCATTAACTCAGATTTAAGTTTGTAGTAGTGTGACTGTAACTTAACAGCAGCAACTCAGTCAGCTCTGGCCAAGCAAAGGGGAACTGACATTCTGGATTCAGAGAACGCAAGTTTGCCCAGCACTTTTAATCCAAATGAATGGGAAAGGTAAGCCAGGAGCCCCCTGAAGCTCCTGAATTGGCCTGCAACTGCTGCAGAACAGCCCCAGTGGTCAGAAATGGAACAGGGGGTACAAGGAGTACTGTAATTTAAGCGCAGAAGTCTCAGCTCTAGCCAGTGAGTCCCAGTGGATGTGTGTGCTCCAGCCACTGATCAAGCTGTAGTACTTCTGGCAGGCTGAGTTTGCCCCCTCCCCTCCTTCAGTGTTACCCTTGCACTTTGGTTACTCACTCATCTAATGCAGACCCTGTGGAACAGGGAGATAAGTGTTACCTCTGAGAGTAAGGGACCACAGATTTGTCCTCCCTGGAACCAGGGAATAAGACGTCCTGCACTTCCTGCAGCCAAGCACATCCAAGGCCAGCTGTCACTAAAAATCACACAATAGCACTAACACCTTAGTTCTTGGGGGATGTTCAGTACCATACCACCATTTCATTATCTGCCCATTGCAATAGTGCCAGTTCAGTTCTTTATTCCTGACATAAGTATTACCTTTCCAGGCTCCGAAGGAACACAAGTGAAGAGGTTAGAACAGATTTCTAAACCCTTGCTCTATGCTGCCTTGCATTCCCAGATTTCCCTACTGAAATTAGGCAAAGCTCCTGGTCAGGTGGTCCTTCCTCCAGTGTCCATAACCCATATGGTTACTACAGAACAGCATAATAAACAATACAGGAAAATATGCTTCAGAATAAAGACAGCCCTCAAACAGTTTCAAATTACTTACCTTTCCAGAAAGAGCAGCTGGAATGTCACACATGCTGTCTGTGAAGGATAGTTCTTAAGGGCAGGAAGCCGAGGAAACTGACAGCAGGATTGAGGTCAGTTTTACAGCACTGAGAAGAGGTAAGGCCATTTTGTTTGTTGAAGCAATCAGACATGAACTTATGCAAGTCTGGGAACCAGACACACTTACACATCAAGTGTTATAGCTGTCAGGTCAAAGAACAAAGTAAGTGGCAAAGCAACATTTCTAAGGGTAAAGCAGCATCCAGTACAACCCCCCTCAATTCTGCAACTCATTACTAGGGAGGAAGAAAAGACTTGAGAAGCTCAAGGTTAGGAGGTAACCACACACTACAGTGGAGCAAAGGAACTATTTAAAAACCCCCAACCCCCTCAGCCAAGACTTACCTGTTTGATACCTGCAGGGCACTTCCCTTCCTACAGACCAAAAGATGCACTGGGCATTTCCAGCATGTGAAACAACCAGCATAGACAGGGCAAAATAAAGTCAGTGCACGTGCCTTGTTTTCAGAGCATCGTTTAATATTTCAAAGAACTGTAGTGCAGTTCAGCTTAGGTATTTCTTACCAAAATTAAAGTCACTTGCATTTCTGAGAAACATTCTAGACAAAGGAATGTTTCTTGGAGTGAAATGCCCTTTAATTTTTTCAAGCATAAGTGTCATTTTCTAGTAAATCTTAAAAGCAGCAGTAGGCTCTCCAGGCTCTCCCATGGCTATGGCAGATGAAGAAGGTGATACATTTTGTAACTTTTGAGCGGTTTATTACATAAAGGTCACATAACTATTTGCCTACTTTGTACACAATTGTCTAGTCTCACACACAGTGGCTTCCAAGTTCTTCCTAGTACTGGCAAGCACCAGGAAATTCTGAAGTAGAATATCAAGTGCCTTAATGAAGTTTAAACCAGGACCTTGGTAGATGGATTTGCACCCAGTTATCAGGAATGTACAAATGTCTTTATTCAAAAAATACAAAATAAATTATCTGTAGGCATGGACAATGACTGTAAACAATTACACGTGTTAAATGAAATCCAGTAACTGATGGTTACAGTGATTTTTCAACACCAGCCTCACTTCAGTCACTATCCACCCTCTGACACTGATAGCTCAAGTTTTTAAAGTCAAAACTCAGTCTTCACAGCTCATGATGCATCCCTACCCCAGGAATTAGAACATGCCACCTCCCATTCCCCCGCCCATCCCACCCATTCCTCCCATTGCCGGCTCTTTTTCTTCTTTAGGAACTTCAGTCACCACTGCTTCTGCTGTCGATAGGAGGGACGCAACTCCTGCGGCGTCCATCAGAGCAGTTCTCACAACCTAGAACAGGGAAGGAAGAACTGAGCACCTGTTGACTATCAGAGGAGGTGGGAGGAAAGAAAGCTGAGAAGTAAGACACTCAGGTTACCTTTGTTGGGTCTATGATTCCTTTCTCTACCATATTTACAAAGTCCCCAAGCATTGCATCATAGCCAACTTCTGATGGGCTCTGCAGGATTTTCTCAACTATCAATGATCCTTCGACACCAGCATTCTTTGCAATAGTCATGGCTGGGATTTTCAGTGTTCTCTTGATTATTTCAATGCCTGCAAGAAAAAGGGTGGGTAGAGGTACGTGTTACATACACTGCTCACACTGCCAAGGTACACCTGCATGTGCTGCTGGGGATCAACACAGAGAACCCTCTGAACAAAACCAGAAGCTATCTGTATCAGTTCCAGGAGGGAAAGTTCTCTACCACTTAACATGGCAACAAATGAAGCCTTTGCAGGATATTCCCACACATTTTAGGTTTATTATGTTTTGTAGAAATAAGGAGTATTATTACTCTTTGTATTTATGTGTAACATGGCACAAGATCTTTTTCCATTTGATTTGCTACACAATTTCTTTACTGGATTTTATGTCTGTCTGCAGTGACTAACAGCCAGCTCTTAACACTAACCATTTGCTACTCTCTGCAAGGGAGTGCTGCTGCTTTACTCTTACTGGGTGTTTCACAGGCGAGTCAGGGATGCAGTGAAACCTTCCCCTTGTAAAGCAGACACCAGCACACCAAGGGGAGGTGAGGTTCCCGCCATCAAATAACTAAACCAATCTGCATTACACCTGATAAAGCCTCAAGTCAGGAGAAAGTCTCCTCACAACACTTCCACACACACGTTCAAGTGATTTACTCACCAATTTTCTGATCCTCGTTGGCTGGAGTTAAGGCATCCAGCGCTGGAATGCAGCGCAGCAACGCACAGCCACCCCCTGGCACGATGCCCTCCTCCACGGCAGCACGGGTCGCGTTCAGGGCGTCAGTCACCCTGTCCTTCTTCTCATTCACTTCAACATCGCTCGTGCCACCCACCTACAAGCACAAGCCATAGGTCAAGGTTCACAAAAGGGGCCCGGATGGGAGAGCTCTGCTGGCTACAACACTGCTGCTGCCAAACGAAACAGCCAACAGCACCGACACAGACCAGAAAGCCAACCCCCATCTCCCATGCAACCAGTCTTCTGTCCCTCAGCACTCAAGATGCCTGAGCAGAGTTTTAGTTCATTATTTCTTAATACCTTCAATACTGCTACTCCATCAGAGAGTTTGGCCAATCGCTCATTCAGCTTCTCTTTTTCATATTCACTGGTGGTCACCTCCAGCTGTTCGATAATTTCTTGAATGCGTTTTTCAATCTGAGCCTTGTCACCCTTCCCCTTTAGCAGCATGGTGTCGTCTTTTGTCACAATGACNCCCACACATTTTAGGTTTATTATGTTTTGTAGAAATAAGGAGTATTATTACTCTTTGTATTTATGTGTAACATGGCACAAGATCTTTTTCCATTTGATTTGCTACACAATTTCTTTACTGGATTTTATGTCTGTCTGCAGTGACTAACAGCCAGCTCTTAACACTAACCATGGGGGTGCTGCTGCTTTACTCTTACTGGGTGTTTCACAGGTGAGTCAGGGATGCAGTGAAACCTTCCCCTTGTAAAGCAGACACCAGCACACCAAGGGGAGGTGAGGTTCCCGCCATCAAATAACTAAACCAATCTGCATTACACCTGATAAAGCCTCAAGTCAGGAGAAAGTCTCCTCACAACACTTCCACACACACGTTCAAGTGATTTACTCACCAATTTTCTGATCCTCGTTGGCTGGAGTTAAGGCATCCAGCGCTGGAATGCAGCGCAGTAACGCACAGCCACCCCCTGGCACGATGCCCTCCTCCACGGCAGCACGGGTCGCGTTCAGGGCGTCAGTCACCCTGTCCTTCTTCTCATTCACTTCAACATCGCTCGTGCCACCCACCTACAAGCACAAGCCATAGGTCAAGGTTCACAAAAGGGGCCTGGATGGGAGAGCCCTGCTGGCTACAACACTGCTGCTGCCAAATGAAACAGCCAACAGCACTGACACAGACCAGAAAGCCAACCTCCCCTCTCCCATGCAGCCAGTCTTCTGTCCCTCAGCCCTCAAGATGCCTGAACAGAGTTTTAGTTCATTATTTCTTAATACCTTCAATACTGCTACTCCATCAGAGAGTTTGGCCAATCGCTCATTCAGCTTCTCTTTTTCATATTCACTGGTGGTCACCTCCAGCTGTTCGATAATTTCTTGAATGCGTTTTTCAATCTGAGCCTTGTCACCCTTCCCCTTTAGCAGCATGGTGTCATCTTTTGTCACAATGACCTCTCCCACTTTACCGAAGTCATGAGGCTGAATATCTTCCACATTTAGGTTCAAACCCTCTTCTCCAAACACCTGAAAGAAGTATGTCAGCAGTTGGAATTCACAGGTTCCCCATACATCAACAGGCAGAGGTTGATAGTGCACAATAATCACACTACTGCAGCTGAACAGAACTCTTCCCTTCTAAAGGAATCCAAGCTCACAGGCACTCCATGGAGTGGGAAACCTGCCAGATTCTCACTCATGCCTGACTCGTGCAGCTCACTGTTTTAAAGTGCTTGGGAAATGAAGTTGTGTTACAGAGTTCTCACTGAATATCTCAAGTTGGAAGGGACCCACGAAGATGGAGTCCAACTCTTGGCCCTGCACAGGACAAACCCAGGAGACACACCATGTGCCGGAGAGTATTGTCCAAACATCTCTCGAACTCTCAGTCTCAGTGCTGTGGTAACTTCCCTGGGGAACCTGTTCCAGCACCCAAACACCCGCTGGGGGAAGAACCTTCTTCTAATATCCAACCTCAATCTGCCCTGACACAACTTCAGGCCATTCCCTTGGATCCTGTCACTGCTCATCTTTGTGTATTTTGAGCAGTTAAAAAATATTGACACTTCACTGAGTTTAGGACAGAGTTTGCTGTTTTGTTACTTTGTGCCACAGCTATCTTAAAAATAATGTTTTATTTCAATAGCCTCCTTTGGATCCCAGGATCACACTATGATTTTGAATTGTGTATTAAAAAAAAAGCACCATAAAGGGATATTAATCAGCACATCAAATATACACAAAGTTTAGTACAAAGAACAACGTTCAGTCTATTCCAAGCACTTTAAACAATTATATTGGTCACGCCTGAGTTCAGGCAATTGTGAGACAGTTAGTTTTATAAGGCAGGAAAAAAGAAAAAGGTTTTCTACTTGAAAAAAAATGGGTCTTGGGAGTTCCTCCTTCCCCTTAACAGTCTAAGTCCTGCAAAGAAATCACGTGTGACTTGAGACAGTTTCAAACACATCACTGATGGTTGGCCAGGGCTGTATTACACAGCAATTTTCAANAGTGTTCTCTTGATTATTTCAATGCCTGCAAGAAAAAGGGTGGGTAGAGGTACGTGTTACATACACTGCTCACACTGCCAAGGTACACCTGCATGTGCTGCTGGGGATCAACACAGAGAACCCTCTGAACAAAACCAGAAGCTATCTGTATCAGTTCCAGGAGGGAAAGTTCTCTGCTACTGAACGCGTCAACAAATGAAGCCTTTGCAGGATATTCCCACACATTTTAGGTTTATTATGTTTTGTAGAAATAAGGAGTATTATTACTCTTTGTATTTATGTGTAACATGGCACAAGATCTTTTTCCATTTGATTTGCTACACAATTTCTTTACTGGATTTTATGTCTGTCTGCAGTGACTAACAGCCAGCTCTTAACACTAACCATTTGCTACTCTCTGCAAGGGAGTGCTGCTGCTTTACTCTTACTGGGTGTTTCACAGGCGAGTCAGGGATGCAGTGAAACCTTCCCCTTGTAAAGCAGACACCAGCACACCAAGGGGAGGTGAGGTTCCCGCCATCAAATAACTAAACCAATCTGCATTACACCTGATAAAGCCTCAAGTCAGGAGAAAGTCTCCTCACAACACTTCCACACACACGTTCAAGTGATTTACTCACCAATTTTCTGATCCTCGTTGGCTGGAGTTAAGGCATCCAGCGCTGGAATGCAGCGCAGTAACGCACAGCCACCCCCTGGCACGATGCCCTCCTCCACGGCAGCACGGGTCGCGTTCAGGGCGTCAGTCACCCTGTCCTTCTTCTCATTCACTTCAACATCGCTCGTGCCACCCACCTACAAGCACAAGCCATAGGTCAAGGTTCACAAAAGGGGCCTGGATGGGAGAGCCCTGCTGGCTACAACACTGCTGCTGCCAAATGAAACAGCCAACAGCACTGACACAGACCAGAAAGCCAACCTCCCCTCTCCCATGCAGCCAGTCTTCTGTCCCTCAGCCCTCAAGATGCCTGAGCAGAGTTTTAGTTCATTATTTCTTAATACCTTCAATACTGCTACTCCATCAGAGAGTTTGGCCAATCGCTCATTCAGCTTCTCTTTTTCATATTCACTGGTGGTCACCTCCAGCTGTTCGATAATTTCTTGAATGCGTTTTTCAATCTGAGCCTTGTCACCCTTCCCCTTTAGCAGCATGGTGTCATCTTTTGTCACAATGACCTCTCCCACTTTACCGAAGTCATGAGGCTGAATATCTTCCACATTTAGGTTCAAACCCTCTTCTCCAAACACCTGAAAGAAGTATGTCAGCAGTTGGAATTCACAGGTTCCCCATACATCAACAGGCAGAGGTTGATAGTGCACAATAATCACACTACTGCAGCTGAACAGAACTCTTCCCTTCTAAAGGAATCCAAGCTCACAGGCACTCCATGGAGTGGGAAACCTGCCAGATTCTCACTCATGCCTGACTCGTGCAGCTCACTGTTTTAAAGTGCTTGGGAAATGAAGTTGTGTTACAGAGTTCTCACTGAATATCTCAAGTTGGAAGGGACCCACGAAGACAGAGTCCAACTCTTGGCCCTGCACAGGACAAACCCAGGAGACACACCATGTGCCGGAGAGTATTGTCCAAACATCTCTCGAACTCTCAGTCTCAGTGCTGTGGTAACTTCCCTGGGGAACCTGTTCCAGCACCCAAACACCCGCTGGGGGAAGAACCTTCTTCTAATATCCAACCTCAATCTGCCCTGACACAACTTCAGGCCATTCCCTTGGATCCTGTCACTGCTCATCTTTGTGTATTTTGAGCAGTTAAAAAATATTGACACTTCACTGAGTTTAGGACAGAGTTTGCTGTTTTGTTACTTTGTGCCACAGCTATCTTAAAAATAATGTTTTATTTCAATAGCCTCCTTTGGATCCCAGGATCACACTATGATTTTGAATTGTGTATTAAAAAAAAAGCACCATAAAGGGATATTAATCAGCACATCAAATATACACAAAGTTTAGTACAAAGAACAACGTTCAGTCTATTCCAAGCACTTTAAACAATTATATTGGTCACGCCTGAGTTCAGGCAATTGTGAGACAGTTAGTTTTATAAGGCAGAAAAAAAAAAAAGCTTTGCTACTTGAAAAAAATGGTCTTGGAGTTCCTCCTTCCCCTTAACAGTCTAAGTCCTGCAAAGAAATCACGTGTGACTTGAGACAGTTTCAAACACATCACTGATGGTTGGCCAGGGCTGTATTACACAGCAATTTTCAATGTCTATTTTAAAAAAAACAGGAAGATTTGAATATTTAAGTTACTGTTACATAAACACGAATCAAGAACCTGAAAACACACAGTTTCCCTCCTCAAATAACACTAACATTTCTTAGAGCAAAAAACCACTTAAAACATCATAACTTACAGCACCACCAGTAGCAATTGCCATGTCCTTGAGCTGGTTTTTCCTGTTGTCACCAAACCCTGGAGCTTTTACAGCAACAACCTGAAGGCCAACCTTCAGTCTGAAGAGAAAAATTCAGAGAGTAACACCCCACATGAGTTCAGAGAATGAATCTAATTATTAAACCCAATTATTTCAGTACAACTTTAATAATCAAGAAAACTTTCAGGAGAAAGACCTTCATGAACTGAGCTTATTTTTGCCCAAAAATCAACTGAGAAGTTGACAAAGTATGGTGATATCACAAGCTGCTATTCCTTTGGCACAGGCAAGAGAACAAACAGCACTGCACTATAGAAAAATCAAACACTCTTTTGTATGTACTTCTTTAAAAGAAGGGAAAAAAAATCAGTATTTCTCTAAAAAAAAAAAGGATTTTAATCCTCACCTGTTCAAGACTAGAGTGCTGAGGGCTTCTCCATCAACATCCTCCGCAATAATGACCAAAGGTTTTCGGTTGGCATTGGCAATTTCAAGAGCTGGAACTATGGACTGTACACTAGAAATCTTCTTTTCACTGATTAAAACATAAGCATCCTGGAATTCACATTTCTGCCCTGCAGAAACAACATGAACAATTCCATTACAAAAACATATCAGGCATTCTTTTACCTTCAGCTACTTTGGAGCAGCAGCTGCACTTCTAACCCACACTAAAAAATGAGACAAATTCTTTTCCCCAAGACCCCTCCTTCAATCCTGCACTGTTCTGCTGTGTTGCAGGCCCAGCCCGATGTCAGCACAGACACTGTCCACATTTTGTGCAGAAAGGAAAAAACCCTCCCAAAACTACAGTTTTTTACCAAGTTAGAATTTTCCAATGGGGAAGGTGCCCCTGCCCTATCTGCTGTGGCATGCAGCATAAGGGACTGCAAAGTCTTTACAAAAGCTAAATTTGCGACTTACAAGAGTCACTGTAAGGTTTATCACACAGGTCACTGTTAACTCACCTTTGGTTGTATTAATAAAATATGGAGAGATGTAGCCTCTGTCAAACTTCATACCCTCAATGATTTCCAATTCATCATTTAGAGTTTTTCCATCCTGTTTAGACACAATAAAGTCTACATTAAAAGAACCCTTATTATACTGAAGGCACAAGTGTAATTCTGGCATATTATGTACAAGAGAATGAAAGCCTCTGGTCCACACATCAGTCTCAGGTACCTTCTTTCAAACTGCAAGGAATGTAAGAGAACAATGATCCAACCCTGACCTAAAGGAGCTGGGGAGAAATTAGGGTTGGACACTGTGTGTGAGCAGCAGTAGCTGTATCACATGTGACAAAAGCCAGCCCTACACGGAGAAGAAATGGTCACTTTACATTTCATCTGCCTCTTGGCCAGTTCTTACCTTGACAGTGATTACACCCTTTCGTCCAACTTTTTTCATTGCATCTGAGATGATATTGCCAATCTCCTGATCTCCATTTGCTGATATCGTGGCAACCTGAAACAGTGAGGCATTTCATCTCAGCTCACAATACAAACCACTTGTTTCCTCGCCACAAAGGAAACCAGAATAACCATTTTCAATTGAAGTGACAGGACAGGGTGGCTGACTGCAGCACATCCCCACAGGACCCAATATCCCTGCTGGAAGGGCTCACCGCTCTTGGGCAGCCCCAGCACAGGGCCAGATTCCCTGCGCTGGGCTCACACCCAGCCCACCTGAATCTGCAGCCACAGGGAGAAATAACCCACAAGGGTCAACACACATGGTGCCCAATGCACAGCTGGGCACTCACCTCAACCTGAGTGAGCTGCCACAGCCCCAGAACTCTGCCATCACCTCCCAGCCACAACCACAGCTTCAGACTCATTAGTTCCTCCCAAGTACCTAATTTATGCTGTGAGACTACACTTAGGAACAAAACTTGAAGGTGAAAAATCCCCCCTACTTCTGAACTAACCTCCATCCGTGCAACTGAAGGCAGAATACTGGGAATGTTGAAGTAGGAACATGAAAGTGTAACTGTCAAGTTCATTCAGTGAAACATAATTTGAATCTTGACATATATAGAAAAATGCCCAGGTGTCATATGCACACAACCCAACTCCACTAAACATTTTGTTAAGAACAGCTGTGTAAACTTAGGTTACATTTTATTGTGGGGGTTTTTTTCACCTGTGCAATTTCTTCTGGAGTTGTAACAGGTTTGGACAGCTTCTTCAGTTCAGTTATGATAGCATCAACTGCAAGCATCACTCCTAAAGATAGAAAAAATACTTGTGAGTGAAGAAAAAGTACAGCACAGAAAAAAACAAACCACTCACCTACCCCACCAGACAGGTTTCATTTTTTAAAAAGTCCACATGCAAAAATCTATCAAGTTTGCATGTTCAAACCCAAAAAGCTCTACACTGTTCTTTCTGTATCTTGGGCCTATTTTTGGAATTGGTGTGAGAGACTTTGTCATGATCAAAATTTTTCACAAATTGGTTTCTAATGCACCAGTAAGTCATATACTTAGGAGAAATCAATTAAACACAGAAATGCTTTTTGGAGTTTACCTAAGACAAATAAGGTAACGGCACATAAATAGTAAAATGATTAGAAAAATTAAGAATTGTTCAGAGTCAGCAATGTAACAAAAACAACTGTCTTCTCTAACCATCACTGTTCACATAAAACTTTATGTAACTCTTCTAAAAGAGGGTAACTTATTCAGGAAGCCAATGAAATTTAGGATTCAAAAAATAAATTACAGTGGTTAAACATTAAAAACAAGGGAAAAAAGTTACCCCTCCTGATTTCTACTGGATTAGCTCCTTTGCTGATCTTCTCAAAGCCTTCCTTGGCAATGGCACGTGCAAGTACCGTGGCAGTAGTGGTACCATCTCCTGCTTCTTCATTCGTGTTGTTGGCAACATCTTGAACTAACTTGGCTCCAATATTTTTGTATTTGTCTTTCAAGTCAATTGCCTTTGCTACTGTCACACCATCTTTTGTCACTTTGGGGCTTCCCCAGCTTTGTTCAATAATAACTGTTCTTCCCTAGGGAGACAAAGAACAAGTATGAAACTTATGAGCTGAGCTGAACAAGAAGATCCTTTGGAACAGCCACAGCTAAACACCTCACACAGAGCCTTCAAGCTTTTCAAGCACACACAATTACCAAAGTTCTCCAGAACCAGAAAAATAGCTCAAACATTTTATGTTTCATTCCTTAATACCACAGTTTGAAAGCACAATAAGCCCGGCCTCATAGAGAAAAAGAAAAGATTCCCTCTAATACTAATGATTTACCTCAAAATTAAATAAAGCAACACAAAGAACTAAATTCGCAAAATTTCTTTTAAATCACAAAAAAAAGCCTTTGCGATTGAAAAAAGTCATACATACAAAGCTCAATGTGTTGCATTTCTGGAAGGTAAAAACGGCACAGAATTGCAAACCTCACCAGTGATTAGCCAAGAGAACTGAGAATACTTAAATTCATATTAATGCGTTGTAATAGCTTCTCACACGCTGCAAGTTAGCAAGCTTTTCTCTTAGCCCACACTCAGATCCAAGAGAAAAGCTGGACTATCCTTCCCAACGTGCACAGACACAGGTAACAGGGGAACACAGGGCAAACGCTCCTGCACACAAAGCCTGCTGCTCCCCAGATGAACTCAATAGCTTGGACAGCTGCTCCGAACAACCACCATCCAGTCTGAGCTGGAAGCAGCAGAAACACGGAGTGGTCTGACGTTCTCCTGAAACTCCTGAGCTATCCTGGAGCCTGCACAAGGGCTCTCACCGGGTCTGCCAGCTCCAGCTCGGAGCCCACCACGTGGCTGCTCAGAGGGAGCCGGGATCCCTGGGATCCCGTGCCAGGCACGGCAGCCAAGGCCGGCCCTGCCCCGAGCTCCAGCACATCTGCCTCGGGCACCGAGCGACTTTGGCCTCCTGCCACCACGAGGCCGCTCCTCCAGCGCAGCAGAAACGTTCCGCTTCACTTGCCGAGGCTCAGCCTGGGGAAGAGCTTATATAAATTCACCTCCGTGCTATAAAACAGCCTTGCCAAAGTAACCCATACCCTGACTACTACTAGCAAGTTCTTCATGTAGTCTCTCAGTTTTGCGTAATTTTAGTCTGTATTTTAATTCAATCTTACTGCAAATGTTTGGTTTGCAGCTTTGAGAATGGCACAAAATGTACTTCTATCCAATCATATGAAAGCACTCACTCTCAATAAAAACTCATTCGTGCTCCTGAAGAAGGGAAGAGCACCAGTAAATGCACATGGGTTTAGAGCAATACTGCATATTGAGCTGAGCTCTCATATAAACAAGTTCTGTTCAAGGCATTGGAGCAGTATCAGACTGCAAACCACGTTCCTTAAAACGCAGGACAGTGCCAAAGACAAGTTCCCTCACCAGACTGGTATTTCTTTAAAATGCTAAAAGCAAAATCAGGCACTGCAGTACATACAATCCCTAAATTTCTACGAATACATGGAGAACAGATAAAAGTGAGAACATGGAAGCAAAACCCCCATAAGGTTACACAAAGTTGCATCAGCAGCTGCCCTTTAGTCAATGCATTAGAACCCTGCTTAGGAATTCACAAAGTAGCACAAACCAAAAAAAACAAGAGTTAAATTAACTAACTACACTTAAACTTTGCTCCTCTCTGGAAAATAGTCACAGCCTGCTGACATCACTGTTCCTTAACCTCCATCTGCTCAGCTTATGGCATTTTTGCCTTTCAATAAAGCTGTAAGAGCACCAAAACCGTGCTGACAGTACATGAATTAACGTTACAGTGGCCAAGCAGCCTTGAGAAGAACTACCAGGCCATTACATGGAACAGATGCAACGAGCACAAAGCAAATCAGTGTCTCTTCCTCAAAAACAAAGCTCGTTTCAAGCTTTATTGCACATTGCATGACTATGCAGAATAGCACAGCTAGTTCTCCAAGAGACCTGGAACTCGCTTGTAGGGCAGAATATAGTTTAACATAAATAAATGGCACTGCCACAGAATTTCACTTAGGCTGGTAACATTTACCAGCCAACTGAAAACTCAACATTACACTTGGGGTGTATTTTCCACCTCATTAATACGAAAAGGGAAAGTCATTAGAAACTGTAATTAGTAAAAATAACCCCTCCACCCCCAACAATCTATCAGAGCTCCACAGCTCATTACAAAGTTATATTATCTACTGCATTGTTAAAGGTTATCAGCCGAGCTGGTAACACATTATGCACATCCCAGTCGCCTTTAAACTGTTCAAAAAATACACTGCACCTTTCACAGTAGTTTAGGTAACTTTAATTGGTTACTATGGAGCACATGCCCTATGGATGATCCTTGTGGGTCCTTGAACTATTACACTTGAAGTAATAACCATGAGAAAACAGGTACTTGAAGCTTTCAGTAGCCTGTCCATCCTCCTAACCCTCTGCACTGCAGTCCTGCAGATGCAATCATGCAGCTCCACTGAGGGAACACTAACAACTCTTCCCTGCTACGGTGTCTGATAAACCGCCAGAACTCCCATTACCTTTGGCCCCATGGTGACAGCCACAGCGTCTGCTAGAAGATCTACTCCTTGCAGCATCAGAGCTCTCGCGTCTGCTCCGAACTTCACATCCTTTGCATAGGCTCGTGTCAGGTGTGGGGCGAGTGCTCTGGACACGGGTCGCATCTGACGGAGTACTGTAGATAAACGGAGCATGTCTACAACATTAAAACAAATGCAGAGAAAAAGATCAGCATTACAGGCCTGCACAGCTGCTTCCAGAGAAAAAGAGGAGGAACCGACCTAGGACGTAAAGGCAGTGACCGTAAGGAGCCAGAGACTCCTACAAGCCGCTGCAGCGGCCGGGGCTCCGCCACCCTCACGGCGGGATCGGCGCTGCAGGAGCTGCCCCCGCGCCCCCTCCCGCAGCCCCAAGCGATCCCGCCGGGCGAGGCCCCGCGCCCGCCCCGACCATCAAGGGCA
>WEKX01011675.1:502067-543659 GCA_013390025.1 Pitta sordida
GGCAGCGCTGAGCCGCGGGAGGGGAGGGGAGGGAAGGGAAGGGAAGGGAAGGGAGAGAGGAGAGGAGAGGAGAGGAGAGAAGAGAAGGGGAGGCGGCGGTCTGACAGCGCCGCAAGGTCACGGGGTCCGTGGGGTGGAAGCGGCCGCGCCGCCGGTGCGGGGAGAGGTTTGCGGGGCTGCCTTTGGGGCTGAGGGTCCCCCCGCCGCCCCGGGGGCAGAGCTGTGCCCGGGAGAAATGAAATGTGCCGCTCTCCTGAGCTCCGGTGCGCTTTGTAAAACGCCCTGTAGAGAGCTGACATTGAAGAACTGGGTAAAGGCAGAATCCTCTTTTTTCTTGCAGCGATATTGATTCTTAGTAACGTGAAGAATTTAGTGTAAAACGTGCATGGTCATAAGTCTGCAGTGTATTCGTGTTAAACATTCCTGATGCAGAAGATCCCTTAAAAAGCAGCATCAGAGATGTTATCTTCACAGAATGAAAGCTGACACAATTGGCAGCCCTTCTGCCTTTTCCCTTTTTCAGTTTCATCACTGTGGTAGTGACATCGGCCCCAGGGACACGCGTCTTGCATGTGCTGTCCTTTGTTCGCGCTCAGTCTGTAGCTTGTGTGAAGTGCATGTGTGTTGATGAGTGCCAGCAAAGGGCACACGGATGCCAGGCCCTTGTTTCCAGCTCTTTCTCCGAGCGTGGGCTCTGGTACCTGTCTAGTGGAGCACGACCTCCATGTGACTTGGCAAGTTGCCGTCTCTTTCCTTACAAATCCAGGCGAGTTCCTTCTTCCTGAGCCCTGCTTTTTGGGGTAAGTGCATGTGCTTGCATTTATCTGGCACATGGGAATTACACTGTCCTTTCTGAAATGCAGACAAGTAGCAGTGAGTAGTGGGAAAAAAATCCCCAAAAGCAAATGAGAACCCCCCCCCCCAACACTCAGCAAAAACTCCCACCCTAACTTTGCTTAAGCAGAAGAAGATTCAGAAGCAGTTGACCTGGAAATGTGTCTGCTTTCCTGTTTCCAGGTGTTTTAACAATCATTCGATCTGATTGTGAACCAAATGAACAGCTTTCAAATGATCAGTAATTCTGCTGACTAAACTACAGAAACCAAGGATTTGGGATTAAAAGCTTTCCAGCCAGAGGAGTGTACTTCATGTGTGGGTGGTTTGTTCCCTGGCTGGAGGATCTTCCTGAGGCTGAATTCTCAGCAGTGCCCAGCATCTGCCTGTGTTTTTAGCGATTTCTGATGCAATCAGAGCTGATATTTGTTTGCTGCTATTGAACAAGTAAATGCCTAGGCGTTTTCTTAAACTACTAATTTCTCCCCTAAGAGAAATCAGTATGTGTTGGGGAGATTTAAAAACTTCTTTTAATCAAAGTTTTGTTGTAATTGTTTTCTCGTTACAGGCGGGAAAAGCATTTAGGAAGTTTCTTCCCCTCTTTGATCGTGTGCTGGTTGAACGATGTGCAGCTGAGACAGTAACCAAAGGAGGAATCATGATACCAGAGAAGTCTCAAGGGAAGGTGCTACAAGCAACAGTGGTAGCAGTGGGATCTGGAGCGAGAGGAAAGGTAACTATCCTGAGGCATTACATTTGGGCAGAATTAGTGAAGGTGTGGTAGTAGCTGGAATATTGCCCTGACAAGGGGATGGTTAGAGTGCAAATGTGACAGCTCACAAAAACAGGTGACTGATGGTTGGATTCAGAAGTACAGATTCAAAAAGGAGGTTGAAATTCTCCTGACTGGCTCTGACCTTGAATTCCAACATTCTTTTCATCACTTGTAAAATGGAGTGGAGTTTTTTTGTGGTCCTTGAAGGACTAACAGATTTCTTTGTCAAAATTATTACATGCCCAAATTTCTGTGACTTGAGTGGGGTGGAATCCCAGAACGTGGTATTGGTTATCTTGGGCTCTGCAAAATATCATGGTCCATTAGGATTAGGCCTATTGGAGTGAAGAAAATAGGGAAGCAAAAGAACTAAGTGTCAAGTAAAACTTTGTTAAGTTTGCACATTGAATACGAAGAAGACAGTCTTCACAAAAATGCCAGAGGCTGTGAGCTTCAGCATCAGATCCCCCACCAGAGCAGTGTTCAGTGAGAACCAATTCAGGTTAAATTTCAACTTGAGCATGTTGACTTTCTTTACCATGAACCCCTCCATACATTCCATACTGGTTTGCATGACTGATTTATGTTGTGAAATGGTGATAATATTTGACTACTGGGTTAATGGTTTATTTGTAATACAAAAATCTAATTAAACTTTATTAGGTGGTTTTATACAACTGATTTGGCAACAGAAGAAGTTGATTTCTTTTTCCCCCCCCCCCAGAATGGCGAGGTTCAACCAGTGAGTGTAAAAGTTGGTGAAAAAGTTTTGCTCCCAGAGTATGGTGGTACCAAGATCGTACTAGAAGATAAGGTAGGTTTCCCAACTTTGTGAGTGCAAATGAAACTGTTTCCCCAGTGCCATACTGCCAGGGATAAGTGCTGGAGTTACTCCAGAGTGTTGGTAGCAGCATTCCAGAAATGTGGGTGTTGGTGTTAAACCAGAGCAGGGGGAGCCACCTTCTGGTCCGTGTGGCACTTGCCACTTGTGCCCCTGAAGAAAAGGAAAGCTCTGTCCTGACTTTTGCTGGGTGGACAAAATGGTTCCATATGTCAAGCACATACTAGAGGGAAACCAGAAAGGCTTTGAAATTACTGGAGGTGTCCTTGCCTTTGATGGGGAAAGCTTGTAGAATTGTCTTCTCACAGTTCTTGTGCTTCTCACTACTAAAATTAGTAACTTGGTAGCTCTCCAAAGAGTATCTTCTGAACAAAAGGAATCTTATCAAGACTAGCTCTACAAGTTGACTTTTTGGATAGCTCACTTTTAATTTTGTACTTCATGACTGTGGTAACCCTGACTTCAGAACAAGACACAGTATTTGCAAAATAGCAAAAGACCTGATCTTTTCTTTTCTTTTCTTTGCAGGAATACTACTTGTTCAGAGACGGTGACATTCTTGGGAAATACGTGGACTAAACCTGTTGCAGTATCAGTCATCCATTCCACTAAAATGCTGAAATGTTTCTTTCATCATGTAAATAATGTCTTTTATTTTATAATAAGCAGGTATTGAGTCTTTCAAATAACTTGTGATCTCACTGTAATGATGGAACACAAATAAAAATCTGTACAGTCAGAAATGAGTTGCTCTTGCTTGAGTTCCATTGAACAGAGAAGTTTGGATGACCACCAACCAGCCTTAATTAATTCAAAGGACATCATTTTATATCCTTATCACTGTACTGAGGTTGTAAAGGTCTTTACAATAAACTTATAAAACTATTCTGCTTCTGTCTCAGTTTCTGCTGCTGCTCAATGAAACTGAGTCTCAGTTGTGTAATGAACAATTCTCTCTGAAACATTCAATTATAATAATACATTCTTTTCCCCAGTGAGTATGAAATGAGTTTGAAATGCTTATCACACAGATGCAGTCATGCTGGCACTTCCTTGCACACGGAACCCCTGAGATAGCATGAGGGATTCTTTTTAACTTCCCTGTCTGAAGACCCTGAAACCCTGGAAGGTTAAAGGACACAAACAGCCTGTCCCACAGCAGTCTGAAGGAGCTTGGTACCAGTCCTGTCTGGGCTAACAAAATCATCCATTCCTGATGAAGCAGATAAGATTTAACGGTTATTCTTGCTTATCTCTGAGTGAATTTTGCTGATAGAAAATGAATAAAAAAAAATTTAAAACCTTACTTTAGTACAGTGGTGAGTGTCCCCATCTCTGTGGGAGACCAGGGGTTCAAGTCCTGCCAGAGAGGCAGTGGTGCCATTTAAGAGTTGGACTCGATGATCCTTGTGGGGCCCTTCCAACTCAGAATATTCTGTGAATCTGTGAAACTTCCACATCAGTTAATCAGGCACAATTCGGGCAGATGCTGATCTTAAATGAAGTTTCTTCACTGATTACTCTGCTATTGCACCCAGATCTCCAGCTTTCTCATAACTCAGTACAGACCTGATTTCACAAACTGCATTTCCGCCATTCTTAATAGCAAGACATTTACTTAATGGTGAAGCAATCAGATTTTCCTCTTTCTACTCACTCTGTCTTGCCTTGGAAAGGATTCAAGGCTGCTCATGAGGCAGGTACAACTTCATACACTGTTCCTACTGACACTGAAATCTTGTGTGCATGTAGTAATCCAGGGCAGTCGAAGAGCTGCCTTAAAATGCTTTTTAGCATTTTATTTCTCAGTGAAAATGAGTCAGGATATGACTTACAGCTGCTAAAATGTTACTGGCCATAGTTAAACTGTACTTCTTTCCCATCCCATTCAAGATAAGATAAGAAATCAACATTGGTGGATACGTTACAACCGTTAATCCAGAGGTAACAGCAAAAACCTGTAACAATAAATATTTTTCAGAACTCGGTTCCACAGATGCAGCAGGGGAGGGACAGAAAATTCCCCCCTCAGCTGCAGTCCAGCACAGAGGTGAGCTGGAGCCGCGTTTTCCCCTAGATGCCAGTGACCTGCTGTTGCAGCAGAAGCTGCATTCGACTGTGTTGGCTGCGATGTCCTTTGTTCCCCATGGCCAGGGGCTGTGCAGCTTGCTGGCTGGTTACCCCCACCTGCTCTGGGGCTGGAGGCAAACCAGGCACTGCTCCAGTGGCTACACTGGTACTGACCTAGTCCTGACAGCGAATGTGCTAAATTAATACAAATCCATGTTTTAGTATAAAAGGCCTACTTCTGGAAATCTCTCGTTTTGCAGTTTTGCTTTAGCAGTTACAGCACTGCGCTTGAGAGCTGAAACTTCAGATAATCACAGCACAAGTACCTTGAGAGACGGTTGATTGTGCAATGAAACACAAACTCCCTGGGAAGCATTATCTGCCACTGGAGCCAGTGCCTTTATCTCCCACGATAAGGCAGGCAGGCTGGTGCAGTTAAACACCAAAGAGGGGAAGGTATTTTAGATATTTTCAGGCTATGTAGAGAAACCAGACCCCAGGTCAATGAGAAAAAGATGCAGAAGGTATTAATGATTCACAATAGAGAAATGTTAAGGCCCAACATTTCAGCATTTCTGTGAGAGATACGAATTATGGAGAATCACTGAAGTCTCCCCACACCCCACACAAGCCTGGCTGCCCCCAGCTCCACCTCCAGCCCATGCTTTCAGCCTCAGCATGTTTCCAGCAGCTTGATATGTTATTTAGCAAAATATTTAGCATGGATCTATCTACTAGTGTTTACATAACTGACTGAAAACCGAGGTCACACTTCCATGACAATAAGTAATTTACAGATGTAGGGGGGAAAACAGCCCTCCTAACCCTAATCAAAGGGAGGACACACTGGTCTGCTGGATGGACAGGGAACATTCCATTCTTGCTCCATGAGGCTATCACTGCAAGCAAGGACAAGGCAACTACTACATAGCCAAGGTGATCCATCTACTCTTTGAGTCCATGACTGCATGTCAAACTCTATATACCTCAGGTTCTATACACAAGGACAGAATCAATCACAAAACATCTTTCTTTGCTGTGTTCTTCCTGTAGGAATTCAGGCTTCTTTATTCTACTGTTTTCTAGATTATTTCAAAGCTTCAATTTTGGCACAAATGCTATCTGCTTTTTGGGGGGATACAGTCCCTGCCTTGCTTCAGTCTGTCTGAATCATATGGAAACAAGGGTGGACTCCACCCACTTTTATGACTTTCTTTTCTTAACAGTCCCAAACAGCTCCCATTAGCAGCAGCTTTACTGTTTCCAGAAAGCCTTTATGATCCTGCTTGTGTTACCCTGCCATGGTAGGAAGGGGATGAAACATTTACGTGCCAACAGAGAAGAAAGGAAGGCTGGGTCCCCTACAGCATGTGAATGGTTGGTAAAATTTTGGCCAAATATTCAGTTTTTTCATTCTGGAAGGCCATGAGGCAATGAGGAACATGTAAAACCCCAAAAATTAAATTATTGTTGATAAATTTTTGTGTAAAAGTAACTTGAAATCCAATGAAATAAAAATAATGAACAGCTTCCAGGAATACAGGGTTAATCATCAAGGGGCGACTACAAACTTCAACATCTTGAAAACTGGGCAGATTTCTTTCTTTTTTCTGCAAACCCATGAGCCGTGTGCAGATTAAACTAACAGACACGGACCTCTTCCTGAGAGATATTTCTTCACAATCAGATTTATTTCCATTTTGAAAGAAAGATGGCCATGAAATAAAAGTCAGGGGCAAATGGAAATGTCAGTTCCCCAGCTCTTCTGTGCTTTAGATACCAGTTAAGCCTTGAATATGGTGATAGAAAAAGAAAACAAACAAAAAATAACTCAGGCTGCTGAATTTTGAAGGAATTAAACAACTAAAACTGCTAATGAGACTGGCTAATCATAATATCAATTTCATAAAAAATTAATGTCAGAATACATCTGGTCTAATGAAGTAATAGCACATTTTTAGCCTTCATTCTAAAACACCAATTTCTCCGAACATTTTTAACCTTTTGATGGTTTCTTACACAACCTGAGTGTCACCACATGACCCCCACAGCCAACATCTCTGGGGCAGTAAAAAAGTAACTAGTGCAAACTGAACTCAGGGCCTGAAGCTGGGAATGCCAGCTCTGTGTTACAGTGTAACACGGGGGGAGCTGCTTCCAGTCAATATAAACTCTGGATTCAAGGGTCAGGTGGTGACCCTGTCACCTGCTGCTCCTCGCTCCCACATTATCCGGCTTTCAGCTCCAGAACATGGCAGGATCCTGCTCATGGCATTGCCCAAGCAAAATCACTATTCCAAGGGCACTTCTCTTTCTGATGGGGAAGCCTGATAAGAGATGTTTCAGTGTTTTCAATCTAGAAATGTTTCACAAATTCAGACTTTCACTGGGTAGAAGGAAGAGGTTTTAACATGGGAAAGCACATGATATTTAGAGCAAATGAACGGAGAGAGGGGGGAACCAGACCCTGTAAGGCAGTGGAAGTGGGGGCAGCACCAGGTACTATCCTGCATTTTCAGGAAACAACACACAGCTGCAACCAATCCATAGATTTAATAAGGGAAGTATCTCATCTGTACCTTGCTGCTTCAGAGGCTGAAGCAATTCACCCTCCCTCACTTCGTATTCTTTCCTGACATCTATTCCCCAGAAACAGAGAAGCTTCCAAACTATTTCTTCTCACTTATGCTACAGAAAATAATATGAGCTGCTCTCTTCTTCCAGACAGTTTACTTGCTTGTAGCAAGGACCTATTTGTTGGCCAGCTGTGAGCTAACTGTGTCTTTTTCATGTTTTCTTCCCAAATACAGTCAACACCTGATTCAGTAAGCCTTGAAACCCAACTAAATTCTGTTTCCCATGAGCACGGCAGTCTGTGCCCTCTGCACACCAAGCTCACAAGCCTCAATCCTGCCTTTGGAGACCTAGAAAGGCTTCCTACCTACGGTGAAATTATTCTCCTGGGGTGATTTTTTATTCATTGTTCTCAGCATTAACAACTGTGTATCGAGGATATAGGACCCGGAATAGTTTTTAAATTCACACCCTCATGGGGGTGCAGACAAGAGAGAGCTGACCTTGGAGGGCTGGCGCAGGGTGCTGATGAAACAGGATGAAATCCGAAGGGTGGATTTCCTCAAGAGCCAGTGCACTCGTTAATCCGGCTGTGAGGGTTCACACGCTGCTCCATCCCTGTGGCTGCAGGGCCGCTGTGGCCGGGCTCAGACTGTGCTCACCTCCCGGCTCTCCGTGTTAGGAGAAAATCCTTCACAGAAAGAAGGATTGGCCGTGGGACTGGGCTGCCCAGGGAGGTGGTGCAGTCACCGACCCTGGAAGGGTTTGGAAAGAGACTGGATGAGGCACTTATGGCCACGGTGTAGTTGATGAGATGGTGTCAAGTAATAGGCTGGACTCGATGGTCTCTAGGTGTTTTCCAACCCAGTTAATTCCGTGATTCTGTGTGACTGAGTGCGGTGCGGGGGGTGTTTCGGGAACACAAAGCCCTGCTTTGGAAAAGGGGACCGCGCTCAAGGGAAGGTTCGTCCGCGCTCTGCCGCGGCCGGGAGGAGGCGGGCGGGAACGGGGCCGGGAACAAGGACGAGGCCGGGCATGGGAACAGGGCCGGNCCGGCACCGCCGGTGTCGCTGAAGCCCCAGCGCTCCCCGAGTCCCGCAGCTGCCGCCCGCCCCGCACCTACCTGCGGTCACATCGCTGCGCTCGTTAAAAATTACATTCCTTCATTCCTGGGGGCTCAAGGGCAGCTGGAAAACGCCCGTCTGAAACACGCCAAGTGCATTGGTGGGGTTTATGTGAGACTTTCTCTGTGCGTTTGTCGTGGGCAGAGGGGAGCCGTGGATGACACAATGTGTCTCCTGTTCTTTGTCGTAACACACGGAGGTAAAATCATTACACAACCCTGCAAGTCAGTTGATTCGGTACGTGTTTGAGCTGTGAAGGAGGTGGGATGTCGTGTGCCTCTGATAAATCTGAGGTATCTGGAGAAACAGTGAGGTGGACTTAAACCTAGAAAGCTCATGTAGGTTGAGTTTTGTTTGTAGTGATGATTTTTTTAATATGTAGTAATGGGTTTTTTTGATGGGTGTATTTAATGATTAATTTTGGATGGCACTGGTATAGCTATTCAGCGTGTAAATGGAATTACTTAATGATATTTCAGCAGTGGATATTCACTGTAGGTATTTTCTCAGAGGTGACATTCTCTCGGGAACAGATTGCTGAGCTTTGCAGTTGGGGCATTTTCATGGAGTCATTGCACCTACTAGGTGTGGGCGTAGCAAGCCGGTGTGAAATCTTTCTGGGTGATGTGAGGGAGTAGCACTAAATTTTAGATATGAGAAATGCAGAGTAAGAAAATGCCTGTGTGTGGGGTGATGGGAGGTGCAGCAGACGTGAATCCCTACAGAACACGGAGGTGTTGCTGCATCTCAGCTGAACCTTCGGGGGGGGTTATTAGCTGATCCATGCAGGTAAATTAATTAAGGCACACTGACCTCGCCAAGGGAATGAGGTACCAGGTGAGGCCAACGCAGTGTTACATGATGTCGGTTCAGAGAAGGTGTTTTCAGTGCTGTGTCACTCCTGGGATTTGTAGTTTTATAACCACTGTACAATGCTGCTCTCTGCAGACCTCGCTGCCCGCTCTGCCCCGTGACGTGGGTGCTCTGTGCAGTATCTCATGGCAGAAGTAGGGGCTGGCTGGGTGTTAACAGCCAGGTGTGGGGCAGCAGGAATGTTTGCACGCTGAGTCATGCACAACTTTGATTGCAAGGTGTTCTACTATTGGAGTGTTGGGAGCGTAAATCCTGTCTCACCCTGTTCCTGCCAGGACTCTGTGCTGCTTCTCTTAAGGTGCAGCTTCCTGGAATTGTATCAACTACATCAATTTTCCTGCATGTTGAAGCTTACTGTAAGCTGTGCACTTTTCTTCCTTCCCCTCTAGTTTTGTTAAATTGCTTTAAAGTTCTTTTTTTTTTTTTTTTAAACAGGATTTCTACAACTGGCCTGATGAATCCTTTGAAGAAATGGATAGTACGTTAGCTGTTCAGCAGGTATTCTTACTTACATGAAGTGTTGTTAATGAGTTCTTCCTACTTATCTGCTTAGGATGTTGCTGCACAGCAGTGAATTTCACAAGCACCTATATAGATTAAAGAACTGTAATTGTTAATTGTGTTTGCAGAAATAACGAGAATTCCCATGTCTGGCTAAAACAAATCAGACTTAAGAAAACAGTGGGAGTTTCTGTGAGTTTCTTTTTTTGAGATGAATATTGTAAAAAGCTGTAAAAATTTACTCATTCTTTTACCTTTTCTAATTGAAGAAAGGCATTTTTTAATACCAATTTTCTTACCCTGCGATCTACTCTTTTTTTGCCTGTCAGTCACTTCTTAAATAAAAACAAAGTCCTCAAAGATGTAATGCCCTAGATATGCTGTCTTACTATAATTACAAGAAGATCTAGATTTCTTTTTCCCCCCTCTCTCTTAGTATATTCAACAAAACATAAGGGCAGACTGTTCCAACATTGATAAGATCCTGGAACCTCCTGAAGGCCAGGATGAAGGTGTATGGAAGTATGAACATTTAAGGTAAGAATCCATCTTTCGTCATCATTGTGTCTTGGCTCTAAGTTTTGTTCACTGATAGTGGCAGTGACAGATCAAAAGGAACTTCAGTGAATCTTGGTTTTTCTACTGTTAAAGATGGGTATTATTTTTTTAATTCCCTGTTCTTTCTAAAGATTTGTAATGCATTCTGATCTAGTGTTTTTGATGGTTTTTAAGAAAATGTTTTTAAATCACTTCAAAAATTGTATTACTATGTCTTGAATATGAAAATAGTAATGAATTTCCATAGAACTTGTCACATCTGCACTAATTGGGAATGTGATTTCCAGATCCCCCAGTGCTTCTTCTGAAACTTGAACCCATGTCTTACATGTCCCACAGTTCTTTTTCTCCTGTTAGTCTTTTGCAGTACAGTGAGTGTGCAGCCCAGGCAGTTTGTGCCTCGGGGTATCTTTCAGTTGTAGTGTAGGTTTACACCTCACTAATACATTATGCAGTAATCCTTGATGTCCTTATGTCCTGATTTGTATTTTTCTTATAAAAACAGTTCTAAGCATCTTTTAGAGTTTTACACCTTGACTTCTTGCCTTTTGTTTTTCTCTCCTCTGGTCTGGAGTAATGCCAATAGATGCACAGAAAAGTGTATACACAAAACTCCAAAAGATACATTTTAAGAACTTCCCCTGCCCTTTTACACACCAGAAACTTGGTAGATTCATAAGAGTGACTTGTAAGTTTTGTAAAGTTTCCTGTAGGATGCAAGGGGGAATTCTCAAAAGTTAATGTTCATTCTAGTGAAAGCAGTGTTTCCTGAGGTCTCACTCTGTTAATGATCAGTGGTGGGACTTTAGGCACTGAAATGACTGGAAGTACATCTTGGAAGGATGGAATGATCCAGCTATATGAATTTAAAACTTTCACTTTTAAGAAATGATTGAAGTGTTCTAGAATATTTTTTTAATCTGTATTTGTGACGTACCAACTATCTTAAACACTTCCACTAAATTATTTGTTAAGGTCAGCCGGTAGTGTCAGTTAAGAATTAAAATAAAATTGTTTCGCTGAATTAAAAAACGTACTGGTGTGATCAGAATGTGTATTTCCAGAGAGCAAACAAATGGTTGACTTTGATGCTGCTGTGTTCAAATTTTTTTTAGACAGTTCTGCCTTGAGCTCAATGGACTTGCTGTCAAGCTACAGGTATTTTTTTTTTAAGACTTTTATATTGTATCGGGGGAACTTTTTTGTATTGTGTAGATTCAGAATTTGCAGAGCTTTCTGTTAAATTTATACATCCAGACCTAACCATTGGTTCGAGGCAAGAGTTTTGTGGGCTTTTATTCTGGCAAATAACGCTTTTGTGTGGGGGACAGGGCAAGGAAGTGATTTGAAAAATCAGCTAATTTTTGGTGTTGGGTGGTTTTATTAACTGAACAATTGTTTTAACAGAGTGAATGTCACCCTGACACATGTACTCAGATGACAGCAACAGAACAATGGATTTTTCTTTGTGCAGCTCATAAAACTCCCAAAGAGGTACGAATGATTTTGGAAAACTAAGCCCAGAGATGTAGGAATTTTCTTTCGCAGTTCATATGTTCATGAGGAGACCATTATAACTGTCTTCCAGTCAAACCAAGAGCTTATGTGCATTAGGAGTATCTTCTTTGCCATTCTGTAGCATTTTACAGAAGAACAGGATGAGTTAAGAAGGAACTGTGTTTTACCTCAGAATCAGCAACTTTGCACATTCCCCTTTTCTCTGAATTCGTGCTGAGCCAGCCTGAAACTCAGTGGAAAAGCTGTTTGCTCAATTGACAGAGGAGCATGCGCTGAGGATGGGTTTGCCTTGATCCACAGTGTAAGCCTGGCACTCTCAGGGCAGTTACTCCTGAAAGGTGGTGGAGTCCCAGACCTGCTTCCTGTCAGTGGGTGTATCAGCATGGCAGCAGCCTGTCTCACTCAGAGTCCAACTGCCTTCAGCTTTTTTGTTCTGTGTTTGATTTCCTGAGATGTCTTGATTTAGCTCTGAAGGGCAGCTTTGCCATGCTGTCCTTTAACCTCTGTCCCCACTCAGGATGTCCACATGTCTGGCAGCAAGTACTTTACTCAGACTGGAGACCCTCAGGCTGCTTTTCCTTTCTGAGCAGGCAGCATTCCTCTCCTGTTTCCCACATCAGTAGTAACTGCCAGCTAATGGTCACAGATGGAACTTGCTGACAGGAATGTACAACTGAGAATCTTCCTGAAATTGGGGAATGGCAACATGGACAGACAATCCTGCTCGCAGCCTGTCTTGGTTCATCTTAACTTTCTTCCTTCTCTCTGTGTACTTAGGTTGCAGAGTCAGGGCTTGGCTTGTCACACACATACTTACACTTGGTTTTCTTAGCCAAAGGAAAAAGCACTGATAGATTTAGGTGCAAGTTTGGGGTAAGACCCTGTAAAATAGTCTGGCAACTTGACTGTGTGAGAAAGAAATGAAGTGTGAGGTAGCAAACATCTTCACTTTCTGTGTAGTTCCAGCATGTGTTCTTGTTATACATCTTGACTTGCAGAGATACAGAAAATTCACTTACTCACATGCATAACTGTATTTCCATAGTAGCTTTTTTCCGTGAAATAATTTACATGGGTTGTGAAACAGAAAAAAATGGGTCATTCAAGAAGGAAATGTAATTATACCTTCAGAGAAGCAGTGTGAAACTTCTGGGAGTAAAAGCAACCAGTGAAGTGAAAAGTATCAGGAAAAATTATTAAAATGTTTCATTTTAAACCAGTTCTATGACAATGTCATGCACGTGCTCACTCACTGTCTGTTTCTGTAGTGCCCTGCTATAGACTATACCAGGCACACCCTTGATGGAGCTGCATGTCTTCTGAATAGCAATAAATACTTCCCCAGCAGGTAAAAACACTTTCTCTGGGGAGGAGGGAGAGAGGGAGGGAGGAGGTGGCACTTGGACACTGCCAAAACACATGGAAAGGTGAAATGCATTTTTCGTGGACTGCTGCTGGAACCATCAGAAGCCTTGCAGATGGTAGGCCTAGTGCCTATTGCCACTTTTGAGCCAAGGAATAATTCTTGCTTACTGAGACTGCCATTTGCTGGACCTGACAGGTGCTTTGTAGGAAGAACGTGTTTTACTGATACCTGTTAGAATTATGGGGCTTCCACTGGAGTAATGCCCTCCTAAAGGATGGGCCTTTGGAGAGATGCTGCAACTCCAAAGACTTAAACAAGCACTGAAAGCTTCTAGAAGCTTCCTGTGGGACACTGCAACCACAGAAGTCAGAGAGGGAGCAGTTCACCTCATGGAACCTCCCTGCTGGAGGCAAGATTGTGCTTCCTTAGGAATCCAGTATTGACAAGGCAGTACAACTGGAAGTCTTCTTTTCTTTTGGCCATCAATGCTGGAAACCAGAAATCCAGCTTTTATCATATTAACTGATGATGATGAACTATTTGCAAAACTTTTTTTGCAGTCAGAGTACAATTTGGCAGTGTGTAGCTTGCACCAACATCTACTTTTCTTCCAAAACTAAGGAATTGCAGACAAAGACATCTGCAGTACTAAAGTCTAAATGTCATATGCAATTATACAGTGTAGTTTTAACAATCAGAAGTCGTGTCAATGTGTATGTCACTAATTAGATGTGTTGTGTAACCTTTCTGACGCTTACAGGGTTAGCATAAAGGAATCCTCCGTAGCCAAATTAGGATCAGTGTGCCGAAGGATTTACAGAATATTTTCACATGCTTATTTCCATCACCGGCAGATATTTGATGAATATGAAGTAAGTAGTTTCAAATTACATCTGGAAAGCAGGGTGCTTTCTGAAGTTACAGCTGTGCTGTAATTGTGTGAGACTTTTTAGTCCTACCAGAAGATCTGTATTCCAGTGAAGGGTTGATTATAGTAGGTTCCAGTTTTACAGTAACCAAAAAGCTGTTCTAGGTACATATACACATAAACAGTCATTTATAGGATTAGTTTACCTCATTAAGATTTCCCTTCCTTTGGATAGAAGATCAGAATTTGCGAGGTTTTGTACAAACAAACTCAAATTAATCTTGCTTTTAAGATTCCTGAATGTATTCAAACCCTAGATGTAGATAGTACTGCTTATGTATATATGTATTTCTTGTGCAACTGAAGAATTTCCATTGTGAAACTGTAAAGAAATGGAGTAACTGGTGTCAGCTTGTGCACCTCCAGTTATCATTAAGTTGGGGTTATTATGGGAAAGTAGAAATTAATAGATAAAAAGGAGGTAAGGAGTATAGCTGGATATGAAATGAAACATTTGCCAAATCCCTCTCAAGGTTACTGGAACAGCTGTGGAATGGTTGTGTCCTGTTGTGTTTGTGCCTGTAGGAGGAATTTCAGAACTATGTGGATACTTTAATATATTGTTGTCCAGGTGCTGTTAAACTGAGCTGTGATTTAAACCTTCAGGAGGTTTTTTCATTAAGTGCAGTAACTATAAGCAAACAGTAAAGATGAAAAATAAGCAACAACAATTTACTATTTAAGCATGACTTTCTTTCTAAGACTTGTAAATCTAAGGAGACGTTACATATGAGCAGGACTTTTTTTTTGAGAATGTTTAAAATAATTCTCCTGTACATGCTGTTTTTTCCCCTTTTTTCATCTCCAGAATGAAACTTTCTTGTGTCACCGGTTCACTAAGTTTGTGATGAAGTATAATCTGATGTCCAAGGATAACCTGATTGTACCAATTTTGGAAGAAGAAGTGCAAAATTCAGTGTCAGGAGAAAGTGAGGCATGATGGGAACAGCAGCACAGAGGCTGTACTGAATAAAACCAATTCTGTACTGTATATATCACTTTAGACACTTCAATCACGTATCCTCATAGCTTTGTTTAGTATACTTTTTGTATGCTGTGTGCATTGCCTTTTAATATGAGAAATATTTTTAAGTTATTCATGAGCTGTATATTCAAATGTGGCACTCATGGTTTTTAAATAAAAATAGTAGTATCTGTTTATAATTCCTGTTAATAAAAGAATTTACAGTTCTCTAAAATTGCTGCTAAACAATCATTGAATCACAATCCTGAAGATGTGTCTGATTGGGTGGGGAAAAAGATTTCACAGGAAGCCATTTTATCATGCAGTAACTATATTAAGTCTTAGTTCAAAGATTATCACCTTAAATATATAATTCTGCAAGAAGCTTCTTGCAATGTAGCTTATTCCTAATTTACCTTGTATTTTTTTTAAGATGGCTTTGAAGATTTATAACTGGATGTGCATATTGCTGTATGTGTATATCCAAATGCTAGTAGCTCTATAGTATTAACCAAAAAGACAATGTCACTATGCTATTGAACATATATAGCATTGATGTATATCTAACACACTTTCTGCACTTGGTTTTTGTTAACAGGGGAGGTGTGTGTACAGCAGGGGACAGGTGCTGTCCTGTTAAGGCAGACTCCTGCTGCTCTCCAGTCCAACAGCCTCCCCAAAGAATTCCTGTGCATATTGATGGCAACTGCTTACAGATCATACCTCAACTATTCATGCTACACTACATAACACACTAGCACAGTCTTTGCTCATATTCCTAGCAAAAACATGAAGTACCTGAAAGACTGAACACCATTCTTTGCAAGAGTTAATCACGTTGTCAATATACATTTGTTTCTCTTCATTCACCTGAATTATATTTGCAGAAAGATTTGGATTCATGCTTCTGTTACCTATCAGATGTTTATTTTAAGTTGTGGTTGCAGATTTGCAATAACTGACAATTTCCATGAGTGCTGCTTAATTGTGTAATATCTAGAAAGATAGGACTAAACGTTTTAGAGATGCATATAACAGAAATACTGCTAAGTGTACATGAATGCAGGGTCTAAAAGCAGTAGCAATGTTCTTATATTAAATGACTTTTGGGTAGCTGTTCAAGAAGTTAGCTGGTTGTTTCTCTTTGAGGTTACCAGGAGCCCTCTTTTTCTTTTTCAGCAGGTCAGTGGCTAGCTCAACTAGTTTCACTGATTTACACTTGGTTTTCTGCATTATAGTTACCTGGAAAGAAGGGAGTCCACCTATTTTTAAGTCTTTTTTTTCATAATATACTGAACATGCCTTAAATTCTATTTTTCTTTATATGAATCAAGCACACCTCAAGCAACTGTATCACCTGGATGTAAAGGGAATTTAAACAATGAGAAAATAGACTAAGCATAAGTAATTCAACAGCTGTATTCTTCAGCAGCTCTTTGTGTCTCATGTTTATCATTGTATTTGTCAGCAGGGTAATTGCATGAGATGTTGTCAGAGTGGAAGTAGCTTTAGTTGCTGTCTATACACTTAGCTGTAACTTGCCTTGTATAGACCAGGTTACCCGATTTTGATAGATACCCTGAAGTTTGTACTGCAGGTAGGAGAACTGGCAGTAGCCAAATGTATTTAGCTTTGTTCCAGTCTGCTACAGGACCAGCCCTGGTGTGGCTCCTCTGTCCAGGCACTCTGCATGCATTTACTGGCCATGGGGACTGAGACAGGCAGACATACCCAACTGGTGTTGCTAATTACATTTCCGCTACAAAATTGAAGAAAATTATGTGGTGCTCAGGACTGCATTAAAATTTTAAACCTCTTCCTCTTACGCTTTAAGAGTTTCACTTCTAAATAAAACTTGGGAAGTTCTAATCCTGTTTATTCTCATTCAGATTTGCACTGTAAAGTTGACTTGCTATACTAAGCTGATTTTATATAAGGCCTAAGTGAGACACTGCTTGTATTTTCCCTTGCTGTTGTTTACATGAGTACTGTGTACACACATGTGCCTGGATGGTACCATAAAACTGCAGTTAGCCTAAGCAAACCATTGATTTGTCTAATAAATATTAACTCATTTAATTTAGACTCTACATAATAGGGAAACTGAGACTGTCTTTGAAATATATTGTAAAAGAAAAAAGGATAAAATTAAACTGTTTCTTTATCCATACCACTATATTTTGGCAAGTTATTTTCATTTTTCATGTCGTCAAAGAATGAGCAACTGTGTCTTTGGTGCTCCCTCATCTCTGCTATAAGGTGGGCTGAAGTCAAGTTGTATTTCTTTCAGAAATAGAGAAATGCAATACTCATTAGTGACTTGGAAGTCAGACCTCAAATTTATACATCTGTTAGGTCAGAAAATGCTGGTTCTACAGTAAGAGTGTAAGAAAGATCTCAAAGAAGCCCTTCCAGGTGCACAGTAAGCACATTGTGGCAGCAAGTCACAAATGCAAAGGCGGAGTGTAAGCAAAGAGTACCTTGCAAATAATTTTTTCTTTGTCGCTGAGGTTTTTCCTGAAGTTCAGCTTAGCATACCCTGCAACACATCAGCCATAGTGATTTTGCTACTTTCAAGATTCTTAATTCTCTCAGATGTCCAACTTCATCTGCTTAAACAGATCAGAACATGTCATTAGCCCAGTTCCTCTAAACCACTTTGTCTCTTCAAGTTAGGCTTACCTCAAGTCAGGGACGGTCACTCCGTTAATGTGTAACACTTGTCTAAATGCCGATACAGGAATGCAGCTTTGAAAAATATAAATCTTAACTTATTCTCTAAATCCATAGGGAGTGGTCAAGGCAGTATATTACTCTTTTGAAGGCAAAAAAAGCAAGTCTAAGAACAAGGAAAACCTAATCAGTTTGTAATAGATGGCTGTAAGTGACAAGTTGCCTTGTGAGCTGTACAGATGCACAGACAAGACTGCAAAAAACAGTAATTCCAGCTTGAGGCAAGGTATGCATTCATCTGACCTATTGAATGTTGGTGTGAGACAAGATCAACTGATTTGGCAAGTGCTTTTAATGGTGAGAACCTTCCTGTCTGAACTATAAAAACATCTTAGCCTTTACAAAAATAAAATAGTATTTTACAGCCCAGAAACACAGAAGTTAAGCAGTAGTTTATTGCAGTTGACCAGGTACGTAAATAAACTGTTCTGGCAATTATGTGCAGGGTACAAAATATTTAACATTGGACAGTTTCTTCCTGTTTGTAAACACTAGAAAACTATTTCCTCTCCAAAGAATTTAGGCATCAGAAAGTATAAACAGTCTCTTGCAGAGGTTCATGAGCAGTACTGGCTGCCTTCTATCTCTGTACTTTCTCATCACTGCAGAGCAACTAAGGGGTTTTCCTACTACAGTTCAGTCACAGGCTCCTGACTGAAGCCCTGTTACTGAGTAAAAGTGTACTTAGGGGTACTTAGAGAAAAAAAGTAAAAGTACACTTTTACTTAGAGTAAAAGTGTACTTAGAGAATGCATCCATGCTTTAATTTGTGATTCTTAGAATAAGTAAGTTGGATGCATTCTGGTAAAATGAAAACTGAGCACACATATACACACAGAATAGCATACACAAAGTTTTGCTAGTTCCACACAGGCCTGATTTACAAACCTGGTTTACTTAATGGACAGTGCCGGTCACCACACTGGGAAAGGCACAGCCTGAAGCTCTGGTTTGTTTAAGACCAGGTGATGAAGTGAGTCTCTGAAATCCCTATACTCAAAATCCACCCCCCTGTTCTCACTTATCCAAGTAAGATGGAGTTGCCTTTCAGAAATTTTTAACTACAAAGAACAAAATAGATTTTCCATAATTTGTTTTAGAAGCATTTTCAATATTTTCCTGTTTCAGCCTCCATGCCTTAGGAGGACGGGTGATTAATTCTGTGTTCTTTGACTAGTGCATGAACTCAGACAATTCTTGCCCTGACTTTTGAAAGCAATCCTTGCAACAGAACACTTGGCTACAAGCCACCGGGGGATGAAGCCCTGGTGCTTATAACAATATAAAGAACAGGATAAGGTGTGCAGTCAGCTAGACCAGTGTGCACAGCCTGCAACAGTTGCTGGTTCAGTGACTGTCAACAGGGCAATTTTTTCCTCTCAGGAGCTTTAGTTCCTTTCACTCCCCGTAGCTCTATGCACATCCTGCAGCAAGGAGTTCTGCAGTCAGCTGAACAGATAGTGTGAGGTGTTTCAAACCTGCTACTCACCTCTGCCATGATTGCCCTGAGTTCTCATATCAAACAACAAATGCTGAGGAATTCATTCCTTTGCTGTCCTCTCCATGCCACTCACAGATTACCTTGGCTCCTGTCAGGTTGGCTTTTTGCCCCCATATGCAGAATTGTATTTTACTTTTTTCCATCCAGAGCCTAAATGTAACCCGGGTAGACAACAGAGAGCTGGGGAAATGATCAAGATTAATGTTTCTACACCAGGGACAACTTCCATACTGTGAGACAAGTAACATTAAAACCCCCAGCTGTGATGTAACAGGAATTGCTGAGTGGGTTCAGAGGAAACAATTTAGCACATTTGTACTGAATTAAAAAGACAAGAAAGAAATTCAGAAGTTTGCAGTACTGTCAACACCTCTGAGATTCGTGAGCAAGAACTAAAGCACAGTTAAAACTGGGGGCTACTGGAAAGGAATATGGTTTTATTTAATCCTAAGAAAAGCCCTGCTAAAAGTGGTGATACTCTAGAGTGTACCTGTGGACATCAGGGCATACTCAATTTCTACCCTAGTTCCAAAGCAGAATCTCCCCCATGTACATCCCATTAATTGTAAGGGGGAAAATCTCTTATAAGGTGGTACTATTTTATTTGAATTATCTGCACTCTCAACAGTTGAAAAGAGCTCAGTTAAAAGTTAAATGACCCTTTTTATCCAACAAATGTATTCCAGAAAAAGTAACTGCCTTAGATGTACTACTTTATACTTTTTAACTTATTTAACTACGTAGTTGTAGTTCAGTGTTAAGGACTCACTACTGTTAACCACCTTGAGCAAGAACACTGCTTCATAAAAGGTAATTTTTGTTATACTTTAGGAGCTCTAGCTTGAACTATTCATAATTTCTAGTTTTTGACAAATTTTAGCCCATTTTACAGGTTTGACTTGTACGGCGAATGACCAGTAGTTAAAATGACACACGTGACAGTTTTGGAAAAATACTTTTAGAAGGGAGAGCAACATATTCCTAGTTGCAAAGACCAGCTGTTGCTCCATTCTGAATATGCTGGAGTTACCTGGCTTTCTGCCAGGGACAGATGTAACAAGCATTTCCATGATTTTTCCCCGTCTGTGAGCCAGGGAGGAGTGTCCGTGTGACCAGGACAGCTGCTCCCAGAGAAGGGGCTGAAAGGGAAAGCAGCACTTGCAGGGCCCCCTCGCTGGTAGCAGAGGGATCTTCCTCCTCACAGAGCCCCAGACATCTGTGACCTCGGGATGCTGCTGGGAAAGCTGGCAGAGAAGCCTTGGAAAGAAGGGATTTCTTACTGTGCCTCCTATTACAGGTAATCCGATGCTCCCACCGCTCCCCACAGCATGTGAAGGGGGAAAAATGGTTGAAGGAATGTCTCCAGCTCCAGGGCTCTGCGTTTTTTTTTTTTTAAAAACCCCAAACCTGCTACAAACAGCTTTTACGAATTCCTCTTCCAAAATGAAAAATAAACAAGCCTTCCTACAAGAATTTCATAATCAAATTGCGAAGCCGCTCCAAAACAGTATTTCAAGCTCCCACTAAGCTAATTACGCCAGAAGAATGTGTTTCCCCCAACCCCCACCCTATAAAATAAATTGAAATAGTATAATGATTGATACTTCTTTTGCTTATAAAAAAGCAGAACTTTTTTCTTCATGAGTTAATTTCTGCTTATGGAAATAAGCAGCTTCAGCCCATGTTCTTTCTGTACAGCTCTGAGATTGCAGTTGGGCTTCCACTGTGCTGTCATACCCTGGGGTACTCATTTGGAGTAAATAGTTGGTGTTCCTGTCACTGCATTAATTTGCCCGCTGCATTTAGTGCCAGCTTCTACCACTGTGGACAGGCAGATTTCCACAACAGATACCCCCCAGGGGAGCAGTGGGGCAGGTAAATGTATTCATGACATTTCTCTTGATGTTTGCAGCACACAGAGACAAGTGTCAAAATCCCTGGATGATGCATGTGCTGTACTGCAAACATTGAGAGTACTGTTCTGAATGGAATTTCTCCGTTCTGTCCTGACTTCTCATTTTGACCAAATTATTTTGCACCAGCTTCAATGTGATGAGCACTTGTAGGTTTTTGCTTCTAAAACTAAATGAAAAATGCTATTTTTTACTGGGGATACATTTTTATTCAGCTTCTCCTCTGTAGTTTCCAGGCAGCAGCATAAAAATAATTCCTGTTTGTGCCTCTCCCCACAGAGCCCTGCCAGCATTAACCTTCCTTAATGCAAGCAGCTCTTCCCCATAGGGAAGGTGTCTGGTATTTGATGCAGTTGAATACCCTTTATCCAGGGTGAGATACATTCAGCTAAGAAATTTTTTATATACCAATCAGCATGTTTGTGTATATTGTCTGATCTAATATTGCCTATTAAGTTCAGCCTACATCCTCCTCCTGTGTCAGCTGTTAGCAGCTTCTCTGGGCACACTGATGGCAATGCTTATACTGAGCTGTTCAAACTACCTGCTCACAGGCTGCAAGTTACCTTTTGGGGGATGAGTGGCTCTTAATTTCCACTCAGGAGTAAGTTCTGGATACATCATTATACAAGTTACAAGCTCTGACAGCTCCTGGAACCTTGATGAAACCTGCACAGGTGACACTGTATGACAGGAGTAAGCACCTGCCTGCAGCCCCCCAGCTCTTCTGTCCACACCAAGTCTGAATGTACCTTAAATTATTAACGCCCTAGGCTAAGACTCGACATTTCTGTAGGCTTTTGAACTTATGTAAAACAAATGAAATGAAAACGACATTAAAACTTAACAGCCAGACAGTTCATCTTTCCCCAGCAATATTTACAACACCCCTAAAAAAAACAAACAACAAGACAACCAATGAAAACTAAAACATTGCTCCAGCTTGTGGAAAATACTAAACATCCTCATTCCTTTCTCTCTTACACAATTCCAACTGTCACTGTTTTGCAGCTTTTGCTTCCTTGCTTGTCAAAAGCACTAACAAGTTAGGAGAACACTCAGTCATGTAGTTATACTATTAAAGAGAGACAGAAAAGCAAATTATTTTACAGTAGTATTATAACTACAGTAGAATTAACACAACAAAGAAACTGACAAAAATACAAAATGAGTCTGGGAAAAATTATACCAATGCATTTAAAGTAGTATAATTTTTAAAAAAAATCATTTGTGTGATTTATGTACATGTCCATCTGGTGCAGTTACTTACTTTATCACATACATGTAACCTGAGTGACTCCATCTTCCTGGTCATATTGTCCATCATCCAGTTCCCTTAATACTCTGTCACTGCTACTGAATCCTGGAAAGCCTCCATACTGGGGGGATCCCTCCTTGATCCAACATTGTTTAGAAGGAGAGAGGTGAAATTCATCAGGTGGTTGTCCAGTTTCTAGAGGGCAAAAAGCAGCTGTGTCTAATCCAACACTTCTGCTAGACACTTTGCCTTTTTCCTCCCCAGTAACTTGTCTTAAGGATTTCCTCTGGAATACAAGAAGATGTTGAAATGTTAGGTTATTAGGGGAAAAAAAACCAGCCAAACATTTTGCAATGAATCATACATGGATTCTGTGTGACCTGCATTTTAACATAAGGCGGCATTTAGCACTTTGACTTAAACTATGAACTCCTTTAGAGAAAAAACTTCCAACAGATACATTTTTGTTCTCTATAAATAAATTTCAAGAGAGACAAAAAAAGATACAGGACATAGCTGACACTGAAGAAAGCACAAGTGAATGCTAAGAAAACATACTTCAACAATACTTAGTTGTTATGCAGTACTTGGCAGAAGCAGAACTACTTACAAGTCTCAGCCCACTCTAAAATCCACCCTTTGAGGAAAGCATCATTTCTCTCTTTAATGTACATGTCTAAAATGCACAGACACAGGCACATCCTGCCACTCCTTGTGCTCTGCAGAGAAGAACGCTCGGGGGTGGCACAGCTCCTGCTGTCGGCGGGAAGGCCGGGCAGGGGCAGGCACAGCTGAGAGCTCCAGCACCTCCAGCTACCACTGCAGGCAGACGTTCCCTCTCCTTCATTCAGACCTACATGCCATCATCACAGTCCCTGGCTGCTGCCCTCCCCTGTGAGCATTTCTGGTTGTCAGTGGATGTTGATCATATTCCCAAACATAGCTCTGTCTACAAGCTTCAGCATTAGTGGAAGGTTCATAAAGGTGGGAATCAAACACCATCGATACTGAGCTCTTTAAACAGAGTGTGACTGAAGGTTTCCCACTGATCCACCTCATGGTGAGACTGACAGACTTTCCCATCTTCCCAGTTTTGTCCATAAACATCTTCAAAGGACTTCTCAGATGAAATGGCACATTCCTTGAGAATTGCATTCAATTCCCATGGTGAATCTTTGCAGATAGAAGACAGTGGCTGCTCTGTACAGTCATTTGAAATGGGTCCGTCAGAGTCCTTGCACAGAGTCCTTGCCCAGTCCAAGAACTTGGTATAAACACAGTCTGACATTAGTACTGGGATTGTCTGGTATTTTTCTTGTTGAATGATGATGGTTGCCACAGTCAAAAACAAAGCGGAAGCAGACTGTGATTTCTGCTCACACCTACCAGAATATGCAATGGGTCCTCCGAGGCACCACAAATAAATTTATTTCACTTCAGCATCCAGAGCTACCTGAGTTACTCAGATCTGTGATGATGCAGCACCTCCAGAGAGTGTCAGTGCCCTGAGGCACAACAGAAGAACATGGTCATGAAGGCACAAGTGCCCTGAGCAGCCTGCTTGGAGCCTTGCTCTCAGAACATGCACTACCAACCAACTCAGGAGACACCTGCCAGGGACACAGCCCTGCCCACAGAAGGAGCACATCTGCCTATGAAGGGATTCAGCCTTGGCACAGAACTGCATTTCAGTGCACGAAGGACAAGCACTCTTGCACAAGTGCAAAGACTTGAAAAAAACAAAAACAACCCACAAATGCTTTTCCCATGCTTTGGCAAGTTTCTGCCTCTCTTCTGTAGATTTCTAAGTTTTTTCTCAAACCCTTTTGAAACAGGTAAAACAATGGGTCATGTGCCTAAAGGAAATGTATTTAGGGGAGCCGTTACAGGAGACACTGGGAAATTTTTCCAATGAGAAACAGTGTTACCTCAGGAGAAACAGAAGGAAATAAGTTTTGCCTGGATGCGACCCTGAGAGGATGGAGAAGTCTGCTTAAGGGAAATAAAGCAAGAAAATGAGAAAAGAAAATCAGAACCCCTCAAGCACTGCATGGTTCAATCTTGCATCTCCTCCTCTGAACCCTTTTCTTTGAAAAGTAAATGATATGTGATAAACAAGAGTCTACTGGGACAGTACAGCCCTTGTAAGCCAGGAGGTCATTGAACCATAACCACAAATCATAATAAGCCAGATCATAACACCCTACCCCAGGAACATACAAGAAGGGAGCGAGAGATGAGCTGCAAGTATATAAAATATACCAGCCTCAGAAAGGAGCCTGTGAGAATAAAAGACCAGGTAATAGGGGGGGGTTCCCCTCAACTCTTACTGAAGCAGAATTTCCTTTAGAAATAAAATATTTCTGTTTTTCAAAAATACCCTAAATTTTGGGCATGAAAATTTTTTGAATACCAGCTTTAAAAACAATATGAACATACTGAAAAAGTATCCAGTACAAATGAAAAGGAGGATGCCATGCCAAAGGGTTTGCAAAGGTTTGATAAGTTATACATTTCTGTCATCAGTGTCCAGGAGATGTTTTAAACAAAAATTATTTAACAAAAAAAAAAAAAAAATCTAGAGCAGAAGAGAATGCTTTCACATTTCAACAGCTTGTTTTACACCTGAAATCTCAATACTCAGTGCAAAGCTATCATATCATTCTATACCGGTTTTGTCCTACTAACAAAACCACGTATTTAAATTGAAATTAAAGTAATAATACGCTGTTTGCCTCAAACATTTTTGTAAAAAAGCAATGAAGTAAAAAGATTAAAATTAGGGGAAAACCAACATAACTGGCAAAACAGAAGGAAAATGTTACTCTGCGGAATGTTTCAGCTTCAGCACCAGTTACCTATTTAGCCCATGCTAAAATGACCTCAGCATACTGAAATTTCCGGCTGAACTAAAACATTCGCTGGTACTACAAGCAAGAGCACATTTAGACACAAAGTTTGTTCAGATTTAAAATACAGAAGTCCTGATGTAAATGGCTACAAATCAGCTACTTCTTGTTTCCTTTCAATACATTGAATGCTTAAGGCATTCACACTTTCCCTTACAATAAACACTTTCCATTACAATAAAGGGAAACAGTAACTACAAAACACACCATTATTGGTATAAAGCAAAGCTGCTCATCACCTCACAACTGGGTGAAAGAATTCAAACTGTGAGCATAATGCTTCCTATTTTTAATTTACATCACATCTAAAGATTGATCAGTTCCTCAGGCTGATGTTTTTACAGAACTGGTTTCTATTATGTCTCTTGGCAGAATCCAGTCTTAACCATTCTAACTTGTGACACACAGTTATTCTGCCTTCTAAGATACACTTATAGTTAGAAATAACATTATGCCTTACTAAGGGAAAAGCTCTTGTATCAGGAGTTCATGCCCTTATTTATACAGAGTATTAAAAAAGTAGGAAAACATTATTTTATAATCACTGACATAGTAACATCTTATATTTTTACAATATGTAATGTGATCAAATTTATGTTCCAAAACATACTTTGAGAAATGCAATAGGCAAGAAAGTAAAGACTACAAAGGCAGGTATGAGAGCAGGGGGCAGAAGGTGTGGAAGCTAAAAGCTGAAGATGCTTTGTACCCAGAGGGTGGTTAAAGGAAAAAATTGCACTGGCAGAATTTGGTAGGAATAGAGGATTAAGACAATGACAATGGAGACTACACAGAACACTGAGAAGAAAAAAAGCAGACGGTCCAATTTTGTAAATGAGGGAATAAACTACAGCACATAAGAACTAGCTGGGAATTTAGACAGTGGCAGAGACAAAAACATAAATCAGAACTTGAATTGTGCATGTTGAAGGCAGTTCTTCCAGGCATGGAAGCACTAATTATCGGAGGACACAGTGAGAAGGAAGTTAAGCTGGAGACAAGCAAAAGCCTGGAGAAGAACAAAAAAAGGAAGAGCATATTTTAGAAACACCAAACAGAGGAAAACACAGGGGATGGTAACAGACTGAACAGGAAGTAAAAAAGGCAGAGAAAGACCAAATCTGAATGCAACAAATTTAGAGACTTTTGGAGGTATTTATACAGATGGACAAAGAAGCAGACAGGTATCACTGCTTTACAGAATATAGTGCCATGAATGAGTTGGTAAAAAATTACTACTCTGGTGCTGGACATGAGTGAAAACATTCATAGCTACTTAAGTCTATCACAGGAAGGTCGTATTGAATAGAGAAAGGTTGAATAGCCATTGAAATCCAGAAAAAACAAAACATGGAAACCCACCACAGGATGTCAAAAGACCCAGCAAAGAAAAGCTCACCAGCAGTTCATCCTCCTCTGGCCACAGCAGGATTTACTGCAGAACTTTGCAGGTGCAGCATCTCTTGCAACACTGACTGAGCAGAACGTGGTGACTGAGTTACCTAAACCTCAAAGCACTTGATATCACCACTACTATGGGAGCTTCACTCAAAAGGCACAAGGAAGAGAGGTTCAGCGGCAGGAATTTGAAGTCCTTTCTCTCTGTCACACATTTTCATGCAACAACAGCCTTTACCCTGTTAACCCGCAAATTACAGTAGTCTTTGCACAGCTTAACATTTGTTTCTTTTAAAAGTGTGAAAGTGGACATTTTGGAGGCCAAAATAAACAGTTTTCTCTTTATATGCAAAAGATACAGGATTTCAATCAGAACACTGAGGACTTAAAAGAAAACATTTCCAGCATAGCCAACCTCATACACCTGAGACACACTAATTCCTTAGCACAAAACAAGTTTCTAGCTGGTTTATGTTTTTCTCCATGGCTTAAGAGATAATGGCTGAGAAAAAAAACAAACATTCAAGTTCAGCTGTGAAAGGTCTCCATAAACTTGAACTTGTCTTGAGTAAAATCCTGTCTGTCACGTTTTCCTCCCTATTAGCTGTGAAGTCTATTTGTTTCTGTATTTTAACATTCTGTGAAGTACTAATTTTCTTACATTAATACCATAAACACGTTACTCACCTCTGGTGTTTGGGCAGCAGAACTCCACGTAACAGGTCTCTGAAGAAAAATTACTTGCTTTGTAGCGAGATTTCCTTCACTAAAATTTAAAGAAAATAGTTTCAGTGTTTCAAAGGCAGTAATACATTGATACCTTTCAAATTCAACCTCATGTTGTGTATATGTAAGTCCATGAGCTGACTGACTACAAAGAATTAATCAGTCTATTAATTCCTGAACAGTTCTGTAAGCATATTTTTAAAAACCAAAGGATAAAGCTGGATTAATGTGGTGCACATAACAATATGCACTGAACAATTACATGCATTACTGTGACTGGAGTTGTTTAACATGTGCACTCTTAAAAGTTTAGAGTACCAGAGTTCCTACTTTTAATCCAAGTCTGCACCTTTATGTTTGAAGTAAACCTCCACAAGTCTCTCATTACCCTAATCTTCACTGTCAAATACACAGCAACATATAACTCCATAAATGCCACAATAACCAGGCCCAATCTCAACACATTCACAGCTTCAACAAATCTCTCAACTCAAACTTGGGAATTAACATTCTTTACTGCTAAATAAAAGTTGTTCTCTGGTTCTAACATGACATCTAACTGACACAGCAGGATAAGCTTGCTGCCTCACCACGATGGATAAAAGGACTCAGCTCAGTTTTAGAAAGCTCTCCATCAGTGAGATAAATGACACTGGCTGTTTTGTATGAGGTAGGTACCAACACAGCAAAGATAAATAAAGAAAGCCCAAAAGAGCAAGTTCAGTCCTGGAACTTTTACAGATGTCAATGCTTTTGTGGTAGACAAAGAGGCACAGGTGCTTTTTTTCTTCCAAAAGGGAATACGTACTTGTTGAAAAATAAACAGGACAAAGTAAAGTTGTTCCTCAAGACCTAATCAGATATTACTGGTACAATGTTTCAGAACTATTACATTCTTCATAGTGGTGATAAGTACATTAAAACTCCAAGAAGATGTATTTTCATCACTTTTCCCCCCAAAATACAGATCACCACATCTACAGCATTTGTACTACAAAGCGCAACTCTGTGTTATTGAAATAGTGCAAGAATTTTGAGACCAGAACTCCAGAATGATCTTAAAAAATTCCAGTGCACTTCTAAATGTCAGATACTACTTCTTTATAAGCTCTTCTCCTACACCCCAACTTCTGCTTCTGTGCAATATTCAGTAAGAACTTTATCCATATCAAGGAAAGACACTGAAATACTTCAGTGAAACGGTGACTACAGATTTAATAGTGCACCCAAGGCAAGTAGCAAGATAGAAGCACCAAAGAGATGTAGTGAGTTCTTTTGGAATATTTACAATGCTACGTATTCTATCAATCATAAAACAGGATGATGACACCTAACATTACAGAAAGAACTACTGGAATAATGTAAGCTTTTACCTCAGTATGGGTATGTCACAAGATTAATAACCACACACATCAAGTTAAGGTAACTGATGCATGTTTCATTACAGGGCTAGGACTGAGAATTAATTTATATTTAACACTAGGGATTTGCTCCAAGAAAAACCAGGGATTAAAACTGTTCCTCTGAGCTTTGGAAGAGTTCACAGCTCCCAGCATAGCTGGCTACTTCATACACAGATATTCAGATCAATAGTTGGTGATGATGGGTTTGTGATTGTATTTGACTCCTCACACGTCCTCTTTGCATGTCTTCTCCTTGAATGAGAACACAGAACTACCTTAAACTCCAGCTTGCAGGGAAAACAATGCAGGAGAACAAATTCATTCACTTCCTTAAGCTAACAAAGTTTCCTGCTCCAAGAGCCTCCACCTTGCTATTTGCACTAATTAAAAGAAAACGTGTTAAGATTTTATGTCATTAAAAGTAAATCCACAGTCCTGCAACTTTATTCCACTTGGCTTCTCCCTGCCTCAGCTATGTCTGGTTTGATAGTGTCACTTGGGAAATCTCTAAGAAGCTGAGCAGTCCCTGGCAGGGAACAGCCTACGGCTTATTTTGTAACAGTGTCTGCATTCCTTCAGAGACAAGGAAAAACCCGAAAATATTAAGCTACGGCTTGTACAGACTCTACTAGAACAGCAAAAGGACACGATGGTGAGTGGACAATAAGTAAATTAACAATTTTCTAAGTCTGACCTTATTAAAATGCCACACACGACAAAGCTGCTATGAGCTTAATTCACAAAGAACTCAATGACAGTGGGATTTCCGCAGAATTTAAATGAGAAAAAGAGCTTACAGCAAGGGAAGCTCCACAGCTTCCCTCACATATCCACATTCCCTCTTTGCCTCGGAAATCAGGGCATTTTGAAAACACAGATTAAGTAGTGAGCCATGATAAATTAATAACCACAAAGTCAGTGTTTTTGCACTGCATTGCTCGGAGTCTGTCTTGCCCATTTTCAGGGCAAGTAATCAGCAGAGGGAAATAAAGGTCACTGCAGAGTAAGGCTGCTGAAGCCTTTTTCCTCTCTCAAGAATGATGAGGAGCAACAGAGACTCTTTTGTTGAAACATGAGCAGCGTGCCTGTCTGCTTATGCTGGATGAGAAACAAAATTGTCCTCCTACACGTCTATATTTAAGTTCCCCAAAACAATCATCAAGCTAGAAATTCAGTAGTACTCCAGTGGCTCTGACTTCCACAAATTCATTTTTTTACACACAAACATTTTATTTACAAAGCACTTAGAATAGAGGTTAGACAAAGTTTTCTGAAAAATGAACAAAGAGAATAAGATAATAAATTTTTATGTTTATTCAGCTCTTGTTTGTTTTTTTTTACTTGTCCCAAAATAAAGCCTTGCACTCCTTTGGAGCTGCACAGCATCTAGAGTTTCAGTTATGATAGAGACACCACATGTCCTGGCTTAAAGGGCCCATTTAATGAAAAATTTTAAAAAATCTTAGAAATCATTGTAATTTTCAACTACAAACACGTATAAAATTCTACCAACTCATGACAATATCACACTAAAGACTGCAGGAACACTAAAGTTACTAGCAAAGCATCTCCTAAATACTCACTAGATTTAACTCCTAAAGGAACAATTAATTTTGTTCTTGCTATTCATGTTCTGAACTTGGCGTAATTACTCTCAAATTCTTATCTTGGAGACATTTACCAACTAAGACTGCATGTAATGCAGGGGAACTCTTTAGGTCACTAATACTGTTGTGGATCTGTCTGGTATTCTTTTATGGTCTGGTTTTTTCTTTGGTCAAAAAAATTCTTTGACTGTTGACACAATTTAAATACCCAAGATATGGATGGATATGACAAATGTTGCATCACAAGCATTTTTTTTTCACGTTCTTTTTTCTCATACCCCTGGAGGAAAAAAAAGAATCACTGTCAGAAAAAGGGCAACCAATCTATAGTGTGCTGACTGAAAAGCAAACCCAAGACCCACAGTGCTTACTTTTCAAACATTACAGAATCACAGAATCAGTAAGGTTGGAAAAGACCATAGAGATCATCAAGTCCAACCTATCACCTATTACCTAACCTAGCCAAACCTGTTACCTAACCTGTTGCCATCCTACTACCAACACACCGTCCTACCTATAACACACTATCCTAATATCTAGGTCATGCCACCAAGTACATCATCCAACCTTTTCTTAAACACCTCTAGGGATGGTGACTCCACCACCTCCTTGGGCAGCCCATTCCACTGAGAGATCAACATTGCAGGAAATTGCCACTGTACACGTTTCAAGAACATTTATGCTCTATTTGCAATAGCAAATACAGCTTCTTACATGGAAATGTTTCCTACATCCAACATGATGTAGCTGTTGAGGTAGGTAAACAGGTGTAGAGAGTGCTGCCCCTGCCTGAAGAGGGACGGTGATGCAAGACACTCAGCTATCACATGGTATAACACTCCACACATGAGGATATTTTATTTCATGGAGAAGAACATTTGCAAAAAATTAAAAACTTTAAGCAACAAACCCACACAGGAACAGACATGACAGCCTGGTGTTTTTTAAACCGTTCCAGATCCTAACCACACAAAAACCTGAAAAGGAACACATCAGTGCATGACAATCCTGTCACACCACAGTTGGTCACATTCCTCATCTGCAGACACGCAGCAGGCATGACGTCTAGGAAAAGATCACAGATCTGAGATGATGGAAAGATTTGCAAAATATTAGGAGAAGAGAAAAGAGAACAGAGCAAAGTACTGCAGGGAATAAAAATGAGGGTAATAAAATGTTATCTAAATACTATTCACAAATTCGTTTTTAAAAACAAAAAAGAAAAAACATGGATTTGTCAGATCATCACAAAATGTTGTTTGTTTTACTTTTTCAGTGTTTCTGAAGCCTGTTAATATTTAGGCTCAGTTTTGAAGTCAGAGTTCCAAGTCTGGGAAAAAAACCCAGCTGCTGAGTAGCACAAAATATCTTTCTTTATTGAGACATCTAACTTGCATTCCTAGGATAATCCTCCACCACAGAAACGGCATCTTTCATACTAAGACATGCAATAACCATCCAGGAATTTCTTCTCCTCTTTAAATATCAACAACAATGCCTAAAAATAGTATTTATCAATCACTGCTTAGCCTATCAGGATTGGAAGACGTTGATTTTCTGACTCTTACGAATTCTCAATTCCTAATTAGGAATTCTTGTTCATGGGCTATTTCACTTTTTTTAAAAAATAAGAAAATTGAATAGCTGTACATGAGATACACTACAGGCTCACAAAACATGATTCATCCTATTTCTTCCAAGAGTAACTCCCAAGTCACAGTGGGATAACAAGTATTAAACAATTCATGCAGGCTCCTACCCAACCATTTCAGCCAGAAAACAAATGCTTTTTGTTAGTCTGCATTATACTGGTGTGGATACGAAATGAACCCAGCTTGAGATTTGCCCAGGATACAACCCCTTTTAGCTATTCATGGACTGGTTGGACATGTGGGATGCAACACTGGTTGAGAAATCTAACACTACTTAAACATCTTACTGGTTGGTATATACGTATTACCTTCTTACTAATTCAAGGAACAGCTCCAGCCTAATTAATCTACTTAGTCCTTTTAGCACTCAGCTACTTTCAACTGGCCCTGCCTTTGCTCTGCGACCTACGAGGCACGAACCCGCAGAGTCTGCAAGCACAGCCTGACAGAGGGGTTGATCAGCAGCTGCTCAGGACATTCCTGGCCCTGCTTGTCCAAACCCAACAGGCATGGGTTCAGTTACACGGACTGTGGGACACAAGTTTGGAGGTTTAAAAATCCCTCATGCTATAGCTCAGAGCATGGCATGACTCCCAAAATCTGTCTCCCACTGTCCACTGACATCCTTCAAAGATTAGATCCAGATTCTACAGACTTACTCTGAAGCTCTAAGCTTAGGCCAAGATTTCAGCTGTTTCTGAAAAATAGGTTCAGTAGCTCTCATACTCTTACAAGTCACCATGTTCAAAACAAGTACACTTAGACCGCAAAATTGAGGAGATTAAAGAACCATTTTGTTTAGTATTCTAAAACCACTTCTTCTAGTAGAAGAAAACAAAACATGCAGAGACCCTTATTAAAGAAATAACACAACATGCCATTGTTGTACCAATTCTTCTGTCTTTGCATTTAACCAGCTGGTTAAAATCAACTACTAACAAAACCACAGCCAAGAAAACCTTAACACCTACTGCTGCCCAGAAAAGCCTCCTCCTTACATGTGAAAGTATGTCAGATAACTTGAACAAAACTCCCACTTCCTTGTAGCAGTTCTTAGAGCCTTTCGTTCACATCTTTTCCATACTGTCTTGATTCAACACAGTGAGGTCTGGGATCCAAGGATTATTCAAAGTCATCCACTCTTTCCATGATTGTTAATGAGCCCCAAACCACGCCTCAGTATATTTGTTTAAGAGCTTGAAATCTTAATCTAATCCAAGGAGAATTAAAAAAAAAAGGGAAATAAGAAGGCCATTCAATTGGTTAATCCAGTGTTTCATTTGGCATTTTTTTGAGCTTGATATTGTGATGAAAAGCACAGTACTTTTTGAGGGGTTACAAAAAGCCTTGAACCTCATGGGTGATCCAGGATCCTATTTAGCTCTGTTTATGTAGACAGTTCCCTCAGTCACCTGAACAAGTATTAAAACCAGAGAACTGAAATCCAGAGCCCTGGTACTCTATCTGAAGTGAACCATAATGTCTATATTAAAGAACACAAAGAGCCCAATAACTTGCTGAGTTGCTCATAATCTCCAATAAATACTGCATGACTGTCATGCCATCATGACTTCTTCCATCACCTAAACTAGTCATAAACCAAGGCCTGAAACTAGTGAAACATTTCAACACTTGTTTAAGCTTGAAGCCTATGAGTAACCTCATTGCTGAGGGCTGGGTATGTGGTAATGAGTTTTCTAAATAAAATCTTTAGTGTTCAGATTTACACAATGCATTTTAAATTTAGAATTAGACTCACTGAAACGAGTAGTCCCAAAACAGCACAGTAAGATTCCAGGATAATGCTCAGTATCCATTTATTACACCTCTTATATGCATTTAACAGTACAAGCATTTTTCCTCCTTTTACAAGTCATTTAAGTATTCAGTAATTCTGAGACATACACCAAAAATACTGCAATCTATAGTTTGGGTACCTGTCATGTCGTACAATAGGTGTAGGCAGGACACAGGTCAGGAGCCATCCAAACTCAGCCAGCGTGTGCAATAAAGGTCCATAATCTGTTTTAATTTCACACCCCTACATTAATAATTATAAAAAGTAGTAAAGAGACTCTGTACAGGTTTTATTTGCATTTATTATTAACTACAATTCCTCTCTCACTTTTAGTGACAATGTCTGAGATGACAAACTGTTACTTGGTGGATATTCATTATTTCAAACTGAAAACAATTTGAAAAGTTCAAGACTACAAAAACCAAAGTAAATTAACATTTAAACATGAGCCCTGATTCAGCAAGACATTCAATTCAAAGCACATCTCAAATGTTAAACTTGTCACTTTGCTAAATTAGTGCCTAAAACTTCTTAAACATTGTAACAGGTGTCAATTATTTATTTGTTTTTACTTCACATGTGTAGTCACCTTGTAACACAAAAATAGTTTTTCAAGTAAATAATTGTATTGCTGTAACCTACTAGAGCAGTACATGTAAATTTACTATGAAAACCAAAGTCTTTCATATTTAGCATAAGATTGTAATAAAAATAGACCATACTCAATTCACTATACATTTTCTGTGTTTCTGGTTCTAGCTATTTTCTTCCCCTTCTTATTTAATATTACCTTCACATGGTCACAGAGTGATCTGCACTTGGTGAAATTATATCTTAATAGGTCAGATGCACACACAAAGAAACTTAAAACATTTTCTTTGGTGGCTGTATTTGTTGGTAGGAACATCTGTAAATGTCAGGCCAGAATCCCTCCAGCATACTTCTTCTATGCACACTTACCAATGGCCACAGACCTGACTCCATTTTTATGATTCTTACGATTCAAAGCTATAGTTTAGCCTACACAAGTGGCTTCAGGAAACCACCTGAAAGTTTATCAAACACTGGTACAAGCATCCTAAGGAAAGAACAAAGGAAAATACAAGTAGGAAATCGTATTGCTAAATTATCACTGATTTACCTCAATGACTGTCCATTGTTCAACAACTATTGCATCATTTCCTTTCCTGTTAGAACCTGGAACCCCAGAACCTTCTTCTTCATAGATCAGTAATCCTTCTAAAGATTTGGGCCGATAGTCCCCTATGAATATAAACAGAAACAAAGTTTTGGGTTGATTAGGGATGATTTTTTTCCTCTCACCTAAAAGTCCTCTATAATAATATTAAATTAGTCAAACTCAAATTTGTGGTTATTTCTACATCTAGTTACAACTTAAAGCATGCAAGTCAACTTAATATTCAACTCTCTTTCCTATGCAAAGTGAACTAGGAACCACTATTTAATTGTCTCGAAAGCATTAACACCTTCCATGCTCTAATCTAAATTCCTGTTTCATGTATTCAGCATATCCTCTGCAGAGGATGGGCACAAATCCTCTTTATTCAACCTCAGTATTGTCTGCCTGACAACAAGTGCAGCTTTTGGTGCCGCGTCAGAGAACATAAAGATCAGGGAACCATGAAGTGCAAAGCCTAATTACTGCTACTTAAACAAATATGCAAATGGCCACAGGAAGAGCCTGAAACACAAGCAATTGTAGGAAGATTCCTGATGGGAAGGAAGTTTCAGAGCACAACTCCCTGACTCACACATCAAAGCCCAATGGCATCCGGTCACCCCAAACTAAAGCTGTGCATCAAATATTAGTTCATTTTCTGGTTCGGCTTCTCCTGAGAGCCTTCAGGAAGCTTTTTGTGGAGATGTACCTGGACAGCTGACTAACTTAAATTTAAACTAAATTTGAACAGTAAAATTACGTAATCCTTAGAGTATCAGATTTAAATCCTCTCCAATACTGGATGAGGAATGTTATTGCCCGGGTATTAAGGATGTGGTAGTTATTCATACAGAGAAAAGCAGACAGATCTTCTCCATGTGAGGAATGGGAAGACTGTAAAACTGTTGTTGGACAGCAGCTGCAAAGATTAATTTCAACAGCTGACAAAACCACCCCTCAGTGACCTGTAACAGATCTCCAGAGGGTTCTTTTCCAGCTCTAAAAAGGCTCTGTATTGAAAAGTAGCAGTCTGAATTCTCACCTCTCCTCCCACAAAGGAAACTTTTTCTTCTATTGATTTGAGTAAATTGGAATAAAAATTTCAGAGCAAAAAAGATGACTACTACAAACTGTGTCATTAGACTATTTATGTGCACAAAACAGGCAGTCTGACATGGACTAGCAGCTAAATTCCATCTCAGGTAAAATCTGTGTTGATGAGTGTATATGCCTCTGACAGTCACTACATTTTCTTTATTGCAGAGCTACAGAAACGTAGTGATTTGTGGTCAAAACTACAGAGAGCAATGAAAACTGAAGAGCTGCCATTATTAGGTTTTTGAAGAATCCATATCCTTTAGCTTTCAAAGATTTTGTTTTGTATTTTTTTATTTGAGCTCTGCCTTTCAAAGGAGATAAGTGTGTATTATTTTAAATCAGAATTATCACAAAAAAGTCTGAGACACACTAAACATAACAATTACACAAATTCCCAGTAAATTTACCCTCCTTGTATAATTGAAGATGCAGACAAGATGACTTATGAAAGTCATTTTAATACATTAATTATCTATTGCTCTTGATAATCAGCCTGAGTGTTGCAAAAACTGGGCCCTGAATTCTTTTCAACCAAAGTTTTACAAGACTTTTTGCCACTGCAACCCTGTATTTTGCTTGCTTACACTGAACTGCCATAACAAATTATAAATTAACACCAACAACTAGCAACTTAGTAAAAGCAAGACATGTACAAATCCAACCAAAGAATCACCTTAGAGCAGTATGAAGCCTAGGTTTGCTATCAAACAATATTTGCTAAAATAGTGACTAGTTTCAAAATTTATTAATCATGTCAGTTTGTCTTGGTGTGTATCTCTAACACTGGGGTACTACCACTTCAAACTTTTTTCAAGCAATTGCACAACAGTAGTCACCTACTGTTTTTTGCAACATTTAGTTTCTGGCTTTCAAACAAATTTGGTTCAAATGGAAATTCATGTCTTAATTACATGTTTTACCAGCAACAGTGTTTTCCAGTGGTAGATACTCTGGCCTTGTGAGCAGTGGTACAGCACTGACTCACAGCTCTGCCAAAGGCCTCAGCAGCAGCACTGCCACCAGGCTTGTGTCTGTTCAGGAGGAGGATGAAGGCTAAGAACTCTTAAAGAGCTACTAGGATCTATCCAGAATAAAAATGGATATCAAACAAACTGGCAGAATGAAGAAGTAAATTTGAAAATCCTGTGGCCTAGAGTTCTATTATTTTAGCTTCTCTGCCATATCGATTTGAATGCCAACTCAGCTGGCAGATTCCTGCCAAAGAGCACAGGAAGCAGTAGGGACTAGGGAACACCTAGCTGTGTGAATAAGTCCTGGAGGAAGTGCCTACAGTGGAGCACAAGGACAAAAAGAGGTTTCTCTACTCCCTACCAATGTCCCCATGTAACCAAAATAGCAAAGAGTTGAAGCAAGCAGGAAGCATGGAAAGTCTGACTAGGGTTTAATGGTACAGTAAGGTCAATGAGAACTCAAGGTGCTCTTTTGTCTCATTAGAAATACTCAGAGTGCAGCACAGATTCTACAGAGCAGCAGAACATAAACATCAAGGAAATGTCCACCTAATTACTTTCTCCCCCACTATCATTTCCTTGGAAAAAAAAAACCAAAACAAAGTTTATTTTGTTATATGTGTAGCACTACACTAGTTTCCTGATTTGGATATTCTCTAGTTGATAAAACAAAGCAGAAATTTCAATTACTTACATTTATAACTGGACAGAAAATAAATTAGTCTATTGTAAATTTGTAGAATCTGATACCTAAAAAAGAAATATCTGGACATGTTTACCTATTGACCTCCATACCAACAAACAAAACACGATCTTACCTGTTTTCAAGTTATGTAGCTCTACCTAAACAAGTAAAAGCTTCATGATATTCTGGGACTCTACTCACCTTTAGAGGCTTCCCAGTGTACAAAAGAATCAATTAAAGACAATCCTTGCTTATAATAAAATGTAGTTAATTCCAGCCAGTCTGCTTCCAGTGTACTAACAACGGGGCCCTTTCTTGTTACTTTCATAGACAAAACACCTTCATGATAGGTCCAGCAGGTAGAATCATCATCAAAAACATTGAAGACTGTATATAGCTTGTCTAAAAAAAAAGAGAAGAAGAAAAGTGAACCAACAACCAACAGTGCTCCAAAATTAATAATACTAATATCTTAATGTAATTTTTCTAACTCTAAGCATAGTTTTAATAATTGTTTCCTGATGTGATCCCGCTTAGGACCTAAACACACCCGGGACAAGGTGTGAGGAGAGGCGTGCTTTGGGATATGAGGAAAACATGAACTTGTTACAGTTCAGCTGCTACTGGACCCTTTAGGGGGGTGGGTTTTGTCTAAAAAAATATATAATAAAAATATGTAAAAGCTAAGAAGAATCCAGCAGAAGCAGGCTTCTTTTCTGCCTGTCATAGAACTTCTGGCTACAAATACAGTATCTGCAATTATAATAACCAAAGAATTTTCTAAGTTTGCAAATATAAGGAATGCCTTGTACAGTATTGATTTTTACCCATTATTTTCTGAAGGTTATTTAAGTACTGGTGTAATTAGCTGCTTCCCGGGGTTTCTCAGAAGTGACTGAAGACCATTTCAGTTAAGCATACAAAACTTATAAATCCTCCAATCATTCTACACGTAGGTGTTAATACACTGCTCTTATAAGACCAGTCACAAACAAGCCTTCATCAAAAATTAAAATGCACAGATCCTCAGCATTTCAGGAAATCACTGGTGCAAGTTATAAAGTCCCAGCTGTATAAATGTGTTCTACAAATACACTCATATGTTTCACTGCTGTGGAGAAACCACACAAAGCAGTTGCCCCAAAACGTTCTCAGATGGTCTAATACTGCTGGAGCAGCCTAAAATCAGTGAAAGCCAACCTCTAAACATGGAAGTATTCACACTGCCAAAACAAAGGAACTTGGTTTAGGTAGTCCCACATAAGAAGCAACTCTCTCCAGGCTCCAGAGCCAGATTACCAAACTAATATTTGTACTGCAAGTTAGCTCAATCAATACATGGAAGAACCCCGTTTTGAAAAGTGTTACCACACCCACTGCAAGTGATATCAGGTGCCTGGAATACAGTGAATTCAGAATAAAATTCTGAGCTTCTAATAAGAGAGGACTCCTTTCTATAAAGTTTTATTTTATCTCCTCCATAGGTGGTTTTATTAGTACCAGCACGTGTATCCCAACAAACCTTAATTTCCTTAGAGATCACTTATTCTTCCATCAAAAAAAATTGTTTTCCAATACAACTATTCAATTGCTCAAGCCTACCAGAAATTTGCCTCTGCAAGCAATGTAGATACCCAAAATTAGTATCTGCAGATACAAAAGACTCAAAATTTGATAGAATAAGTCAAAAAGCAATGCAATAGTAAATATGCTTAAGTTATGATACCTAAATCTAGAAGTTGGACACAATTCTGTCTCTTTGAGCAGAGGGAAATGGAAATGGCATCCTGACACAGCAGCACATACCTACACACAAGCAAGACTTGGTTGGAAAATTCACATTGGTATTTTTTAAAATGATGTTACATACAACATACCAAGAAAGGTTAAGTTTCCAGAAGTTCTCCTTATGAACTCCAGTTACTTCACTATTTGACAAGTAGAAAGAAGCCTGGCATATCCTTGCTAATGCTTTTTGAATAATTTCCTGAGACCACCGCACATAGGGGATGCACTGGTTGCTAATCTACCTGGTCACACCATTCTGCACAAGCAATACTCCTGAACAGAACCAGGACTTTTCCACTTTTTCCTTGCAGGACTTCTGACACACACAGCAAACCCACTACGTATTTTAAGCTGTAGGGAAAGAGTTAACCTTTAAGAAATTATGCTATAAAAGGCTCACTTGTAGGAGCATTGCTTTTACTCCGGTGTTAAAAAATAAGAAGGACATTAACTATTTCAGTGCTTAGAGTCATTATTCTGACAGTCTACAAACGGGAAAGACTGCTTTACTCTTAACAACAAAGTGAAACAGTTGCTTTTGAGAGCAATTAAAACATGTCTGGCACATCAGGGAAGAACCTATTATGTCAAATACAGCCTGACATGAGGGTTTCATGCTGCCTGCTTTCCACACAATCTTGTCATGCTTCAGATTACTTCTTCCTTTTCACCTTCTCCTCTTAGCAGCCACAAGGACTTAAGAGTACCAGAAGTCAATGTGTCAGGCAATCTTTGACATAGGTTACAACTAAACATCTCAGATTCTTCTACAACTAGTTGTCTACTACTGCACCAACAATTTTCCATTATACTTTCCCTTCCTTTACTTCTATTGCTTACTTTTCTCTAGTAAATTCATTTTGTAACAATTATTGTCTTAGATTTCATGGTCAACGCATTAATTTAAGTGATCTCTTTCAGGATGCTTCTTGAAGGCACATTAACCAGAAAGAATCCATTATGAACGGATTTGTTTGCTGTACATTATGTGAGTTGGCTAAAAGAATGTAAAATTACAGCTCTGGCTGGAAGGGGCTCTCTGTTGCCCACTTTGCACAATTGGAATCACAACAAACTTGTAGTGCGTTTCCAAGACTATGATTTATTATTAAGTGAAAACTACATGCATTTAGGAAAAGGTTTTATAAAAATTGTATCCTTCTAAGGGAAGATTTTTACTGCCACATATTTGTTATACACATACCAAGAAAAAAAAGCTACCTGTTCACACCACATCTCAATTCAGACTTACATTGTGGATGATTCTGAGGGTTTGTGGTTTTTCCTTTCCTTAAATTAGAAACTGGAATTTTGATAATACATTTGTAATATTCTATATGAAAACTGAGACATCATTTTAATTTATTACCACAGCTCATGTACACAAAGCAGAAGGTAAATATTTCTCCTGCTTCTTTAACCAGCAACTTCTTCAGAAAGATTTATTTATATATGCATATATGGAGGCATCTTCCAAAGACAGCAGTTGATTAAATAGCATGTTCTGTTGTTCTTTTTTTCCCAACACCTCAATAAAACACCTGATTTCTGCAATAAACAAGCAGCATTTCTTACCCTCTCCTTTTTGCGATTTAGAAGGGCTGACTTCTTTTCCAAACTGGAAATCTGAATCCTCTAACAGTCTGCTTTCTCCTTGCANCATGCAATAAATAGTATAAACATGTGATACCAGTCACACAAAAATACTGACCCTCAATACTACAGAAATATCTGTCATGTGCCATGATTCATGACCAGCTCCCTTGGAGGCTACTCAGCTTCATTATTACATACTGAGAATAGTGAAGGAGCAAAGAAAGGAGGGAGCTAGAACTAAATGAAAATCCTATTAACTCTTTCAGCCACTGCTGTCTTTTTGTCTGCACTGAAATCTCAATAAACAATTGTAACATCTGTGCCCGCTGTGGGATGTGTCTGCTCTTGAAGGTGCTTTGTTGTTTTGGGGTTTTTGTTTGTTTGTTTCCTGGCATAAGGAGTGCTGCCATTTAGGAAGGTGATCCCACTTCCAACCCTTGTGAAGGACAG
>WEKX01011675.1:545755-557882 GCA_013390025.1 Pitta sordida
CTGTCTTTTTGTCTGCACTGAAATCTCAATAAACAATTGTAACATCTGTGCCCGCTGTGGGATGTGTCTGCTCTTGAAGGTGCTTTGTTGTTTTGGGGTTTTTGTTTGTTTGTTTCCTGGCATAAGGAGTGCTGCCATTTAGGAAGGTGATCCCACTTCCAACCCTTGTGAAGGACAGTCTTACCAGGTAAATACAGAAGCCCCAACCCAGAAAGAAGAAATCACTTAGGATTATCAAGTGAGGGGAGAGAGGGAAGAATCTTTATCCATTTAACTCACAAACTATTAATTGGCAGCGTAAGTTACAATCAAACAGCTGATGGTACAACAATCCCTTTCAGTTACTCTCCACTATCACTGTGTATATACAGCAATGACAATATGCCAACCATTGATTATACAGAGCTGCTGCTTCACACTCAACCAAAACAGTTTTAAATTTAACAACCAACAGAGAGAAAGCACGGGGAATATGATAATCTTTTCCCTGAAATGCCACAAACTCTTATTCTTTCAGACCTTTAAAATATAGTAATACTTTTTAATTGGATTAATAGCTCAGTGTTCTTAAAATTTTAAAAATTAAGTAATAATTTAAAAATTAAAATTATTCACCCATACTGCTTCTGCACCAGATATGCTTCCACGACTGCATCACTGCACATCTCAAGTGTTTTTCCTTTTAATCTGTGTCTGATACACTACCCCACCAACATGGCAATAGGCAGATAGTATAGATGTGTAATGGTAGCACACTTATAAATTTAAATGCCTGACAAAGTCAGAACAAGTAATTTAAAAATTTTAAACTTTCATAATTTCTAAGATGATTAAAGATCTCCAATATGCTTTTTCCTCTACTTCTTTCCTTGGCAATTAATGTAAAAGATATCACTAACTGTTGTAATAACAGTAGTTTCCTGTTTCAGCAAGTCTTCAGTTGTGCAGAGGAAGTTAAACACAAAAAGAACTAGAACTTGCATTCCAGTGGACATTCAGTTTACTTTAACTATACATTGTTTTCAAAAGCTGTGCCAAGTAAATACTTAATACAGTTATTGTACATGGTGTATTTTTGTTAAAGAATGAAAACATCTTTCTTCTCAAATACTTAGAACAACACAAGACTTCAGCTATCATGCAAACATTTTACAAAGAGTGATCTACTCTGGATCTAATTCTGCTTTCAGTGGTGTAACCAGCCAGTCTCCCAAAGCTTTCCATGGATCCATACTTAGTCCTACCTTAGAAAAATTAACTAGTGAAGAAAAAGAACTCTTCACTTCAAGAAAAGCTTTGTAGCTTGTATGAAATAAACACAAAAAACTAAAACCACATTAACCATTAACTGTAACTTACACATATGACAGAAACAAAAATCTGAAGAAAAGTTGGAAAAAGCCACCATTACCTTTTCTAACAGTTCTTTCACTACTTCATTTGTCAGTGTTTCATACATTAAAGGACATTCCTCAATCACCAGCCTGGGGTGCCTTTGTCCTCTGGGTGCTGCATGCTTCTGGCTACAACACAGAAAGAAAGCAGCCTTTGTCAGGAGTTTGCTGCTAACTTGGGCAAATGCTGGCATAGAGAATTCTTTTCTTTTGGAATAAGTTATGAATGAAATCCTGACAATGTTTCTCCATACTTTTTAGAACTCAGGGGGTTGTGGTGTTTTGTTCTGTTCCTTACACAAAATAACAGGTACTATGTGTTACAATGCCATGGTAAGGATATTAATATTTAACAGGCAAATCATCCCAAGACTGGTCATAGGCATCTTTGAGGAATTGAGCTTTACTGCTGTTGTAGTAAGTAAGTGGAAAAAGTTCCTGATAACATAAAAAAGATTAGATTTCAACCATAAATTTAGTACGCACAGAACAGATTTAGTTTCATAAAAACACTATGAATAGAAATAGTTCTTATACACTTAACATCCTGCTGCTTACTTTTTGTACTAAAGCAGAGTTGCAGCTGTTGCACGAAACGGTGCTGTAGGCAAATACTAGAAATATGTACAATGCAAAAACAATTACTGAGAGCTAGATAAGGTTTAAATCTCTCAGATTTAAGAAGCTGACAAGTTCTAACTTCCAGTTAAAGTTAATGAATGGTAGTAGTCATATTTTATCCAAAGATGATAATATTTAGTGTATGTTAACAGGATAACAGGATTTTATTTGATGCTTCCTCCTCATAATCATTTGATTTCGAAAGAAACATTCAAAAGACCCACTGAAACATAAAAGGTCACTTTCTGGGCAGTAGTCAGACAAGGTGTATTTACTACAGCAAAACCAATCTTCAGCACCTGCACAGAAAACTGGGAACCTTCACCAAACAGTTTCACACACAGGATACACAGTCCCATCCTTCACCTATCCAAAGACCTGAAGGGTCAAGCAACAGCTCCATAAGGATGCCACAAGCCAGGGATAAGGTGAGTTGTGGGAGCTGTGCGAGCTTAGCTTATAAAGGTTAAGTTGTACGAGTAGCAAATACCCTGGGCAATGCCTGTTCATGTGAAGGGTTTGAGAATTTCCCTCAAATGAACATGTCTTACAGAAGCATTACTGGAGTGGCCTCCAAGTGCCACCCTTCCAGTACTCCAGATAAATGAATGAACCTTTCACGTAAGGATTCAGAAGAGAAGGGGAAGCATGATAACTTTTAATGCATTAAGAAGTCCACTTTCCTAGTTTTTCCAAATAAGAACACAAGGTTATATTCCTTGCATTCAAAGGAACATTTCTTTATGATCACATGATGATTATAAGGCAGTGAAAATAGAAGTAACAAACAAGACCATGGATCTGGAACAAACTCATGCATCGCCTTCAGTGTCAAAAACCAAGCTTTTGTGAGACCTCTGACCATAGAATTATTATCTCCTTTTTAGTAAGAAAAAACCCCAAATGATTCCTGAAAAATTATTTCACAAATTACATGTCATTTTCCCTGGGAAAAGTGGAAACACAAAGGTTTTGAAAACAAGGAAGAAGCAGCAGATATAAAGTAACCTAACCCATCTTATTACATCATATTACTGTTCTCATTAATCTTTTATTTGCCGCAGGTTCTAAGACAGATGATATTCCACTTCAGATTTTGGGTTGGACATTTACTAAGGCAAAGTAAACATTAGCCCACTGTGTGCTTAGTACTAATTAAAAAACACTGTTAAGTTGCTCACCTTCCTAGACAAGGAACAGTTAAGCGACTCTGAGGCACTCATTTCAAACTGGTAATGAGTTATGAATGTTGAGCAATCACTTACTAACAGCTTAAGTAATGGACCAGTGTATTCATATCACTTCACTGTTACCTTAATTTTAATCGTGAAAGTACCACTCGATACATGTGACTTGCAGGGAAATTCCTTCTACGTCCAACTGGCAGCATAATCGGATGAACAGCTCCTACAACATATCCTTGGCTGTAATAGGCTTCCACCCGAGATGCTATTTCCAACACAGAACTGATCTTGATAACTTCTGGATTTGAGGAAGCTGAAAGCATGGAAAGCAGAAGAGAAGCACATGATACTATGTACATCCATATTAATTTTGGGTGATTTCCTTTTATGTAAACCACAGAAAAGGCATTTATTACAAAGCTACAGTTACATTCATACAAGAAAGAGCAGACTCACAGCTGATTCAGTATTACCCAGCTACTCGAAGGAACTATTTTTACAACTTAATATGATCTATTCTTAACATACTTGGCAACATTTCCTGTTTGATCTAGGTTTGCCAAGCTGATCTAACTTTGATCTAACTTTGCCAAGAGCTGAGTTAACATCTAAACACACAATAGGGCTGAACAACTATTTTGTCTAGCCAAAGCCTTAACCATACTAATGCAGTATCCTTCAACTCTAGTTTTGAAGTAAGTTCCTGTATAATAAATTTAAACCTACAATAATTGATTTTTCTTCAATTGTTTTTCCCTTAGAAGTGAACTGTGGGGTGTAGATTGATGTTTTTACATAGTCCCCATTCCTTTTTCCAGTAAATCAAAGTATACATCACCTAAGTAAGCTTTCGGTGTCGCTAATTCTTAAGAAGAATCCCTCTGAGTGTGTGCAGGTATTTTGCAGCAACCCCTATATAATGGGGATAGATAAATGGAAAACCTTCAGGGGAACCTTTCTGAATGGTCTGATCCACAACTTTCATGTAAAAAAAAGGAAGATTCCACACTTGTAATAGACAACATTCTACTACAGTCAGTCTGATGGGGAAGTAATTCCTGTCCCTCTCAAGAACAGCTGGGACTATAGATGCTCCCAGAGAGCAGGAAACCGATACTGATATAGAGACAGTGACAAGGGAGACTTGCCAGTTTCTACGTCCTTTCATAAACCAATATATTTTCTCCTCACTAATACCTCCAACCCGTGATTGCACTCACACTAAATCCTGGAGACATATATATTAGGTAATAACAGCTTCAGAGCCCATAAGCCAAGAAAGCAGGAAGGATGCAACATAGTCATCACTCCAATGATTTTGCAAATGTCTTAACCCTTTCTGGTTAACAAAGTTCCCCTGCTGATATGCTGCCACCAGGTAGCCAAATACTTCTACCACTATGAGAACTACAGCTAACTGGACACCTGCACAGCATGGTGCCTGTGCAGGACACTGAAGGTGACAACAGAACAGCTGCTTCATACATATTCATACTGTTACTCAGAGTGACAAGACCTTCACAGCTTGTCATCTTAGTGGGCTGCACCACTTCGCTCTTTTCCCTCACAGGAAGGTTATGGGGAAAGCATAAACATTCTACTCCACTAGGAATACGTGGGCTATCCTTACTTCCCAGTTAAAGTGACTTGAAAAAACAGCAGCTGTTTTGGCAACTGAGCTATGCCTCATGATTGAGACCTTGGAATTTACAATCATAGACAGGCATTTAAAATTATACTTGAGTCCACTGCTCCTTTCCCTTTGTGCTATTCAATTCCACCAAAATAAAAGATTGGCTGTCATTTTCTTGCTTGGGAGTCTCCTCAGGTGTGCTCTCGGACTCTGTACGGGTGTTAGGTGGTGAGTTGGACTAGATGATCCTTGTGGGTCCCTTCCAACTCATAATATTCTGTGATTCTGTGATCCTCCTCCATGGAGCTCAAAGCCAATTTTTACAGTAGTGATGGGAACAGTTTGGGAACCAGGAGGGGAGAAGCCAAGGTCCTGCCAATAACTACTTAAAATGCATGAGGACTCCAGCCAGCAAGCAGAGTGCAGCATGGCTGACCTAGTCTGCATCAGGGCCTGCTGAAAGGCTCTCCAGCAGGCTCATTTGGACTTCGCATAGCATTTTACCTGATGAAGCATAGAATGCATATTGAATTCAAGTATGTAACACGTTTACACTTGCAACACTTATCTTGGATGCAGGACATAGCTTACTGTAGGATCTTAAAAAGATCATGTTCTGATTTTCTGTTTTACTCAGTGCAAGACCCAGTGGCAACAAATCTCTCAGGGAAACAGAAATCTATGTAGGGGAAGGCCTTGCTCTGGGAATTGGTAAGACACAGAACAAGTGCCATAAAGACATAATACAACTTGACAACAGAGTGAAAACTTAGGTCTAAAATGATAAAGGGATTTCACTAATGGTTCATTTAGCTAAAGGATATTCAAGGAGCAACATGTACATGAGTGTAGAATAAAGCCCAACATGTTCTCCACAGTACTTTAGCCAATCCCCACATTTCAGAAGCCATTAGAATTCAGAAATGCCTCCAAGACAGTATATACACCTTTTTATTTTTTGGTATTATCTCAGTTTTAAAAAGCAGAGGGACCCCAAGCAAAACATATTTTAAGGCCATATACACACACAGCTAGAACCATTCAACAGAAAGATATCTGTGTTTACAAATCCACATGCATACTGTCTGAAACCTGATTTCATTTAACATTCATAATTCCACAGCAGCCCACTGAAGCTAAGCATTTCTGAATAAAACTAAACAGGAGAAAAAGAATCTTTATGGCTGTACTGCTACATAACAGAGATACACCTTCAGTTACGGTTGTTCGATGTGCTATTAGTTGAAAAGCCACAACCACCTTTAAATAAATCTTTTACACAACACTTTCAGAAACTGTGACAGGAAAACTATCCAAAACACAGGCTATTTAAGAACACTAAACACTACAGTCTCAGAAAAAAAAATAAAATTCTCTTTTCTATTATCAGCAGATCAAGAGGTAGCCTATGTATTATGCAGCCACACTTTATTTCCCACATGTTACCACTACTACAAGTTTTGTTTCTTCAAAAGGAACAAGCCAGGAAGAAACTCTGAATAAATAAACAGAACAACAAATACAGCTGGATTTCAAGTACTATAATCTAGTCTTCCATTAGTATCCTGCAGTTTTGCAATGTAAAGATGACTATATCTTAAATAAAATATCACCACAGGCCTTTAATTCAGAGCTAAAACTAAGCAGAAGCGAAGTTTGTTTATGAACAAGTTCCTGAAATTGCAGTTAGACCTGCACTTACACTCTCTCCCTTTATCAAACCCTTCTAGCAACTGCATTTCCTTCAAATCCTTGTTATTAAGCAGTACCAGTAGACTGGGTTGTTCTAAAATGCAAGTTACTATAAAGTGACTGCAAAACTGAGCTGTCTGTTCTCCGAGGGCAGCCATCTGGGCTTGTTTATGTTTTCAACTTTGTGGAACAGGGAGCTGCTCTGTTAGAGACGGGACACCCTCGGGAAGGAAGTATCCCACAGAGCACTGTCTGCCTCTAGCTATGCATACAGATTTTGTTTCATTTCAGTCACGATTTCAAAAGACTATTCAACAACTACAAGGAAAGAAATATCTACCAAGAGTCTAGGGGAAGCATAAGAAGGGAAGTTACTCCTGGTATACAACTAAGGAACAGACTTAGTTCTGCATAAAGTAACAAGGACAATGACAGCTTGTTTTCAGAAGTTGAGTGCATTTAAAAAAAATTGTTACTCAATTAAGGTTCAGGCACAGTGAATTTTCTGAACCGTCACACTGAATTCAGACCACCATTATTCAGAGGGAGTACGGATGGCAGTATCTGACTCACAGGAAACTAGGAAAACTAACAGTTTTAGCCAGCTTCCTTAACAAGGACACTGGTGTAATTTGGAGGGTTTGGTTGTTAAAAATACTTCGGTAGTTTCCACTGTAATTTTATATAAGTGAGGACCTTCGTCATGATTTGTGTTTCAAAATAAGAGTCTTACATTTTGGCTGGCTTTGCTAAAAGTATCTAAGATTTACTGTAAAGTCAAACAAGCAGAGCTAAGTTAAATCCTGTTCCTTCTTATCTCAGAATAGTAAACATATGGCATAAAAAAATACCTTCCAAAGTAAAATCCAGCAATACATATTCATAAGCAGAATCCGTCTTGGTTTCAACTTGTGGTCTCTTCAGTGTAGAAAAGATTTTTCCAGGGCTGCTATCATCTGGGTCTTCCAGCTTTCTCAGTCCGCACCCCATGGCAAGATCTGCAATTGATTAAGTTGCAGGAAAAGGAGGGGGGGAGCAGCAAGATCTGTCGCTCCTACTACGGGAAAAAAAAAGGAACCAAATAATTCTCTCTGAATTTGTTTTCTATTAGCTGTAAATCCACACAGAGAAAAAGTCCAGTTCCCAAACTGAAAAGTGAAGGTACTTTCCATTCATTTTTAATATAGAACCAGTAAGCATGTGATGATTTCCAGCTATAAACTTGGTTAACAGCAGGCTGGATTTCGCAGCAACAGTAGAGCTGCTCCAAACTAGCAGAGATTTTCCATGCCACGTCAATTTACAGCCAGCCCCTATCAGTGCTCTCTTGCAGAGGACACCAATAGTGCTTTGTTTGTCCTTCTAGACTGACTGGGTGAGGGGGGAGTGGAAGGGGGGGGAAGAAGAACTGAAAAAGAAAGTTAGAGAGAAACTTGTCTGTCATTACTTACCTCCAGAAGTTCCCAACTGCAGTAGAAAGTCAGAGGGGAAAAAAGCGAGTTAGTCAGAATGAAAGAACGAGAAAAGAGCCTCAACATGGTTGGAGACAAAAATCACTTCCAGAAAGGAAGTCAGCTTCAAGAGGAAATTGCTTCTGGCATCTCAAAGGGTAGAAAAGCAAATGAAAAGCTGTTTAGTCCTTATTTTAGATTTCAGAGTTAGACTCCAATTTCCTTTCTAGGGGAACTTTCTTCCACAGGAAAAAACCAAAACAACAAACACAACATCAACATAGCGCAATACATTGTAATAATGTAAAAATATTTAATAGTTTCTTGTCCACAAAGATGGGTAAGAATTTGCATCACTAAAATTAGATTATGTAACTGGTTTTTAAAAACACCAAAAAATGACACTGGAACACTCCTCATTTCAAGTGGGAAAGAGTTTTTCAATGTTACATATACAAAAAAAGTTACAAAACTTTGTTTCCCATTTTTCATGGGTATTGAATAAAACAAATCCTTTTCTCCTGTTAGGCTGATCTCAACTGGCACAGCCACAGGCTTTCAACATGGCTTACCATATAAGCTTTTCTTCAGATCATGAAAACTTAGTATAATTTTAAGGGCTCTCATGATTCTCGTAGTATTAACTATGGCAACTAACTTGCAACTGTGTTACATCTGATGCAGACCATAATAACGCATGGAGAAAAAAAAAGAATAGTGACTTATTTTCTAAGGTCCTGTTACTCCCAGGATGACCTGTTAAAGCTCACCTTGTTATTTTTAGATTGCATCTAGACAAATTCAGAGTCATCTGGAGGAAGCCATAATACCATTTCAGATTAAAGGAACTGCACATTTGAATTCAAAAAGCAAGCTTTTCTGCCGTTTTCTTAAAATACATTAATCTTATTAAAAACACCATAAACTATTTGTGTGATTCTGTTCTACTGAGATAAATAAAAAGTCAGATTAGTTTGCTTAAAGTAATTTACCAGGAACAGTAAGATTACGCCCCTTTGAACTACAAACTACTATACTTTGAAGTTGCTACTTAGAAACCCGGCAAATTTTAAAATCCGTAAGTGTGGAGTCTAGGACTGAAGCTGTAATTATTGCATAGAGTCTTTAAAATAAGCTCTCAGGCACTGAAACAGAGGAAATCTGAGTGTTTTCTTCTGGATTAAAACTTAGGGTAACATACCAGATAATCAGAATTCTTCATCCTCCTGCATGTCTTTTTATACACAAATTGCTCCAAACACTGTTTTCTTTCCAAGCAAAGGTTATCCCTCAATTTTGCTATACCAGACACACATGTAAACCATCCCCTCAACTTTGAGAATCCCACTGCTTCATTCCACACAGCCCTTAAGATCCCCTGTAACTGCTTGCATCAAGCCATGGGATGACTAAGAGAGCTGCAAGTAAAACAATTTTTAGCACCACTAGTTCAGTTACTAGCAGGCTGCCTCTTCATTTATTTATTTTATTTAACAGAGCTACGTTTTTAATGTGAATATTCTATTTTGAACTCTTCGTGACAAGGTTTACACAATATTTCAACCCTCCCACCAGGATAGGATCTTCCATAGTGTAAACAAACTCTGATGACACCACAAAGCAACACTGCTACAGATAAAAGCAGTGGTCCCTATTTGCACAACCCCAGATTAGTGTAAGCTTCCAAGCTGGAAACTGATCAACAGTTGTCACTTCAGACTTGACTCAAAAGTCACTAGACTCAATCAGTGAAACTGAAGACTTCACATGTCAAAATAAAGAAAAATCAGCAAGAACAAGCAACATCCCTCACAGGAGTTCAAAACCACGTCAAAGCACCCAAATGACTCAGGAGAGAAGAAGGATCACAAGATTCTTGGATTCAAGAGCTGAAGAGCTGAAGAGCTGCTTGAATAACTATAGTTTCCTATTGCAAAGTGGATACAAATTACAAAACAATCCATTTCCAGTGACCCAAAATGCAAACATGCTGGGAACTGGTATCAGAAGAGCAACCCCTAAAACTACACTGTGATTCACTGACGTGTTGTAGTCACAGCATTTCCACTGAAAGAGACTGTGACTCCTCCATTGAAGTTTAATGCAATTTTCAGACTTTTCATAAGGCAAAGATAACCAAACAAAGGGCCAATGAATCCAAAGTAACTACGCTTCCATGGAAGGCTTCTGGGATCCCCCAACAGTTTTTTGTTCTGAGGAGATGGAAAAATGATACAAAAACTGCAAATGAGTTCCCACAGGAACATGCACCCAGTGCTGGATTATTGACTCCTGATGGCAGCACGGGATGAGAAGCAGCAGCAGTTCTGACCAGACTGGGAGACACCAAGCCTCGCTGCCTATCCACCCCTCAGGGCTGCTCCTCGCTCTTGCTCATGATCTGCTTTGTTACTTGTTGTCTGTGGGAGGTTTGAAAACATTTTTTATGAAGTCTCTCTTGCTAGAGTGGTAAAGAGAATGATTCTCGGGGTTTGGAACATCTGTGATAAACCAATGTGAATACAAAACTCGTGTACAAGAATGCCCTCTCTTCTCCAAAACCCGTTATCACCTGCATAAACCATTGAATAAAACAATCCAGTTTAAGCTTTGCCTCCCTCAGTACCTTCAAAGAACAAGGACGGGAAACAGGTTACCTGATAGAAGTCTTTTTTTTCCAAGTTATCAGAGTTTCCTGTTATCAAAATCATGACATGTAAGGAAAATCATGAAAACAAGTGCAGGAACACAGAAGATTTTTCCTTGTCTGTATGCACAGTATCTACATAAAAGCTAAAAATAACAAATAAATATTCAGGGAGACGAACTCCTAAGCATTTAGTTTTTAATGCATACTGAAACTCAAGAAAGAGCACAAGTTACTGAATCTGCAGTTCAGTCACCTATACCAGCATCCATAAGAAGTGTTACCTTAAAGATATCCCTGACTCTTTTTGATTACAACACTGGCTAGTAAGCTCAAAGAAACAGGAATCGTACTGCTTTAATGTTGCATTAACTTCAAAACTAATCAAAAGCAGCAGTATTATATTTTTAAACTCCAAAAGATGAATTAAGGACTTAGTTAAAAGGGTTATAGAATTTAAGGGGCAAGATGTGACAAAACTCCTGCTCAATCACGCGATTTAGAACTTCCTGAAGATTCTGAGAGAACATCAGCCACCTTCCAGTTTGTGAAGCCACCATGGGGACAAAAAATTACTGGCAGTACCTTTGTGAGAAGTTACTAACTCAAAACATTTCAACTGCTGAGCTTACCTGGAATAAATTCACTAATACAACCTGCACAGACTTTAGAGATCCATTCCTATTCTCAAGGTTTGTGTAGGGAGCATCAGAAAGGTGAATACCTTAAAACTCTACCAATTACCTAAAAAGTAGATTTTACTAGGACCAAAACTGACTCAACTAACAAGAAACTCAAGTTCCTCTAACAATGCCAAAATGTAAAGTATTTGGACCAAGCAGGTTTGTGACGTGGGGTGGAATGTTTGCATCGTCCAGAGGCATGTAAGAAGACCATGTAAGAAATAATCAGCATTTTTACTGGCTACAGATCTGGCTACATCACTGACAATGTTTTTAAATAGAGGACAGACACGTCAGTAAGATGAAAAGCAGCAAATCGCAAACACAAGCTAAATTAGTCGCATTTCTCCAGAACCTGATGGTAACTGAACAGCTATAAAGCAATGAATTTAAATGCCTCTAAATATCAATTATCTCAAATTGCAACATTTTTTAACTTCACAGTTCCTCTCTGCTTTCATTCATAAAACCCAGGAAGTAAGCCTGGAAATAAGTTCAAATGTAAAGTTTTTGCTTGGGAAACTATAGCGACAGAAAATGCAAAAAGAATTGGTTGGATGGACGAGCTCAGAGAGTGCTGGTAAACAGTGCCACATCCCACTGGTGACTGGTCACTAGTGGAGTCCCACAGGGATCAGTGCTTGGCCCGGCACTGTTTAATATCTTTGATGATATGGATTGGGGAATTGAGTCCACCATTAGCAAGTTTGCAGATGATATGAAGTTGGGGGCAAATGTTGAACTGCCAGAGGGTAGAAGGGCCCTTCAGAGGGACCTTGACAGGCTGGAGAGATGGGCAGACTCCAATAATATGAGATTTAA
>WEKX01011675.1:557975-574549 GCA_013390025.1 Pitta sordida
TGGTGCCCATGGCTCCAGAGTTGTGGGTTTGATCCCTGGGGGGGCGTTCACTTGGGAGTTGGACTAGATGATCCTTGCGGGTCCCTTCCAACTCGGAATAACCTTAGTTCTTTTTTTTCCTGCAGAATTATTTGGTTTAAAGAGTCCAAGCAAGTACCTTGGTTCCATTCTGAAGGTTCCTGGGTTTGGCAACTTGCTTCACTCCAGTTTTTTTTTCATTCTTTGAAGGAGTAGTTTTGTGACTACGGCAGCAACACAGGTTTATTAAACATGTTACCTTGAGCGTAACAGCCAGCTTTTGTGCTCTCATCTTTAATGTTCAAAAAATAATGAACAGAGATGACAACAGTTTGGTTTTGTAGTCATTAAAAGACAGTTTAATGATTAAAGTTCAAAGTCCATTTTTCACATTTTTCTAAACCCGTATTTAAACTACTCATCAATACTACAATAAACAAGTTACAATCCAAACAGTAAATACAGACCAGCTGGAACTAAACTTTTAGCTATCAACCCAGAACTTTACTAGAAATTCAAAACTACAGAAACTTGTTTATTATTACTACATACCAAGCAGTTTCAGTAAGCCAACCTTTTGATTTCTACAATTGCTAAGAGTTCTCTAAAATGAGACCTGCAAGTTTCTTAAGGCTTGGCCTACGTACATCCACACTGTCCCACTCAGCAAGGCTGCACTAAGTGCATCATCTGTATTTGCAATACAGTATTAAACAATACAATCCCATGTGAACTAGCAACTAAAACCATTTTTTCTAGAATGAAATTGGATGGTCTAGATTTGGATTTTCTGTATAACAGCTATATAAGTATTTGTGTACAGGACTGCACACATGGCACTGGATTTTGGATCCTTAAAATACAGCTTTTAAGCCACACCCCTTTTGTATCAGTAGTTAGCTTATGCAGCTTCTATACCACAAGAACTGAAACTACTGTAGTACCTTCAAAAACACAAAGCCACAAATCTATTTTATGAAAAAATTTTCAGCCATACCATTTCGCATTTTAAAACTATGTTAAACAGAGAAAAACATTTTAAGAGTTTCTATTCAAGAGTGCTAGTTTCTGTTCAGTTACTATTGGAATGCAGTCTGCTCAATGACTTAATTGCTATTTTGAACAAACAGTTTCAGAATTCAAAGATGTGCCAATTTAAAATTGAAATGTCATTCAGGGCTGATGAATGGATTTCTGATGTGTAAGATGAGAAGTAGCAAGAACCAAAAGTACTAATGAACTGGAGAATTCTACTTAACGCAAGATGTGTCAGCCAAGCACAAAAATACAGGAGATGGACCTTCAGCACCTTTCTGCCTGTCCACAGGTTTTTTTATCCAGTGTTATCTAACACAGAAGGTAGAATTAACCATTTGCCACAGAAATATAACATTAAATGGACAGTGGTTACTAGAAATACCGTCACCATCAGCTCAGTAGAAAAGAGAAGATACCAAGGGGGTATCTTAAATTCTAGGGGGTGGAAGTCAGCAAATGAGTGTGCTAATACATGGTTGTGACAGCCAGCACACGAACACCATTTGCTGTTAGTTCCTGAATGCCCATATGGCATTCATTCCTCCTTCAAAAATAGGTCAAGCTCTTCATGTACCCAACAGACGTATTCCTTTTTTGATACTTACTGATATAACAATCCCCCACAGCTGCTATGGTAACGGCTTTTTAAAACCAGAAACTATTACAATCATATTTGTGTAGACTTTCTTACCTAGCAGAAGGTGGAAAGTCATTTGAGGAAACTTGCAACCCTGACAGAGCACATGGCCTCTCCTTTCACAACAATTTCAAAACAGCATAAAACCAGACCAGACTCCAACTCTCCTCCTGCACACCCCCAGAGAGCACTGCTGACCAACAGAATCATCTTTATAAATAAATTTGAACATATTTACTGACTACAGTGCTCACTTGGTAAAATCCCCGAAAAAACACACCAAAAATCCCCAAGTTACTACAAATTAGATAAAAACAGCTCAAGGATATTTTACATACATAAAGGTCTCAGTGCTACAGAAGCAGTAAGCCACAGATTGCACTCCTATTAACTACAGAGCCTGTATTTTCAACCTTTGAGGAATCTGTTACAATACATGCACGAAATCTAGAGGTGAGAGGGGAATCAAAGGGAAAAAAAAAGTTGAAGAGACAATCATCTCAACTTATGATACTGCCAGGGAGTTCCTAATTCTCAGAGAGACAACAGAAAAGGTCAAAGAAGGAAAGAGAAGTTTTCAATGGCTTTGTACTGCAAGTATTCAAGTAGTATTGCTTTTAGCTAAAAACATACTATAAAACCAAATTTATTGCTCACTATACACAAGAAAAAATTAGGATAAGAATACTTATAAAACTAGAGGTACCGAATTTAATTTTAAAAAGTTATTCCCAAGCATTAAAACAACACACATTAAAAGAACTTTAAAAAGCAGAGAATACTGATTGCAAAAAAATATAAGCTAGATAAACTCTTTTGGAATTGAAAGCACATAGATGTAAATAAATATTCTAATCCACAGCACAGGAGTTCTGTATGTGGCAAAATGGCTTCTACTGTTTAACTGATGGATCTTCAAAGCTCACGTAACCCATAAATTCATGGGGACATTTTCCTTTTAGCAGAAGTACATGGCTTTCAATCTATGCCAGTAACTGGAGTTTATCCAGTAGGCTGTGTATCAGAGACCACCACTTTGTCCTGTAACGGGACAAAGAAGGATTAAGAAAGGAAGTGCAGAATGAAATTATTATTTCGTGTGTTTTTACATTACCTGACTATGAAATTTCATTTATTACTTGACAAAAAGTAGTAGTTTTTTAAACAGAGGCACTTGAAGGCAGATGCCAGAAGTTAGCAAAAACACACCCTCCATGTGAGAGGTGTGTTAATGAAGTACATGGCAAAACAAAAAAAGTGTTTCAGCATCCACAGAAGGTAGTTTATGAATTCCTTCTTCCATTCTGCAATCTTTTCTAGGATGAAAACGATGACTTCAGGCACACTGAGGTTTCAGCCTCACAAACGAAATTTCTTCTCACAGAACACGACTTTGATTCCTAAAGAGAGAAAAGTGACTTGTTTCTTCCATTTCAATTAATAATGCCTCAATGAAAAGTTACAGTCCACTTTGATAACGCATCAGCTAGACAAACTTGGTTCAAAAAGGAAAAACACATTTCCTTTATGCAGCTAGGTGAAGTCCACAGTGCCAGGAAATACTGTCCCTTATTTGCAAGTATGGAATCTTGGAATTAGTTCAGAATTCTCTTACTAAAAAAATTACCTCTGTCAGGATATTCAACTCACTATAATCTCAACATGTCACAGGTTATTCTGAGTTGGAAAGGACCCACAGGATCATCTAGTCCAACTCCCAAGTGAACACCCACCCAGGGATCAGGCCCACAAGAGTGGAACCACGGGCACCACGCTCCATCCATCCAAGCTGCCCGCCATCTAGACCATGTCACTGAGCTCCTCATCAAGTCTTCTCTCAAAGACCTCCAGGGATGGCAACTCCACCACCTCCACGGGCAGACCATTCCACTGAGATTGCTTTACGTCAGTTTCTTTCCACCCTCTATTAGCTCCAAATCATGTTGTGAATTACTCTCTGAAACTTCAGGGTTTCACAGTCATGAGTTCTCATTACATCAGCCTTACTGGACTTCAATTCCAATGGATTTCTCTGCTTTATTTAGACTCCTACTAGTATATGTAGGACCCATTTTCTCTCTCTACTGAGAAAACTATGCTCAGTTTCACACTGCCAAACTTCTAATATTTGTTTAAAAGCCATACCTAGGGATAAATTATACAGACACACAGACAAGTAGTCACATCTAAAATATCAAGGCCCTCTTACAAATCAGGAACTGACACTAATTTTAACATGTGCAGGATATGCATTCTTCCCCAGCTTCCTTTTAGGAAAAAAAATTAGGATTCAGCGAAGTGTAAACAGCTAGAAGAGGCAGATTTTTCACAACATGATTGAGCACTTATCAAGAGCTTAACACCGTAAGTCACACAAAGTAGGGAGAAAAGGGGAAGGAGTTGTCAATAAGGGAATTAAAACAATTTTCAGAAACAGAGGATCATGATGGAAGTACTGAAAATTTCCTTCCCTGTGGAAGGAAAACAATCAAAACATATAAAACTTGGGCAGTTGAAAGAAAGAAAATATTTATGGAATTTATAGTATATGCATTATTATCCCAGAAATGAATGACACTGATTACATACAATTTTTTTAATGAAGAGAATTATTAGGCAACCGACAAACTGCAGGAAGCAGCTAAATAATGCTGCAGACTCTGCTAGATCTGAGCATGCTTTATTACCCACCAATCCATAAATAGCAAACATTGCAATGCAACAACTGACCCCAAGTTTTCCATCACTCGCACCTGCTAGCTGGCGTGTTGATGATGGATCTCAGCCACACAGGAAAGACTGGACAAGAAAAAAAGAATAAATCAGTATAGGTACACTACAGCTGCCCAAATACTTTAATAGTGAATGCCCCATAGGGTGCTTAAATAAAAAGAACATCCAGATCTGTGAAAGCAAAATAAAAAATCCATTAAACTGAAGTGAGAACAAACTTTTAGAATAGAAAAAAGGGGGATCTGTAAAGAGAATACAGAACTACATGTGAGAAAAAAGCATGCCATGTGCACCTCTCCATGTTCCTATCAAATTAGTCAGTATGGTTTTGGTGGAGTGGAAAACAGCCCGTTTACAGGCAACAGACCTTGTTTCAGGTAGTGAGAAGCCTCTGGGCAATCATAACTACAAGTTGAGATTCACATTTCTTAGACTAATGTAACTTTAAACAAAAGGTTTACTCTGTTTCATTGCATGTACAAATGAAAAAAATACCTACCTCTAGGAAAAACATGGTAATATTGTTCTTGTTTCAGATGGAATATCAGACAGTAGCACACAGTACTAGTCTAAAATGACTAAACTTTTCCCTGAAAGATATCACCAGAACTCTTACAAAAGACATATGCGTCTACTTCCATGTGTCTATGCACAAACATTTATAAACACACTGAACATAAATCTTACCTTTTTACTCCTAACTGCAGAGAAAACCAGACTGCACTGAGTTCAGTTAAACTTACGGAACACTCACTACCAACAGGCCGTTATGATCTGAATATGAATAAACATCAACTGTAACACAAATGACACTGTATAACAGTACAAGATCAAAGTTGGATACAGACTATGGGAACAGCAACAACTGAGGCTAGAACCATGCCTACCCCAACAGGTACACTGCACATCAACGCGAGGAACAATTGAAAAAAAAAAAAAAGAGCCCAAAGCATAAAATAAAAAAAACCCCACCCACCTGCCCACCTCCACATGCCAGAACCTTTTACACATTTGCTTCCTATTTGTAGGCTGTAATTGCATTGCTCAGCTCCTCAGGGGTCTCCCTCATACACGCAAAAAATATCCAAGAAACATTTACCAGGCCAATGCCTCAGAACTCAAGATAATCACCCAGAAAATCCAAAATTTAAGTTGCAGATTATTTCTCCTGGGTCTGAAACCAAAACCAAAAATTTCATCCTTCTCCCAGATTTCCCCTGCTACTGCACACTGCATGGCTTTTACTACCAAACATCATCTCATACATATCCTGTAGGAGAAACCAAACATGAAATTCCATATTAGAGAATTATATAGAACCCGAAACATCCAGGAGAGAGAAAAAACTATCACCTGACAGCATTTGAGAAAGAATGAAAGTGAACTTTATCCCTTTGTGTAGATCTGAATCTGTGAGGTCACTTTCACATGCTCTTGAACGAACATGCTATAATCACTAAAAGAAATTAGCCTCAGTAAAAGAAACTGTCATGAACACACACAACCATGGGGAGATCAGTGGTTTTGATTCAAAATTGGTCTTAAACAACATTTGGATCTAAAAAACAAGTTATAGCTGGAAGTTGAGGAATATTTTCTTCTAATTTTCCTTTAGCTCTATAAAATTTTTGTATTAAAAAATGGCATTTGGTTGACATAACTTTTATAGTAGAACAGAGAGAATGAAAGATAAATTAAGGACATTGCCAGAACTGAAGCTTCCCTTATTAACTGCTACATAGTTTACATAACAAATGGACCAAGTTCGCTTTTTTATACACCCATAACAGCAATGAAACAGTCACAGGTTTTGAAGCCATTCTCCAAGTGGTATTTCACCCATTTTGTTTGCTCACGCTTTTGCCTTCACTGAATTGTGACTGCTCTGCTACAAGCTGCATTTGAAAGCTGCAACAAGTCTAAAATTGCCAGAGGCACCCGGGTACTGGCTGTACCCATCCTACTCACACCACGACTTACAGCTCCTTGCATATAGCCTGTGCTTATTCCTAGTGCAATTCCTAATGCAGTAAAGGCAGTTAGCAGATTATCTTCAAGGTAAGGCCATTACTTTAGGCACCTGCTTTCTCCTACATGGCCGCTCCTTGGCAACCTTCAAGCAGCAGGTAACATTTGCTGGGGTATTTTAGAAGGCTACAGCACCCACGCAGGTCCCTTATGCAGCCGGGGAGCAGCTGGCAGTGACACAACTCTGCTGACAGCACTTGCTCGTTTTCCATCAGTGTTGAGAGCTCAGCCACACTGACAGACACAATACACGTGAAACACATTCAAACTCCAAGTGAGTATGTGAAGAGAACTTGAAACTTAAAAAGAAGGACTTAGGATCTGTGAACTACGTACTAATTACTAGTAAATGAAGCGGACTAAATTAAAATGAAGACCCATCAAAGACTATTTGGCATCATCTTGTAATGAATAAAAATATCAGAATTCATTAATTGTAAGGGTTTAACTTTACTTGAGACCTGAACAGAGTAGAATTTCAATTCTAAGTAACAAAACTTGAGAAAACCAGGAAGAGCGGGCAGGAAATACAGGGCAGTTTGTTCCAAGACAACAGTTATGTTACAGCCCCCTCTACCGGAAATATTTAGCACATATTGTTACATAACAGCCTCGGAAAAAAACCTCTAGGAAAAGTAAAACGAATTAAAAATAGGTAAAAATATAGCCTGTAAGAAGGCCTGTATTCCACTCAGTCTGCCACGTGCAGTTGAGTGCCTTCCACAGAAGAGTAAGGGCTGTAATATCAAGTAAAATTACTGAAAACTTCAGTTGTTTGTTATCAGGCAAATCAGTTTTCACATTAATATATAGTGTTAACAGCTTTATTCACTTAGATAAAAGGACCTTCAACTGGGAACCAAAAGATCCAGCAACCTACATCAGGTGACACAGAAAAATCACATTTTAAAATGCCCTAAATCAGAACTACACAGAAAAAACACCCTGCAGAGATCAACTTAGAGAGCTTTTCCATGCTCCAGGCTTCAAAATTCCATCTCTCCTCAACATGAGGCTCAGTCTGATGCTGAAAGTAATGAATTCAGTGTCAACATCCAGAGACAAGGATTTGTAACCACCATTCCAAAGAAATGAACAATGTTCACCATTTTCTCACACAAAGAAAACTGCAAATGAAAGATATTTTATCTCAATCTTTTAAGCAGTCAGGTTTTTACTTTTTAGTTACCTCAAACAGTTCCAAGATAATTAAAATGTATGTACTCTGTAACAAAGTTTCAAGTGACGAAAAACCTCAGTTTCTCTGCCATGTTTCCCGTTTTCCTTATTTACTAATGAAAGACTTGTTCACCCATGTCCCTACTCTCTTACTGTCCCTTCTTTAAGAGAGGGGACAAGAACACTCCAGTGCTTGTTTTAACCCCGTATCTTGGTTTGATACTCACAGCTGCAAGCATGGCTACGTGATTCTGGGCATAAGGCTGGTGATGTAGTGTTTGACCTCCATGAACAGAATACAGCTGGTATTAAAAAAAACACATGAAATATTAGCAGAAAAGCCTGTTTCATAATATTAGGGTTTTGCAAGCCTTTAATGTCAATTTAAAATCCTTAAAACTTTTAAGCTTTGGGCTACGTTTAGCTGAACTACTGACCTCTTAAAAACCAGACTTGCAATATCTAAATCTAGGTTTTCCTCATTGTACCAAAGTTTGGTAAACTTCATTTATCTTGATCAGTGTCACAAGTCATTTCCTTGAGAGAAGTAAGCACATTGAAATGCAATTCCCAGCATTGTAAGACTTACAAGATATTTACATACAAATACAATACAGATGGTCCTTGGAATTTTATACCATTCTTCTAAAATCCCACACACTCCTTCCTTTAACATGAACAAACGGCCTACCTGTAAACTGAGAGCACATTACATATATCCAAGCATTCCTTAACTAACTTCATGTATTGTCTTAGCGCTTACAGATTTCAGATTTCTCTGTACAAGTTTATATCTGACTCAGGAAATACTAAAGATAGAACAGCAGCATTGTTAATAAGACTATAAACATAAAATAAATACCAAGATTTATGCAGTCTCAAGAAAGAAGAAAACAATCCAAGTCCCTTATTAATTTAGTACCTTTTTAGGGAAATTAAATTACTTTGGAATGTCAGAACTTTCCACTTAAGACACCAGAAATACCAGTTTGGGAACTTCTTTTGGCAATAAGATACCAGTTAGCTTTTGATACAGTATTTGATTACTCTCCTAATTTCACATCTATTTTGGCATTCCTCTTCATGAGGAACAAATTTTTAAAAGAAATACCAATTCAAATACAAATTGTAAATGTGCTGTGATTATTTCTGTAGCCATTTACTTCCATTTTTAATATTAAGTTACGTGGAGATTACCTTACTGTACACTAGCATTTATAATTCTACTTAAGAGATTCTTAATGATATAGAAGCAAATAAACTGAACAATTAAATTTTTTTGTTTACAATCACTCAAATTATTTGGATCATCACAATATTTAGAAACAAGATTCTACTTACTTCAGGAAACTACTATGGTCTGGGTATATTAACCCAACATTCCAAAGAATCTACAACAATAGTTGACTCAAGTGCTCTGAACAGCCAGTGCTTAATCTAAAAAGATCATGTTTTTTCAATTGCAAAAAAATACTTCAATTGTCAATACATATTCTTAACATTTAAAAAAATACCTCAGGAACTGCTGCTTCCACTAAGGGAGTAGGAGATACACATCCACCTTCCTGGGTAATTCCTACTGGCTGATAAAAGACTTCAGAGGGTTGCAGATACACGACTGGAGGCGAAGAGGTAGGAGACTGAAATAAAACACATTATTTTAATAATTCCACTATTTAGCACTATAAGGAAGACCAAAGCTTGTTTTACAGTCTTCTTTGCTACATATAGAGATAAATCTTTAAAAGAAAGTGCAAAATTCATCTTTGATAATAAAAGGAGGGGAAAGTGAGTAGAAAGGTCAGGTCATAGGTAAAAAACTTAATAATTTGTACATAGTTTTCAGATTTCATTAACATTTTGGAGAGCATTATTAGAAAAATCCTAAAAACTTATAAAATTGACGCAATCATGATGACTGAAACATACTACAACTAAGTTTTCACTCGCAAAAACATTACAGTAGCAAAACATTTCCACATTAAACAACCCCCAGAGTATTTCTATAATTCAGAACCCTGATTTCAAAGCAGCAGATTAGACTGGAACAGACCACAACTGGACAAGGCTGGCTGCTACTGAAGCAATGAGATCACACTGTAACAGTTCAACCTTAAGGGGCTTGGTCCTTGCAGCTTCAAATTCTTCAAGCTCCTCCTATTACATATATGCCTCCTATTGTATCAGCAGATCTTGTAAATGCATTGCTAAAATACAGCCATTAATACCTGTTTCAACCAAGTTGTGACTAGTGGGCCATGTCACTGTTAGACAAGTGTACCACGCATTTAAACTCGGTGAAAAGTAATGGTAAAATGCTGCAACCATGAACTGTATTTACCTGTAGAACAGGCCACTGCCACTGACTTGAAAAACATTGTGTTGGTGCCTAAAATCAAACAAGATGTTACTAACGTAGCTAAGAACACATGCATACAGATAGAACACCAAAATGCATAACATATTAGAGTCACCACCATCTCCAACTTGTGATTCTAAAATAAAAAGAAGAAATACAACTTTCATTAAGCTCTAAATAATTCAGGTACATGGCTTTGTCTGTATAAACTCAGCCTCTGACTTGGGCATTTCATAAGCTTCAAAAGGACTTAAATCATACTCTTAGAGATGTTCAGAGCACATGAATCAATGGACCCTAGTGGGAACACTGGAAATGTTGTCACAAGTAAAAAAGTCTTACCATGAGAGGGGTCAACTAGTGGAAGAGGCTGCCCAGACAGATCGTAGAAACTCCATCACTGGAGCTATTTAAAAGCCAACTGGACAAGTACCCAGGAAACCTAATCTCACCAGCCCTGCTTTGACCAGGAGTTCAGCTTAGATGATAAAAACAACTAAGCCAGTTGTCTTGCAACACAAAAGAGAACTATTATCATGTAGTTACCTAAGGGAAATAACACTGTAGTTTAAAGAAAGTCTTCAGTGAAATTAAAATGTGTTTTATGTTACTATTATGATCTGTCTTTTTACTTCCTAAGAATAAACAGACCTGTGACAGTGCATGGCTGGAGGGATACTGCTGGTTTGAAAACCATTTTCAAACAGCTACCTGATAGTGGCACATAGGAGACTGATAAACCGGAGGCGATACCATCACTGGTGAGCCAGGAACAGAATGAGACTGAAAAGAAAAGTTACACATCTTGGTGCAGTCATTTCATAAATTGTCACTCCTATTAAGCACAGCTCTGGAGTACCAGAATGCTGAACCACCTCCTCTCCCTTTTGAAAATGGATTTACCAAGTTTTAACTTCAGATTACTCAAACCCACTGTTTCTAAGGGTCTGTGTTAGATGAAACAAATTTCTGGCATATTCACTTAGTTTTTTCCAGAAAGCACTAGCTCATTGCTACCTACTAGACAGAGTAAAACAAAACTTCTCCCAGAGTAAAGTCCAGACCAATTATGATCTATCCTGTCCAATAGAAACAAAATAAACTTAAGTAATTCTTTAAAAAGACAAAATAAACAGTCAAATACAAGGAATCCATTTAAACATCTAACATCAGGGAGAGCTGAAGAAACTGGAAGTATGAAGGACTTAACACTGCACTCATCCTAATCCATAGAGAAGCATATATACCAAATAAATTACTTACTATCCATGGCTGCTGAACAGGAGAAACTTCAGAGGTACTAAAATAAGCCACTCCATTATGGTAAACATAGGGATAGCCACTGGAAGTAGTTAAGTACATTGTACCAGCTTCTGGTGATAGAGGAGTAGTTGTGTACATGGTACCAGCTTGTGGTGCTACAGCAGAACCTGGAACAAACATTTTAAAGCTTACAGATAATTGATCTTTTAGACCTGTGTATCATGAATGACATAAGGGAAGACAATTTCTGACCTTCAGAGAAAGAAAACTCAAAGGAAAGAAGATGGAGCTGTGTGCTTAGTGCCACTCCAATTCCCTCTAACACAAAACCATGAAGGCAGATGGTCACAGGATGCCTCCCGAGGTAGATGGGAAGGGCTGCAGCAGATGACATGAAGTTACTGAACACAGATAACTCCAGTTACCAACACATACATGTATCTTTCATCTCCAAACTTCCAAAGGCAACTTGACACTATAGGAGATGTCAATGGGCAACCTTCACATACTCATATTTAGCCGAAACAGAATGCAAGCACTCTAACGAATTCCCTCTCAAGGTGCTCTGTGGTTTTCAACACAGACTGTGCTGCCATGATGGCACAGACTGGCAAAAGTAAAAATCGGTTATCTAGACATCAGCAACAGGGACACCTCTCAGCAGTGCAGTCACTGTGACAGAGGCCACAATCCAGCATGGTTTCATCTCAAAGCAGAGGTCCATCTATACAGCCTTCTAACAGCAGCTGACAGCAAGTGCTGTTCAAATAAAGGGATCTCTACCCTAAGCACAGATCTTCTCTTTCAAACACTGCCTCAGAGATCACCTAAACTATTCCTCTCTACACACTGGGGAAGGGCTAGGACAGGATTTAGTTTTTCCAAAACTTTGTCATGAAGACAAATTTCACTTCCAAATACGATGAGAATACCCAGGAAGAATATAAGGAACATCACTAAGCAATTTTTGGTTTTTCCTCTTGCCTTGCACAGTTAAGTGCCACCCTGAAGTGCCATTTTATGGACAGGCAGAACACTGCAGAGGTCACCAGTGTGCTCAGTAGAAGACCAAGAAGGGACTCGCAGTGATTCAAGAGCTTTTACTGATAGTCAGAGTTTGACTAGCTCTTAGATAGGCCTGCAGACACTTGGATACAATACAGCTGGAGTATTATCCACAGACAGGTAAGGCTAAGATGCCTGCTAGGGTAATGATACGCACACCTTAGAAAACCTAAAGGCTGTTCCAGCTCTAGTAACAAGCCTAGAATGGCACTTCTGGCATCTCAAATGAGATCAACAGGACCCCACGGCCAACAATCCCGTCCACGTCAATAACTACCCAGTACATTGCACAAACTTTCTGCTAACGTGCAGTAAGTCTCGGCCAAAGGAAAAGGAAATCTCCATTCATCCCAGCAAACTCACTGTGATGGAGAAAATACATTTTGATGCTGGGGAAAAGCAAACCAAGTGGCCCTTCCAGCATGCTACCAGCTCCTACAAAATGTCCTATGACAACAGAAGAGCTAAAAATTATTTTGCTTAATAGCACGGAAGGCAAGCAAGATTATACGTGGGCTGTAGAGGACAGAAGTCTAATGTGCTGTTCCAGTATATTTAGCTAGATTTACTATAATTAGTATATTAGTCTTAATTCTGCTAAATATAATAGAACCACAGCTCTGCAGTGATACTGCAGGCCTAGATGCTTTGGCCTCATGTACCTAGGATGAGCTACAGCAGAACGAAGTCTCTCTAGGGACTGAGGTTTGACAGGCTGAGCATGAAAGGTCACAGTCACACTGACACATGTCCCTGGATGCCAGGATGATCTTGTATCACAGAATTATGCTAGGCACGAGAGAGAAGAGGGAGTCAAACAGGCCAACAAACAGATCTCAAAAGGACACAGCAGCTTTCTTCAAAATTTTTTTTTACCTTTCTGTTCTTTCAGGTATCAGAAGTAAAACAGGGTATGTCTCTTTTCTACCAATACATTAGCACCAGAGTCAGAGGAAGGAACCACCACAAGTCACACAACACAAGTGGCAAAGGGAAATAAAGCACAGGAAAAAAAAGGCATATACCCTCTTGAAAACTGAGCAAAGATCATAATGAATAATTTCTACAGCAAAGAAGCCACACTATTGGAACAAAGTATTCCATTTCCCCCAGGACAAACAGTATCCCATATGCTTATAAAAGGGGAAAATGAGGCATACCGAGGCACAAGGGGTGGAAGGAGGAGGCAAACCTCCTGTCTTCAGCAAGTATATCTGCACCAACAACATTAGTGTACCATGAAATCTCTCTAACAGATAATGTGACAGAAGCTGAAAAGCTTCAGAATGAAGCCAACAGTCTTCTGTACTGCTCTCAGACTAAATGTAAGCAAAAGGCTGGGTTTTTTCTTAACCCTTCCAAAAGGTACCATAGGACAAACACCAAAGCAAAGTTACAAAGAAATCTAACTCACAGATCTAGTCTTTAGAAGCTGGTGATTTACAGTCTACATTTTTAGTATCCATTCAGCATCTTACAGCAAACAACTCAAGAACAGAATGGTGACTGCAACTACCCATTCCTACTGGCTTCTCCCACAGAAAGCAAGATGCAATGGTCCTGATAGGTTTGGGTAACAAACAAATCAATGAGTAGCAATGCAACTAAGCAGCACAGCCTGCTGTATCCCGTGGAACCTACCAGGACAGTCTAAACGTTCAGATTTAAGGTTCTGCCAGGCAATTTGAATTTCTATTCAGTTTGTTCTTAGCTAGGTAACCTTTTCCAATCGAGGAAACAAGCAACATACTAAGGGAAATAAACCTATTTATTTGGAGTCTTTTAGTGGCATGCATTTACTTCCCCTGCAAACCACTCCAAGCATATTCCATGCACAGCATTAACACAGTGCATGACCAGGTGTCCCTTGGTTAAAACCTCATTTCCATAATGACACAATAAACAAATGCAAGAGAAAACACATACGAGCATTAGGGCTCCGTAGCTGCTGTTTTCTTATTGCTGGACCGATGTTCAATTTCTTACCCTTGTAATTAAGATTTTTAGCCTAAAATGAAAGAAAGACATTATTTTCTAAACCGATCTAGCCATCTGAAAAACTAAATAACAAGCAGACAAGGCACTTAATAGGTTTCACCCTCCCTTGATTTTTATTTACAAGGCATTGCAACCCCCCCACCCCCAAACAGCTACATTAGTTCCTTTTCCATCTCAACTTTAGACTGTACATAGACAAAATTAATTGCTAGTCACTTCAAGCATTACTTACTCCTCATGGAGCCTCCTGATTGACAACTGATACCTAAAAATATCAGCAGATATTTTCTACTTCAAGTCTAATGTGTTTACTACTTTTAAAAAAGCCTATGTGTACACAAATGGACAATTTCAAGTATAAAGACAACTCTTTCGTGATCATGACAATATTTTTCAATGGGCAGTATATATGTATATATATATATATATACAGACACACCAGACTAAGAACATAAAGACCTGATGTCAAAGTCAAGAACAGTACTATGAATCAGCAACTTCCTTCTATACTTCCAGAAGATCTCAGTGTAAATCTTATTGCTCTTTAAACCATTTTGTTCATCAATAGGTATTCAAATGCAACTCGGCAAAGAGAGGGTCAGACAACCAGAGCTACTTGTATCTAATATGAAATTAATTATTTCAGTGATAAACACAATGGGGACCACCACTTACATCTTGTAATACCTTCTGTGCCTCTTCTTGGGTTTCAAAAGTAACAAAGCCATACCTAAATAAAAATTAGAGAAGCTAAGCCTTTCAAGTTCGTATTTACAGACATTGCACTTTGTTACTTGTTACTTGATATATAGAGTACGAGTCACATTACAAGGTAAAATAATATGTAAAAAATCCCAATCATAGAATTAAAAATTGCATTACCAACTGTATTCTTAACACCTTTCTTATTACATTTAAGGATGTGGTAATACCTTACCATGAATGAGCAGCCCACATGGAAAGCTATCCTTGTCGCTCAGCCTATGTATTAAGTTCCTTCATTGCTATTAAACAAGTATTTTGATCTAAAGCTTTCAGTTTTTATGGGTGACTAAGATGAGACACTTGGGATGTTCAGGTCTTTTCCTTAAATTGTTACACATGATACTGTAATTCATAGTACTGCTCCAACCTACTTCAGAAACAACCGTGAACGCTCCACACTTTCATGAGCACTACTGATTGTTTTCAAATGAGGTCTTTGAAAAAGCACAAAGTTCTAAAGTTTTTAAATCACTTTGCAAGGAGAAGGAATGAAATCCATGTTGGGATTTCGAAAGAAATCCTAGCACCACTTAATTATTTTCCAAAACATGTACATATTTACTGTAAAACATAGGTTGACAAATACAACTGCATAATAATTAGGGGTTATATGGACACACATATTGCAAGTCTCAGGTATTTCTTGGACCAGGATCAAGTCCATCATGTGAATGTCACGCAAGTACACACTTTGGACTAAGATGGGCAGCTCCCCGTGTAACTTGTTGATCCCTGTTGAACTCTGACAGCACTGAGAGGTTTTACTGCCCACAAGAGAACCTGACGGGTACAAATTCTGCACATGATGTCAAAGTCAAGAACAGTACTATGAATCAGCAACTTCCTTCTATACTTCCAGAAGATCTCAGTGTAAATCTTATTGCTCTTTAAACCATTTTGTTCATCAATAGGTATTCAAATGCAACTCGGCAAAGAGAGGGTCAGACAACCAGAGCTACTTGTATCTAATATGAAATTAATTATTTCAGTGATAAACACAATGGGGACCACCACTTACATCTTGTAATACCTTCTGTGCCTCTTCTTGGGTTTCAAAAGTAACAAAGCCATACCTAAATAAAAATTAGAGAAGCTAAGCCTTTCAAGTTCGTATTTACAGACATTGCACTTTGTTACTTGTTACTTGATATATAGAGTACGAGTCACATTACAAGGTAAAATAATATGTAAAAAATCCCAATCATAGAATTAAAAATTGCATTACCAACTGTATTCTTAACACCTTTCTTATTACATTTAAGGATGTGGTAATACCTTACCATGAATGAGCAGCCCACATGGAAAGCTATCCTTGTCGCTCAGCCTATGTATTAAGTTCCTTCATTGCTATTAAACAAGTATTTTGATCTAAAGCTTTCAGTTTTTATGGGTGACTAAGATGAGACACTTGGGATGTTCAGGTCTTTTCCTTAAATTGTTACACATGATACTGTAATTCATAGTACTGCTCCAACCTACTTCAGAAACAAC
>WEKX01011675.1:574616-593706 GCA_013390025.1 Pitta sordida
ACCCCTTCTGTGGCAGTGCCCTTCCCCATCCCATTTACATCACCACCCTCTGGCTTCTAGCAGTAGATACAAAATTACTTCCCCCAGATTCGATCTTTGGCACTTCTCTCACTGTTGAGAGTCCTAGTCCCCCCCTTTTCTGTAATCACAATTCATTGTCAGATTTGTCCCCTAGGCTGTTGTACCAAAAAATTTCACGCAAAATCTCAGTTGTTGTCATGCACTCCAGCACGGTCAGGTGTACCTCCTCTCTTCCTCCATTTATAGGCTTTGTTCCACACTGGCTTTCGGTAATCAAAATAAATATATTTAATAACTAAATAACCTTTTTGGGATAATCTACTAAAATAAGAGTCAATTAAAAAAAAAACAGAAAATGGAAAACTATCGCTTCTGTCCTAGTTGCACACAACTTCATCTTCAAAAAGATTACTATAGATTTAGTTATGCAAATTATGGAGACATTCGTATGGAGACATTAAAGGGTGAAATCAGATTTCTGCATACATGGAATAGCTGAGATAATGTATTTTGAGGTATGAAAATCAAATTTATTAGTCGGGCAGCTTTCTATTTTCCATTTCCACAACATATGTGTTCTGTCTATACCAACCCCTTTGATACTCCAGCTCTGTCATTTATTATCTTCAGTTCTCTCACACTGCCATACCGAGCAAAAAACTTCTTCAGGTCATTTTCATTAATCTAGTAGAGTAAATCAAAAGGGAAAAAAAAACAGGAAAAATTGGTTTGCATAGTTATTTGAGTAAATATTTACTACAGGACTTAATGGACACACTTTGGATGAAGTTTGCTAGAAACTAATTATAACCCTGTATATGAGGGGAGAAGAATGAAGACGCATGAGGCTCACAGCCCATTTAATTACTGTATTAATTATTCAGCAATAGTGCTAGAAAGTCACTAAAACTCCTCTTTAGTAGATTTATATAACAATTGTTTACAGCTAAGTCCACTGAAGCAGGTTCTCTAGGTCTGAATTTTAGTTTCCGTGAATTATATCCTAGAGCAGGTTACAGTATGAAAAATTACTACCATATTTTTAAACTCCAAAACAGAGGAGTACACAGGTTTCCATAATTGATATACACAAGTTACATGCATGAAAAAAAATCCCACTAAACCAGCAATTTAATGGTCAAATCCACTGAACACACCATGATCCCTCTTGGTAAAGTGGTTTTGAGACTTTGCAAATATGTACAGGCATACCAAAGGAACTCTCCACTGTAAGTTAGGTAAGAAAAGATTGTTTCAATGCATAATGGTCTAAATCTATTTGGAAAGAACTGCTTCCTTCTGAGTGTCCGTGGAATAAGACAAGTTCCTAACTAAAGGCACACCTAAGCTACAGGAGCACTCACCTGCCTTCTACAAATCTCTTTTGACAACATAAGCATTTATTACTCATGGTGCCCCAAACACCACAATTGAGATTTTCAAGTTTTGTTCTACATGGTCCTTAGTTAATACTACACCTAACACTGAAGAGGTGTGGTTATATGCATACATCATTCATCTATGCTTCAACTTCTCTTCAAGTATACCACAAGTACTGCTGTACTTCCAAGCCAATGACTTTCACTGCTTTTAATTGTATGTATACAATTTAGTAAATCCTGTCCAGCACACCAAAGGTTTATCTGCCTCATCCAAGAAATTGCTCCATGTCATCCACAGCCAAGAGGGATTGCTACACAAGACTATAAACTTGGAAAGAAAGGTCTACGTGCATAGCAGTGCCCTGAAGAGGAACAGAAGGCAACACTGTTCTAAGATACAGGACGAAATCTGCAAGTACGTGTGCAAACATGGTATCAAGACCTTCAAGCATGACCTAAGTGAAGGCTCAGCCCGAGGCATGCGGCCCACACCACTGAAGAAAGATCTCTTTGGACGAAGATGAAAATGTTCCTAACTCTCATTTGTTTTACTGAATTGTTTCATTAAATTGCAGAGGTCAGATGTTTCCTCTTACAAACAGGAATCACTGCTATGGTGATGAACCAAACGGTGGTGCCTGGCACAGTCATAAAAGAGCCTGCTGGAAAGGAAGTAAGTTTTTGTTGATGAAGTGTCTCCCTTTCTCACAAAAATAAATAGCTTTTATATATCCCCATCTGACTTGAGTAAGACCAACAATCCCCAACATTTCTCACCATGAGATTCGCAATAGAAAGCTTAAACATAAATCATGTGATTTGATCAGAAATTTAAGACTATTTAATATAAAGAGCTACAGAAAATGGAAGAGTAGCTAAAATGTCTATAGAGGTTTGATAGGTTCCATTTCCTCTCTCCCTCCAAAACTCCATCTCCTTTATGATCTTAAACTGCATCATGGGAGATTTAGGCTGGACATTAGGAGGAACTTTTTCACAGAGAGGGTGACCTCTCAGTGGAATGGGCTGCCCAAGGAGGTGGTGGAGTCACTGTCCCTGGAGATGTTTAAGAAAAGGTTGGATGCCGTACTTAGCAGCACAATCTAGATAATAGGATAGTGTGTCATTGGTAGGATGGTGTGTTGGTAGCAGGATCACAACAGGTTAGGGAACAGGTGATAGGTTGGACCCGATGATCTCTATGGTCTTTTCCAGCCTTACTAATTCTGTGAGTCTGTGAAACACTGCTGTTGAAAATAAGATTAATAATAAATTTTGAAGTATCAGCAACTGAACCAAGAAATAAAGAAACTCCTCAAAATGAATAAGTAGGATCATTAACAAGAAAATTGGTATGTTAGGCAGAAAAGCGCTTTAACCTCTGAAAATGCAGTGAAGATAGAGCAAGAGAGATCTTTCTATATGTTTACAAATTTGCTTACTATTAGTGGAAAAAGCTACTGTGACTGATGAAGCCCAACTACACTGAAGGCCTTGTACAACACCTGAATGATGAACACCTCTTTTTTAATTATCTCAGCCAAATGAGACAGAAGATCCTGGAATTTCTTGGATTTGTTATGCAAAATAGTCTGAGTGAATTGTAAATTCTTTTTCCCCTTCAACTGAGTCAGCACCCAAAAGATTCTGAGCCTAAGAGGATTAAGGGAGAAGAGGCTCCCGGTGGGAACAAAGCAACAGCTATACAGACCAAGCATGTTCTGCAAAAGTAAGTCAATGGCTTAATTCATTCACTGAAGAGGGAATAAAAAAAAAAGAGTAAGTGGTATAAAGATGTGGCGAGTATCTTATCATAAATGTTGAAAGCAACTAACCAGACTAACAGGGCAGACATCTTAACTGCTATTTGGGGATTGTAGGGAATACACAAAGGCATAAGCATTCTAGGAATTAAGACGAGTATTGCAAATCACCCAGCAAAGCTTTCACGTTGGTTTTAAAACCAAACACCTTTCTTTGAGAAAATTACTACAGCAAGAGAGGAACATCTGTGCTGTAGCTTCTCTGCACGAACTGGAAGAGAAGCGCTAGAGGGACTCAGGCTGCTGAGGTTTGCTCTGTTTGCCATATGTAACACTGTGATAGTTTATTAAATTACACTCAGTATGACACATAAAAAACCTTCTACATACTTTCCTACCACGAGCTTTTCTGATGACAAAAGCTATCATCTTTGAAAAGAGAAAATTCTGAAGGTCTGGTATGCCAAAACCCTCTTGTAACTCAGTGCACCGACTCAGCTTTGCAGGACAGTTAACGTAAACCAAGGCTTAACGTTTTATTCTCTACTGTGGATTTGGGTGTTATAGTGAAGGGCACTTACCACCTAAGCAAACACATGCAATGGTGTCTCTTTCCTGCTGATTTTTACAGAGTTATAAATTATCATTTAGCAGTAAAAATAGGAAAAAAATACCTCAAAATCAATTCCTCCCACAAAGACACGATTTGGAGTAACTGTTCCAAATCTTGGAGAACTGATCAGATTATTTAACTGCACTGGTGGCACAGTGTCGGGACACGAAGGTAAAGATTCTGTTTGCATCTGATCAGTTGCCTGCTGATTGAAACAAAAGACTTTCAAAATCTTCCATGTTATTTGTCAGTAAATGCAACAATTCTCAACAGACAATACGTACCTGAAACATTTTTTTGAAGGCAGAGCAAATGTTGAACATTAATCACATTTTTTTTTCAGAATGCAGCTTGGTGTTTAGACATAAGCTTAGTTTTAAGTAACTTAACTGAAGTTAAATGTTTAACATCTTTCCAAATTAAGACACTCAGGGCCTAATGGGCCAGTCTTGGTTCAATTTGCATGTCACCCTGATGTATAAATCTCAAATTATTAATTTTATTTCAGAAATTATTTTATATCTATTAGAAACCCTTATTTTAAGCCTATATAGGGCAGACATCTTAAACTCAATCTCTGCTCCCACACATCTAGAGTACTCCACTCCCTGCAACAGCTTCTGGCTGATATTTGAAGTGCCAAGCACCCATAATTTCACCACAAAAAAATCAACAAGCTCTGTACAAATGATGAAACCAGCTCTTGAAGACTAGTCCTTTAATTCAACACTCTCTTATCCACAAACACATCATACAGTGAAATAGAAACTCCCTCTACAGAAGAGCAACCAGATCACTCTTGACCCAGTAAAGGAATGTAGTACAGTGGGATCTTCAAGGAAACAATTACTGAACTCTTCCTGATATTTTTAACTTCCACCATACTTACATCTGTGAACTAATTTTACTAGAAACTCTTTTCAAAACACACTCATACTGCCTTACAAAGTCAACCCTAACTGAGATGAGAGCTGTAAAGCAGTCACATAGTATTGTCACTAACTTCCCTAATTAGTGAAGTCACTAACTTCACTAATTGCAATAGAGGCTCCAAGACCATTATTGCTGGGGTATCCCCCCTTCCCCCATGAAAAAACCCTTACTAAAACCAGTCCTGGGCTACAGCGCCCCGACAGTACCAGCAGGGAAGGACCCCAAAATGAAACACAGCAGCCTGCTGCAGGCCATGGACAGCAAGGCTAATCAAAGGCAGAGTAGTGAAAATTACAAGTAGCAATCTAGAAGTCTCAAGCCTCCAACCTTTCTTTTGAAAGGATGTCTGAGATAAATCTGTTTTTTCTCTGCCTCGCTGGCCCAGCTCCCGTGCCCAGGTGGTCCCTGCAGCAGCTCCGTAGAGAGATGAGAGCCCTGCCCAGAGCGGTGCCCGCTCGGAGCCAGCCTGTCTGCCTGTCCCCATCTCCCGCTGCCCCTGGATGCTCCCGTACTTCCCTCTCACAGCCAAACCTCGTGTGTGGTGAGCCTGCAGGACCCGCCTGTTTCCCCTACAGCTGTTAAACCTTTGTTTGCTTTGCAAACCCTTCTGGGAATATTCGACACTACCTTAGCAACCCAAGGACCGCTTGTACTAATTCTGAGTAATGTGTCAATCCTATTGCTTTGGGTACTTTAAAAAGACAATAAACCCATCTTAATTCACACAATTTTAGTTTTAGAGAACACAAAAGTCCTTTCCAAGTTTACTAAAACACACATTTAGGACAGAGAAAAATCCCAAGTGGTTAAACTGAGCTATTCAGGAGAATCTAGCACGCATTTCTCCTACTGGGAATACAAACCTAGAGTAGTGCCCATCCTGAACCAAACCCAAGACCACCAGGCCAGGAACAAACACAGACGCTACAGGCCCAAAGGCTTTGGAAAGAAGACTGTTTTCCACAGGATAAAAAACCTCTTAGAGGACAAGACAAGTTATTTCTTCCACCTCTCACACATGGAAGCTTCTGGACTGAACCATAACAATTAACAGCTGACACCAAAATGTAGCCCTTACCTCAAAGAGCAAAGATGGCATTTTCTCAAGAGACTTTTTAAGAGCTGTCTTATTAAAAAACCCAAACAACAAAACACACAAACATCCCATATGGAAGAAATGAGGAATTAAACATGTCACTTGTTAACTCCCAATACAGTAAATCCCAATGTTAAGTAAATTTAGTAAATTAGTTAAGAAAATACACTAATTTCAGTGTTAAGATCTGTATTCTAGTAACCCATCTTTTTATTGCTAGTGTGGCAATAAAGCACTAAAAGTTAAAAATGCACTAGTAGTATATCACTAGTTGCCTGAACATTTGTTTTCTTCTGGTTTTTAATGTCCCTTTTTATAATTTTCCCCAGGTAACACGGATGTGCATTCAACAAGACATTAACGGATGACTTCGTGTTTGACAGCTGCTCTTCAGCAGAAGGGCTTCTTTCATTTCCACGCTGAGCACACCCAGGGTCAGACAGCCGAACCCTGGGCAGGGCCGGTGCCTGACCGCGGGGAGCCCCTGGGCAGCTCCCGGTCCCACACGGCGCTGCCGCTGCCGCCGNGAGCGCGCGGCCCCGAGCCCTGGCACTGCCCGGGAGCCTCCGCCGGGCCTGAGCCCGGGGCACGGCAGGCAACTCCCAGCCGGGCTCTTGTGTTCCCAAGCGGGGCTGAAACGGGGAGGGAAATAGGGTCATACATTGTCACATGGCCTTGATCTGAGGAACAAACTCCAGAACACGGGGCTATGGAGAGGTACACAGGAGAACACACGAGAGCTTCTCCTCCAAGCGTCGTCAGCTCCGGCTGCTTCAGCGTCTGCCTTTGCATTTTCACAGAGTTGGCCTCCCCCCTCCCCTCCCCTCCCGCAGCAATTACATAGTAGCTTTTCCTTCAGCTGAGCAAAATTTTGCCGAATCTTCACGGCTTCTACACCACCACCTGCAGCCCCTCTGCCCCCCCCAGTTCCTGTTTATGCCAACTTGTGGTTTTTCTTTACCGACGTCGTTTGCTCCTCATCCTGCTTTTTGCTTGGGGGCCTCTGCTTTTCTTGGTATCCCCTGGTTTTCTGGTGGTACATGCTGTTTTGCTCAGTTGTTTATCAGCCATCAGCAGTCTAATTCGATACATATTATCTAATATAATACATACTATCTATTTCCAGCTCCTATCAAGGGTCTCTTCACACTTGTCTGTNAGTGTGGCAATAAAGCACTAAAAGTTAAAAATGCACTAGTAGTATATCACTAGTTGCCTGAACATTTGTTTCCTTCTGGTTTTTAACGTCCCTTTTTATAATTTTCCCCAGATAACACGGATGTGCATTCAACAAGACATTAACGGATGACTTCGTGTTTGACAGCTGCTCTTCAGCAGAAGGGCTTCTTTCATTTCCACGCTGAGCACACCCAGGGTCAGACAGCCGAACCCTGGGCAGGGCCGGTGCCTGACCGCGGGGAGCCCCTGGGCAGCTCCCGGTCCCACACGGCGCTGCCGCTGCCGCCGCCCAACGCTCTGAGGCGGCCGCCGACAAGNGTCTGCCTTTGCATTTTCACAGAGTTGGCCTCCCCCCTCCCCTCCCCTCCAGCAGCAATTACATAGTAGCTTTTCCTTCAGCTGAGCAAAATTTTGCCGAATCTTCACGGCTTCTACACCACCACCTGCAGCCCCTCTGCCCCCCCCAGTTCCTGTTTATGCCAACTTGTGGTTTTTCTTTACCGACGTCGTTTGCTCCTCATCCTGCTTTTTGCTTGGGGGCCTCTGCTTTTCTTGGTATCCCCTGGTTTTCTGGTGGTACATGCTGTTTTGCTCAGTTGTTTATCAGCCATCAGCAGTCTAATTCGATACATATTATCTAATATAATACATACTATCTATTTCCAGCTCCTATCAAGGGTCTCTTCACACTTGTCTGTTGCTCGTCCTGCAGTGACCGGCTCTGGCTGGCGCCTTTACTCCTCCGCCTCTTTCAGTCCAGCTGAAACACTCTCCATTCCGGCTCAAATAAAGTTTAACAATACCACAAATACCACAGACCTCGATCTTAAGTTTCTTAAGTCTCATAATCTTATAACCTAACATCATAAAAGCTTTTCCTTATATCCTAATGGCATAAGAGCTATAAGAGCTATAAAAGCCCCTGTTCAGCCTCTGCGGGAGAGACGCAAAAGCGCCCAGTGAGGCAGTTCCCTATGTCTGCCTTATGTGGCTGCAATTGACGAGGGCAAAAACATAGTCGAGACTTCACAGTTGTCAACACGAAGAAATGAAAGTCTTTATTTCAATTCAAAGAGTCTTCCCAAGGTTCCCAAAGAGACTCTGAAGCAGGCAGGCTGCCGTAAGAACAGCTGTAGCCTGGGATGACCTCATAGGTGCAATCTGGGGAGTGCTAGCAGAGAAGGCTGGAAAATAACACCTTCATGACCACTCCTCAAAATATTCCAACTCTAAAGGTTCTTCATTCAGGCCTCACAGAATTGGAGGAGAAGCACCAATAGCTCATGTCAGGTCAGTTATTGAATAGCAATACAAGCTGTTGTCCTGGTCCATGATTTCATCCTGTGCAAATGCAGTTTGCCCTGAAAATACCTCTGCTGTTAAACAGGTCTGGAAAAAAAAGTTGGGCTAAATGCCAAACTCATAATCAGTGTAGGTACAAAGGTACAGCCTGACAAAAATGACAGCAAGAGCTGCAATGTAGAAAAAATGTGTGCTGGGAGAACCACCACAGTGGGAAAACTATTTTCAAAGTGATCAAACATTCACACGCTACGCCACTGCAGCTCAAGCCCGGGACACGATGTCAGGATCACTGCAGGGTCAATTTATCCTTAGCTACTCTTGTGATTTACTTTTTGGATTCTTTAAAATAATGACTTTAAGGAACATTATCTCGACAATTTCAACAATAAAACCCATTTTTTGTTGAATTCAAGTCTTTGTATCTCACTTAGGTTTGCGTAAGGCAAATGATACCTACCCAGCCTAAATGAAACATCCCTTTTCAACATTTAACTCCCCCTGAGTGTAGGCAGGGCACAGAGCTGGAGTCCTTACAGGACCTTACACTGCTCCTTGCTCTCTTGGGGTTGCTTCAACATCTACCAGATTCTGCAACATTATTGTTATCACACGGTATAAAAAAACCCCAAACCCTGGAAGAATTTCTAATAATTCTGTGCCTGTAATATATAACAATATAATACTTAACTCTTAGTATTGATTTTTTTTATCAGCTGAGAAAACTATAAAACTAAAGGCAATTTTAGCACAGCTGATGGGATTTTTTAGAAATAGTTATTTTGCAAGATTACGGAACTCTGCTGAATTTCATTTATTGACTTTTATTACTGTTTATCAGACAGCAACAAAGCTCATCCTAAGAACAGCACTATATTTTAATGATTTGAAAGGCAGAATAGCCCAAGCCTTTCATGTGCTTCGTATCTTGATTTGGGGAATTTAAAATCAGAACAGCTGAAAGAATAAAGAGACATGAAAGTGTATTTTCCATCGTTTTAATTGTTGTATCTTCTACACTATACATCCGCCTTTAGTTAAAAAAACCTTAAATCTGGGGCATTTACATTTAAAATAAGACAGCTGTGACAAAAATAGGACTTTGGCAAATAAATGAGAGATCGAGCTGGTATTTATTGTGATAATTTAAAACCTGAAAATTCAACACATCTATAAATGTAAGAGGATTACTAGTAGAGCTGGCAAAAAATATTGCCATGTATACAGGCTTTGAATACAATTCCAACAAAGGGTGCTAGCACTGCCTGGCTGATCCATTAAGGGAAAAGTATCCTGGCAGAGGGAGCCACTCCCAAAGGCAGTCAGGAGTGCAGCTGTTTTTCCTGACTCCATGTGTCAGCAACATTCACAGCATGAAATGATCTCTCCCACAAATTAAAAGGCAGTGCTGGACAAAGACAGGAGTCTGACTGTGCTGGTTCCTGTAGGCTCTGGCCTTTTGTCCTTTTTTTAGCATCAGAGAAAATCAGAGGGTAAACGAGAAAAGATCAACTGAAAAAAAGAAAAGCAAGAGAGAAAAATAGGGAGAAAAAATGAATTGGGAGGAGAAAGGAGGCAAAGAATTCTCCAGGCACAAAAAGACAAGGATGATTTTATGAGTAATACATGAGTCTGACAGCAGAATTCTATTTCAGTGATTGATTCACTGACCTTGGGAAAGACATGCTACCTTTCTTGCTTCTATTATCTTCTACTTCTAGATAATAATGCTAGTTTTCCTACCGGCATGTTAAGATCCTTTTATGGAAGTATGAGCATTAGTATATGCTTGTCAGAGGTTGTACCTGATGAAAGATTACTTACTTCCTGCTCTCAAATTCAATAGAATGTTACTAAAAGATTGACTTGTCCCTGCTGCATGGACTACAACTGTATTAAAAGAAAACTAAAAATCGGTAACTTACGAAGATGTACACTGTGATTTCTCTTATGAGCTTGTGAATGGATTTTCTACATCCTGAGCCTAAACTAGAACAATCAAAAAGCCAAAACCTCTTATGTGTTCAAGGGCTTGGAGGAAACCTCCTGAGGGAGTTTACAGTGTTTAGACACACAGTATGGTGGTCACCTAAGGAGTGCCACTGAGTAAAAAAGCTATGGTCAGTGCCATGTGAAAAATGCAGACATTACTCCTTTATGAGGAGTTTTCAATTTTTTCAGATGTGTGTGTATTTCTCTTACATGACATTTCCATCTTACAGGTCCTTTTCCTACAACATTCCCTTGCTTGGGTTAGTTGAGCACATCTCCCTTCTAGATGAGCTGTGACTTCTCACCCCACAAAATTTCCGTCATTCCCTCTGACCTTTGTCCCTACCACCTACTTTGTTTCTGGTTGCCCTAACAATACTCTTGCTCACCTCCTCTTGTCTCTGTCCCCCTTTCCTCCCCATAAAGTCTACACTGCTATCCACTACCTCTTTAACCCCTGTAGGCATCGCAGGGTGGGCGCTCAGAGTACTGCAGACTCAAAGAGTATTGGGAGGGCTCTCAGAAGTACTGGCAGCACTGGGGAAGTATAGAGGAAGTTTAGGGAGTACGAGGTTCCCTGGAGAGCTCGTCAGAAGTGCAGGGGCCTATCAGGAGCACTGCAGGGTACGCGGGGGCTCTGGGGGACTCAGGAGAGTTCCAAGGGCTGGGTACTGGGGTGGGCAAGTGGGAGTTGCACAATTTCCCTTGGCTCCACCAAGATGAGCTGCTCTACTCCTATGTGAGTTGCTCATTTGTTCCCTATTTCACGTTTTCACAGGTTCACAGGTTATTCCGAGTTGGAAGGGACCCACAAGGATCATCTAGTCCAACTCTCAAACAAGCGCCCACACAGGGATTGAACCCACAGTCCTGGAGCCATGGACACCATGCTCCATCCATCCTTTTCCCAGCCTTCTGCAATGGATCATCCAGTGGAGATCAGGAGACTTTGATGGTCTGTGTACTAGACTATGCTCCCAGTCTGGTAGATTGCCACTACATAACAAAAGCATCTTTGTTCAGTCCATCCTTGCAGAATAATAACATTATTATGGATGATTTCTAGCTCAAAATGTACCAGGGCAATGAGTGCTGTCCTTCAAAATTTAAGACATCCTTAGATTTTACAGCTTAGTTTAAAAATACCTTATTTTCCAAAAGTAAACTTCAGCATGACACAGGTTACTGGCAGAAAGTTCCTATATAAGATTGACTTGTTTTGTGTCTCTCTGCAGACTTCAGATTTATTTATAAAGTTCAGCTTTATTTATGAAGGCATTTATGTACATTGTAATTTACCTGCCTCAAAGAGGGAAAAACCAGACCTGAAACTACTGCATAAAAGTTCCTTTGCTGGTGGAACTTGTCACAACTAAAAGATGAAGGACACGGTAAAAAGTGTCAGATCTGGAAAGGTAGGTGAAAATGTAGCAGCATCTGAGTGAAACAGCAAAGCTGATCAGTACTTTAACAAATGTCCCCAGCAAATGGGAGAATTACAGTACAATCCTTTGTTAAATCCACTAATGTGGTTATTAATAGAAAATACTAAATAGGTCTACTGAGAAATCTGACTCATTTATGTATTATAAAAGCATAGTCCTCCAACAAAACACATAGATACACGTCACATGGAAATATTTATAGATCTTCAGTGAGGTGAGTGAAGTTTGTCAGGCTCCTCATTTACTTTAACTTAGAGGAAAAACCAATCAAGGCTGTCACACAATTTCCCCCCTACTGTGTTTCCTTTAGTCAAACAAAAATGTAATGCTTATCCTGAGTTTGATAAGTTTTAGGCTTTTAATATGCTCTTGCAGTTGTCATAATATTATATTTTTGTATGTTTCACTGAACTTGATTACAAAATCCTGCAGACAAATAAATCACTAGAAGGACTAGAAACAATTGACAGCTATTATGAAAGACAGGTCAGAAAAAACACTTGCAAAAAAGACAAAATAACCGGTGTTGCTTGCTCTGGACGTGTAAAGCTACATGGATATAAGTGCAATTTAATGATATCTCTATGCTGCCATTGTGTTAAAGGCTGCTTATGAGGTAAACGGGTTTTTCCTTTCCTAGTTCATTGACAGCAATCAGAGAAAATCACTGTGGGTTTTAATCTTACCCTTTACAACCTGATTCTTTAAATGTCCTTGTCCCCATGAATGAAGAGCTTCTGTAGTTTCAGTTTTTCCAGCATTTTCCTTCCTCTTTCGCGAGTCAAATACCTAACAGGAGTCAAAACCAACTGAAATGGGATGCAGGCAGTTGAGTACAGGAAGAAAAGTTTATGTTTCATCTCATTCTATGCATTATGGTTTGATTTACTTTCTGTGCCAGTTGATTTACTGGTGAAAAGGAGAATTCCAACTGTAAAACCAGTTGCAGAGATGGAATTAGTATGTTTTACAACCTCAAACTTTGCTATAATTTTTTTAATACCTGGATTCTGATGTTTATTTATCAATTTTCGAGACGTAAGCCTGACAAGCTTTAATGGGAAACACTTCACGAAAATCTACTTGTATAACAAAATAGAAATATTCTCTCTCAATTAACCATACAAAGAGGGGACTTTCCTCTGAAAATTTTGATTATTTAAAAATATTATTAGATATGCATTGATTTTTAAAAAAAGGATTGCTAATCTTTCCCTATTTAACACGATATTTGATTTGTTTTTATGTAACATGAAGAGATTTTTCCATATTAATGTTTCAGTTAGAATCCAGCTTCATAAGATCACCTATTTTGCCTGCCTGAGTAAGGGGATTTTTTGCTCTATTTCTTTTTTATTTTCCTCAATTTGCAATTCACTTTTTTCCCCAGCATTTTGTAGAATACAATATCAGAGCATCTGTGAGCTCTGAAATGTTTTTTACCTTTTGCTTTCCACTCAAGTCAAGGGGGTTTAAGTATTTGGACCACTAGGTAATTGAAATTCAGTTTGTTTTATTTATAGTGGCTCATAGGAAATCAACCAGTGTAAGTTTTGGCTCACACTCTGGACCTGCGGATTTACAAAACAAGAGACATCATTGTTCCTTAGGTTTTTTCTATCCTCCCCAAAATCCTTTGAGAAGTGCTGTGTTCAGGTATGGCTCACTGTGCATAATACCTGCTCACAAAACCATCTCTTGGCATCTTTGGACATCACATTTGCAGAATGTACAGGGGAAAAGCCCTGCTGTCTTTCAACAGGAGCATAGCCTGGAGAGTTGATACACTTTAATCTCCCCAAATTTTGCTACTAGGTCTGACTGTACGTGTAAGATGAGATGAAAAGAGGGAAACTTGTTAGAATTAGAGGATTTTTCCAAACCATGAAGTAAACAGGTGACTTTCTAAGTCTGCCCAACACACTGTACTGTGGATTTGTCTGTAAATCTCTGTATTTGGTTGTAAAACTCTCCTGGCCTTGTATTTGCAGAATGCTTCACTTTTGCTAATCCTGCTGTCGGATACAGTCGGGAGCTGGTTTAGGCGATGGATTTTAACTACCAGTTTATAACGTTGCTCAGAAAAGACACAGACAAACAACGGTTAACCAGTCTTTCAATTAATGCATTTTAGTACTCCCACAGTGGCAAATTTCAGGAAAATGAGCTTACATAGATTAGTCATTAGGCTTTCTTTTCCATGTCCTTGGATAATCTTCTAACTTGACATTAAGGAACATGAGCTTTTGCAATAAAAGATTAAATATTCTTCATCCCTGATGAAAAATATTTTTAATCTACTTAAAATCCTGTTCAATTAATGCCAGAGGAATTTCAGTTATTTTGAGGATTACATTGTGATCATAGTATTTTTTTCTTTGAGGTGACTTTTTCTAATGAATTAAGAGAGATGGGCAAAATTTGCATGCATGAAAAATAACAAGACATAAATATTTTACCAAGTTTTCAAATTCATCTATCAGTGGTGTTAAGGACTGGGCCAAAGATTACTTTAGTGCCACTATAAAAAGGAAGACTTCACAGGGTACCAGTTCTCTCTTCACATATGCTACCACTTTAAGCCAGCATAGAAGACTTTTAAAATGTTGCTGGGAAACACTGTCTTGACTTTTTTCATATGAAGTCATTTACCACACGAGTTAAATGTGAGTTTAGCTCTTTACACCCTTCCTTTGGGAGGCCAGTCAGCACAGAGTACTTCCAACATTTGCTAATTTTGGGTGCATCTGGTCTAGCATTTTGGTTTGGATTAATGATGCAATTTTGAGGCAGAACTGGTCATCCTAACTTACCTGCTCGGTTCTCATCACAGAGCAGTTTCCAAGTGCAAACTGACTTCTCAGTTGAAAGCAAGAGACATTGTTCTGTACTCCAATGTGCAGATACTCCACCCATGGGACTGGACCTCCCAGCCAGAGTGCCTATGGTATGGGTGTCAGGCTCTCAGCACCACTGCTCTCCCTGTACAGATCCACTCCTGTTGGATTGTTTGATACTTTCCCTCAAGTCATTGTCAGGAGCTCCCAGAAAGAATTTAAACGTTCTTTTCTCCTGATGGTCAGGCTGGTGCATACCACCTCAGTGATCCAGGATCCACATGATTAACTTTTTTGTGATTAATCTTTCATGGAGTGCATGTTAGGAGGAAGGTTGCATGTCTGATTAACAGGCAGAAAAGCCCAAATTCCAGTCTTGGTATACTGACCACATTTCTCCCAAATTTTTTAACTGCAAAGTAGGTATGAATATAACTCCTGCTGGTATTGGTAGCAATTTCCTTCTGAGATGGTAAGATCAGGGACTGTAAGAGTAGCTTTTGAACTGGCATATTACCAGGATGCTTTCTATCCTCAGTAAGAATAATTTCTGGCTAATAGGGATCATTTAACACTAATGCTGTCTCCCTGCCAGCTGCACAGTTCATGATAATGCAAATTATCCCCCGAAATTGTACATAAGTGCATGGGAACCATGGTGTTATGTATATTTCTAACACTGAATGTATCCTTTGAGCTAGGAAGGATGTGAAAGGCCATGACATAATACAGCCTGTGGCATGGAATTGAACCTGTTGATAAGTAATTACCAAAAAACGGAGGAAACGGCACAGATCTATTGGATCATACTGTTCATAGCTGTTAACAAGTAAGTTCACACAGCCTGAAAGGTAGGAACAACTACAATTAGATTTCTATGTGTCACAGACAAAGAAATACTAAAAGCAATGACTAGGAGTTAAAGAGAGCTCTGTGAAAAAGATAGTCATTGGTGAATGTTCTCATTAAGTGGAATTACCACCTACCTTAAACAAGAGTCATTAAGTATCATTAGACTTGAAAAAGAATTCATATCTAAGACTCCTTTAGATCCTCAAGACAATTTCTGTTATAATTTAGACAAGCCTTCTCTTCCCTCCCCCAGACTAAGCAACTAGAAATGAAAGATTGGCAACCTGGAAAACTTCACAGGTTGCACAAGTCAATAAACTCTGGTTTACCTAGGTTGTAGCATGACTTCTGGGATTATCTGGTGTTGTCCACTAAAAACCTTATTTTCAATTATTTGTTAACTTCTCGACCTTCAAACACTTTGGCAAAAAGTTTGAAAGTGGGTGTATGACTCAAATGTTTTCTTAGTTACTTACAAAACCAAACCAACACACAGCATTTCACCATTTTCCCTTAGAAAAATTCTAATGCCACCTTCTTTTACAACTGAGGCCAAATTTGGTAGAAGAATTGCTTCCTTATGAGGAATGTCTTCTTAGCTGTCTATTAAATTTGTTCATATTGTTGTTACCTGCTATGCCTCTGCAAAAATTGTTATCAGAATCTTCCTACCTCAGATTTTACTCCCCTTTTCATTTCAGGCTCTACAGCTGTGGAGCAGCTGTGCTGTGTCACGGGCAAAGTCAACCAGCAGAGCCCTGAGCAGCAACACTGACCCTCCTGCTTGCAGTGACCCATCACTGTGGCCACATGTGGGGTGAAGGACTCTGTTGGTCAAACACACAGTGGAAAGAGCTGAACCTGCAGGAGAGGAAGCAAATGGGTAAAGCAAGTCCGTAGTAGGAGTGCTGAAAGAAATATCCCCACTGGTGGCAGGAAAAGCCACAACTTTTCTGACAACAGAGTCCAGTGGTCCTCTCAGGTCTCGTGTGCTGAGTGGTCTATGGCAACTGGTGAGCCAAAGGTGTAACTAGGAAGATCCGGGTAGGGAAGGGAGAGAGGGGAGGAGAGGAGTCACTGAGTGGCAAAACACCTTGCTACAGCTTGGAGAGCAAGGAGGTGGGTGGCAGTAAAATGTAATGTCTGGAGGAAGGTGAAAAGAAGAACTCTGGGTAAGGAAAGCAGTCTCATTCCCAGGGATTACCCCATGTAGTGAGAGGAGCCACAGTCCTGTAGCAATTCACATCATTGCCCCAAAGGATATTAAACTGCACCTGGACTGCTAACCTTAATTCTGGTGCTTGCTACCTTTTGGGTGGCTTTTTGCAGTGCTAATGATCTTTCCATATGCACTAATTTCCATGTACCAACCAGTACATTGTACCCCAAAGGCTTGGGCCTGTGCCTACACAGGCTGTGAGGTAGGATTAAACCTAACTGAGGTCCTGATTTTACCCTTTCTCCAACTTAATTGGCCTATCTGTTTGGGCAAACAATACTGCTAAAATAGTATTCCTCAGAGCTCAGAATTGGCAGGAATCTTCTACAACTACAGTATTCTAATTAAGAAAAACACTGGATTAGTTTGAAAGTACTATCAGACAGTGAAATTAATTAATCAGTGACTTCAGCTGGAACAAGATCATGATTAAGATAAAGGCATATCACAAAGGTGTCTCTTGTTAAGTTAAAGAAGATACAACATTTATACTACCTAAAAAATATAATCTTGAAAAAACCTATAAAATATAATGATGTGTAAAGCATAGTGAGGCTTTTTCAAAGAAGTAGGACAAAAATTTAAGAGGCATTGGATCAAGTAAATATTTCTAAAATTTAATAAAAATTGAACACATACATGTTTAAAAAAAGATTATGACCTTTTAACTACATTTGCTTTATACTGATTTGAACTTGCACCTTTCTCCCCAGCCTATAGGCTTAATTATAGTCTCATAGGCAAAATGTGACTTGGGGTTGTCTTGCCAAAATGTGACTGAAACTTAGCAACAAGTACTTACTTGTATGAATAAATTATACCATTCCTTTTTTGTTCTTGTTTTATAATATCATGTTCAAGATTTCATACCACAGACACAATAACCACTGAAACTTTAAAAAAATCACCTCTTTAAGAATTGCCTACTAAAACATTTTCTCATGGATGGCTTTGCATAAGTCTCATCAATTCTAAAATAAAGATTTGCTGTAACTGTGAACGCATACTCCAGGAAATGACAACTTCTTCCCTATTGCTTTCCCTTGAAAGGGAAAGTCTTGAAGATTAGATATTCCTGACACAGGAAAAGATGTCAGTTTTCACACTTCATCAGCCATGGCCAAGTGGTACTGGGGCACCACTTTTGGCTCCCAGCAGAACACCTCATTTTAAGGGCTTCCCAAAATGCAATGTTTAGGTGCAATCTACTACTTATGTAAGCTAAACTTCAGCACAGCACCAAGACAACTGTATTTTCAGCTGGATTATGATACAAACTACACCCACTAAGGAACAATTGTGTGCCTTAAGGATGGGGATGGATTGAGTGTACGAAAAAATCCACATTGCAGGTACTTGCTGACCTGTGTTCAGGCAAACACATAGATTTTTTTTCCACAAAAGATATGGAAAAACTGCAGTTTATTTATGCACGAAACAATAATTCCCTCTATTAGAATACTGCATGGTAATTATGTTTTCTGTTGTCTTTAAATTACTCTTCTTAGGTCAGTCCGTGTGACAGTATGTGGATATGTAATCACAAGCTTTTATTAGTTGGTTTTGGGGTTTTTATCCTCCTCATTTGTTGCAGTGACTTGGTATCCTGTTTCCTCTGTTGTTCAGTGCAGGCTGGGGTTAAGTCCTTCTCTCCCTTATCAGTCTCTTCTCTCCAGTATTTTTTAAGATAAATATTACTCCAATGTGAATATTTTCCATTTTCTTTTAGGGTTACTTTTTTTGTGACCTTTCCCACTGAAAAACAAATCAGAACAACGGTGTATTATGATGTTATTTTACACAAATTCTAGAAGGAAGCTCGTGAAAAAAATTCAGATCTGTCCCTCAATTGGCATTTCTTTGTGTCAAACATAATAAATGCCTCAATAACCTTGACAGAAGTTCTGGGGTTTTTTAACCTGGAATTCTAAATAGCAGTATAGTATATGCACATACATATCTAAATTTCACATCCTTTAAGTGGCCATTATGCCCTGCATATGCCAGGCATGTGTTAGTAGCTAATGACTGGCTGGGGTAAGTCATTGACTGCCAACAGGTGCCAAACACATTAATGAGGGAATTACTGCCTTTAGGGCCAATAACTAATTCTGAACAGTTGTACATCTCCAGCGACTATCATCCTGTGTAGCCCTACCCCTCCTGTTGTCCATCTCCCTAATCTCCTCCTCACCTGCCTCTCCTCTCCCCTCACCCTTGCTGCACTCCCCTTCACCCCACCTTTCCCGACGGCTCCACACAAGTAATCTCCTTATAACTAAATACGGCCCGAAGAACTGCCGAGGGCAGCGCCGCGCTCACACGAACTCTTCCAAAGGCTGTCCGGGGATAACACACACCCCTGGCCCGGGCGGCTCCTCCTCCCGCCGCCCTCCGTGTCCCGCGCCGGGACCGCCCGCGACGCCAGAGGGCGCTGCCGGCCCTGCCAGCCCGGC
>WEKX01011675.1:594834-712889 GCA_013390025.1 Pitta sordida
GGAGCAGCCGCTCCGGTCCCCGCGCAGCGCCGCTGCCCTGCCTGCAGCGGGGCCTCCCCGCAGCCCCCGGGGAAGGGGATCCCCGGACGGGTCTGTGCTGAGGTGCCGCTCCCGCCGCCCCGAGCGGTGCCGGGGTCTCGCCCGTGGGTTTCGCGGCAGGGCAGCTCCCCGCCGAGTTGTAAAGTTTTTGTGTAGCAGCTCGTATCTGTTCTTATTTAATATTTATGAAGTACCTGGAGGCAGAATAAATAGCTTCTACAGCGCTGGATTTCTTTGCTCTTGAGTAGCAAAATATGCAGTGTCACAAATTAACAGAAGGTGTGTTTGCACACTGAGTGTAGTACAATTTGCTGCGGAGCAGCCCTGCATGTTTAGCACCCTTAATGGGAAATTAACAGGTCGGGCGTAATTTTAAAGCCTCCGCCTTTGTTATAATCCGGCAAGGAAAATGGCTTTGTGATTGTTTTTTTTTCTCCCGGTTTAATTTTTAAGAACAAGCTGTGTGGTTTCGAATTATCTCCTTGCAAGTACGTAGGCTAATTGCCAGTTTCCGGGGAACCGATGAATGAAGTCTCCTGGGCAAACTCAATTTAGCATATGGTCACAGTGATCCTCTTGTAGTGATTTGCACTTGGAAGACATCGGGAGAACAGTGGAAAATGAGGCTTCGCTTCTGTAAATGTGTGAAGGCACTGGGCAGAGCTCTAGCTCAAGGCAAAAAGCAAAGAACACATGCTTAGCTCTTAAAGCTTAGTATGCCTACTAGAAGGAGAGAGAAGCAAAATATTTGCTTTTGCATTTTAAAACTTTGACGTTCAGAGGAGTCTGAGGTAGTTAAGTACAGAAGAGCCTCGAGGATCCTTTGCAAGTTTCACCTTGAAATATTAACCCATTAAGCCCAACAGAATGTTGAAGGGTGGTTTTAGTCTTCTAAATACTGTGTTTGAGAATGCTTCCAATCTGAAGTTGCATAAACGCTGTATTAAATCAAGACCAAAGTTCTTTGAATGTACTGGTATGGAAGTGATATTGTCTCTTGGAATTGTGTGAAGGCTTCAGAAACTGAAAAGACACGGTCTTGGATTGCAATTAAAAGTCATGCTTATTTTAAAGACTGTACAAGTTCTGTCCCTATTTTGTAGGCTATGCCAGTTCGATGTAGTAGATGTTTAAATCTCATGAATGGGATATAAATGTTAATGATTAGGTAGCATTTTTCCTACAGGTTGATAATTTAGCAGTACTACTGAGAGTGATAATGATCATTCTTCTAACTGGAGGAAATACATCCTGGGGTGGTGTTTATCGGGAGAGAGATTTCTGACAGAGATAAGAAAGAATTAATGTTGTTAACCAGGAACTGGTAAGGCCTCATCTGAAACACTGGGTAAACTCAGTTTCCTGTGTTTAGGAATGTTGCATTCAAACTGGAGCAGGTACGCAGAAGTATAGCCAGGATGGGCTGATAAGGTCAGTGGATTGAATATTGCATGAGGGAAAACTTAATTTCTTGGACAAAAGAAAAGGATGCCTGTGCGTAGTCTGGAGACTAGAAAGTTATTCCAGGCACTGTAAGAGTTTGAAATGGTCTTATGATAGAAATGGAAGGAAAAATACCATAATTAATCTTAAATATAATTCTTAAGTAGATGGATGAAATTAGAGAACATGGCTGTGTCTGACAGCAGGTGTCTGAACTTGAGAATTCTCAGGCAGTGCATCTCTAAGGAACGCTGTTGGGGCCCCATGCAGAGCACTGTGTTTCTTGTCCCATAAGGTTGTCTCTCTCCCAACTATTTAAAGGTGTACTTTAAACTCGAGTGGTCCTGCTCAATTAAGCAGAATGTTAAAATTCTGTAGATTCAGATGATCAAAGTACACTTTCAATTGCGTTTTTCCACAATTGTCTTTTAGAGCTCAGTAAGTCTCGAGGTTGGCATCCAAGAGCACGGTTCCAGTGGAAGCCAGACTTGCTTACATTGGAGTGTTCTGGCATACACAGCCTAACTGTGAAGTACAAAGACTGAACAGGGACTTGCTTTAAAAACCTTTCCTGCAGCAAATTATACTTGGCATATACTGCAAGTAAAATATGAACCCTTCTAGATAATCTTCAGTGCATTCATGTGCTCTATATTTGGCTTCAGAAACAAGAGAACTCATTTATATAAAAAGAACAAAATGTAGCTAGAGTATTTTTATTCCCATTTTGTGTTGCTGTTGTTCACAGCTTTGTAGATTGAGGTAAATTTACAATAGGATTCATGAGAAATAGTTGCAGCCATTGTTGTGCATTAACTGTTGTTCAGTTAGGATTTATTTTGTTGGGTTTGCCCCTCCCACCCCCCCAATGCAAGGAGGAGGTAAATGGTCTTAGTACAGAACTGGAGCAGGACAGGGAGTTTGCCATGAGAAACCTGAAATCAGAAGGATAAAATGCTTGGGATTCAAACTTAGATAAACGTAAAGAGATCACAGAAGGCTTGTTTTGTTTTCTAAGAAGCCTAAAGATGGGCTATGCAGTGACTGAATTATTTGCCTAATGTTTCCTTTTTTGGTTGTTTTTTTTCCCTTGTGAAGAATCCAGGGCCAATTATTTGCAAGTAAAATATTAATTGCAACCACTTTTAGGCCAGGAGAGCAGAAGACTGTGCTTGAAGAACTTGATTTCTTCTTTCTTTATATGTAATGCCTTGCAAGCCTTCCTGTTGTGGGGGTTCTAAACAGAGTTGACTGATGTTGTTTCCCTTCTGGCATGTTCCTTCTGACATTGCCATGTACAAGCATTTTAATAAATGGGTAGGAAGGCTGTGTGATTTGTTATGTAATGCCTACTCAAATATTTTGTAACTTTCTACCAAAATATTCCCTTGTCAATTCTTATCAGGCTTTGTTTGCATGCAATACAAACTTTCAGGACTGTGTGTTTGTTTTTTTTTTCTTCCTGGATCTTTGTGTCAAGATACTGTAGCAGATAACACAGCTCTGCATCACATTAGTAGCTGCAGACTGTGCTCATGAGATCAAGTAGCAACTGCAGAGTCAGACTTAAACTTTGGTCACAGTAGAGTTATGAGACCCTTCACTGAACATCTTCCAAAGGCCATTTACTTGCTTCATGCAGAAATTTTGCTTTAAAAGCTATCTGAGTTATCCTTGCCTATAATCTACCACTAGTCTGAAAACTGCAGGGATTAATGTTTTGGATTCATCAGTGAAAGTGTAGTAAGCCAGCTGTCGTTTCAAGACTTTCATTTATCTTAGTGACCCTTTTAGCTTAAAAAGAATCCCAAACCTACAATAAAAACAATTCTGTCACCACACTTCAGAATACAAACTGAAAGAAACAAAGTGTTTTAGATACATCTGTCTATGCAACATGGCTTTTTTTCCTAAGACAGCGTTTTTCATGACTGTAATGGTTCTCCAGTAACTCTTATATAGATTTCTGTTGTGTAAGCTTACATTCAGACACTTACTGTTTAATAATCTAAAACTATGACTATGTAGGACTCATTAAAGCTGATTAATTACTTAATAGTCCGATGGTGATTTTATCACAACTACATTCTTTGTCATATTCGTATGTACCCTAGAAAAACAGGAGAATATTTAGGTAGAGGTTTCATTAAATAATGCAGTAGAACCTAAAAAAGGTATTGAGAAGGTCAAGGAGGACATACGTAGCCATGCAGAGACTGCCACAAAATGAGAAATTCACCAGATGGGTCTGGAAAAAAGTAACTGGTGGGGAATATTTTCATGTATGTAAATGCCCAAACACTGTGGAGAGAGAAACAGGGACCTGATATTCCTTGTCTTTCATGGAATATGAAGCTGGGGAAAACCCAGTGATAGTTCTTTAACAGCAGATTTAAAATACATTGACAGTATTTTCTGACACGGCAGAAATCATGCGCTTAACAGCCACAGAGAGCTGTGGCAGTCGGAAATGTAAATGAGTTCGAGCAGGTTTGAAATGCCAGCTTGATGGAGGAGAGCTTTACAATGCACCAAAGGCACTTGGCTTAGAAGGTTCCTAAACTGCAAGTGGTCGAGCACTGGGAAGCCACAGCAGAGAATTGATCACTTTGTACTTTCTTCCTTGTTATGCGTCTCCCCAGACGCGTACTTGGTAGCTGGGATACCAGCCTACGGTGACCTTTATCTAACTCGGTATCTATTCGTTAGGAAAAAATTAAATATGCTGTTAAGAGACCCAGGAAACTGTTTTCCATTACTGCTACTGTAAAATTTTCATAGAAATGAGAAGAATCTTCTTTGTTGATTTAGTTACTTAAAATTAGTTTTTGCCAGCTTTACAGAAGAGAAGCAGTTTGGGGACATTTTTTGGATTGCTGTGGCGTAGCTGGTTGTATGTTTATAACACTGCACCTGTTATTCCATCCACCATTGTTTCTTCATGATCCTGGGTCTCTTCTGGCTCGGAGTGGCCTGCTACACTGTGAGGGAACTAGGTTTGTGTTTACCGCTCTGGGATGTGCTTTTGGATCTGTACGGGTGTTAGATGGTGAGTTGGACCAGATGATCCTTGTGGGTCCCTTCCAACTCATAATATTCTGTGAATCTGTGAATCTACTTAAGGTCTTTCTGAAGAGAACAAGTGGCAGTTGTAGACCTGCTTTTGTCAAATGAATTGTACCCAGTAGTTTGTAGCACTGAAGATGGTCAGTTTTTCTATGAAGTGCGGATAGATTCCCATGGAGGCAGTAGGCATTTCATACTGGGTTTGTCCTCCACCTCTTCCCTCTTTGTTCTTAAACAAAGCAACATTGGTAGATCTAATATGGCTATGCCTAAATTCATAACATTGTAGTGAGAAAGATTTAGGTCTTGTGGATTTTCTTGTGTCTATAATATCAATAATAATTATCTGTATCAATAATAATTATCAGTAACAGTGGAATCTACTATCTGTACAAAGGGATTTGAACATATGGATCTTGTGAAGCTGTCCTAAAGGCTCATCTAGCTTCTTATGCTTTTCAGGAATCGAAGTTTTGCCAGAAAAGTTTTGTAGACCTTTTTTTTCTGTGCAGGCCTAGAGTCACTTAATTTTGTTGCTGGACGTTTTATCATGTACCTTGTGCCCAAGCCAACCTATGAATAATAGTCCAAGGTTTCTTTCCTTTCAGGTTTTTTTTTTAATTTGTCATGTTTGATTTAGGCTTTCAGTTTCTGATAGTTACATCTGCCTCAAAATACAGTAATTATAATTTCCAGGCATGTCTGCATTCCACTAAAAAGTTACTTGTTCGCTTCTGCTCAGGGAGAGCTGGAGGCCTGGCTAAAAAAGTCACACTGACTTGTCTAAACTTCAGTGCTTTAATAAAACCAAACCTAAACAGCCTACATGCAGGACAAACTTCTCCGATTAAAGTTCATAGCAAATTTGTCTGTTATATTAACTGTTAGTTCTAGAGTAGTTTTCTTGTCATTTGGTTCCATGTAGAACATCATGTAACACATGACTAGTGATATCATTAAACACGTGGGTAGAGATGAATAGTAACAATGTGTTTGTGGTATCTTGCCACACAGGTTCATAATAGTCAAGGTGGTTTGAGTGTCTTGCACTGAAATTACTGAAAAGTGACCTTTCTGTAGGATAACAGCAAGTCCAGTGGCCTGCAAACACAAGTTGTGACAGGTCTCTTCAGGAAGTTGTTCGATGGGTTTTCTAGGTAAGAGGTAGGAGCTGTTATGGTCAGGAATAAGCGATGAAGTTGGTGATACTGGTTCATTTGTTTTTAAATTATATGCATGAAGAGTATTGTGCAAGAAGTACATAAATAGTGATTAAAAATAATGTTCTGATGGAATAATGACACTGGTGGGTAGTGCAGCGTCAGAGGAATGCTGGTTACTGTTTTCCAAATACTTTAAGCAGCTGTTAATAAAACTGAGTTTTCATATCTGTGCAGAGATGCAAATCCTGTTTCGTATGCTAATATTTTATTCATTTTGTAGTTCCACTGAGATCAACGCCATCTGTAACAAAAATGTTTTAATTGAGTTAATGGTATGTTCTTTTTCTGTTCTTCCCCACAGGAGATGTGAAAATGCAGGCAGTTACTGTAGACCCAATAGTGCATCTGCTGTGGGGAAACATTTAGCTGATCATGCTCGTAAACTTAACTTTTTTTTTTTCTTTCCAGGATGCACCTGGTAGGTGTAATTTCTGATAATAGCTTTGTAATTTTTCTTAGAAATGGGGAATGATGATTAATATAACTTTTAATTACACATGTATTTTAGCTTATTTTTTTATTTTATCCAATGTGACTTGAGGGTTTTGACATGGATGACAGCTGAAGAACTACTCAGACTTGATGGAAAAATAAAGTTCTACAACTGACTAAATGCCTACGAAGTTCTGAAGGCTGATAAAGATATTTGTATAGGTTTGGAAAAGTATTTACAATCAAACCCTTATGTCTAAATCTTCCTGTATCATCAGTATTTTGGGGTTTGAAACCTACTTATGTAGAATCCTGTCTTCTTGAGGAAATCAAAGAACAAAGAAATAAAAATCCTGTTTATGTCAGAAACTTGCGATTTTAAGTGATTATTGGACACTTTCCTATGAAGTGTTGAAATTACTAGGGTTATTGTAATGTCCTCACTTAGTCATGGTTCATGTTAATGTGTATTTATTAAGTTGAAAGTCTCTGACTGAAGAGGGTGTACAGGCCCTAAGTTTAATTAACTGGAATCAAACTGAAGTCAAGTGTGTATTGGTCCTGTTCCAGAGCCACTTACATCAACGAAATTACCTTGGGATTTTTTTGGGCACCATACATCAGGTAATGTTATTGTAGCCTGTCTATTTAAGGGTGTAACGGAGTCTAAAAGGTAACTGACACCAAAATATTGCTACTTTACTACTGTGCTGAGAGGATTTAAAAAAATATTCTAGCTGTAAATGTGTACTGTATAAGATGTGATTCTCCTGAGTTGCATGCTCAGGAAGATACTGACACTCAAACCATGTCTTGGATAATCCTGGCTCAAACAGCTGTGGGGAACATCCCTTATGTTCATACTGATTTTTGCACTCGGGCTCTCCGTCCTGCTGGATTCTGGTTGACCTGTGTTGTGCTGCTGTAGTCCTTCGAGGGGCAAAAGGAACATGTCTCTGCTGTGCAGTACCTTGTTCAGGCACTTATACCAAGTGGAAATTTGTTGAGAGTACTGCAAAGTTGTCATGTATTGATTTGTGAGGGTGCAAATGACGACAGAAGAAGCAGGATGGTTGATAATTAGGACTCGGTGGATGTTTGTTGTGGTAACGTGGATACAACTTCTGACTGGGCAATAAGAGTCTCTGTTTGGTAGCTACTCAGTATGAAGCTAGCTACTTTGAGATTGGCTTTTTAGGTAAGTCTAGAATGAGCTGAAGTGTAGCACTTGTAGTTCGCTATTTTGTGGCCCCAGAGTCTGTCAAGCTCATGTTGAGCAGTGGTTCTCCCAGCATCTTTTGGATCTAATCACTTGTACTGTATTACAGGTGGACACAGCATGTTTTTAATTCTTTAGACAGTTCTAATGGATTTCTGATCTGTTTTGTTTGTAGAATAAAAAAAGTTTGTTATTTAGCTCTTTCAGGCAGTTTGGAGGTGCAAAAACCGACAGAGAGTTCCTTAAGTAAAACGCAGGGTATTGTGGCATGAAATGTTTGCTGCTTATGGAAACATGGCAATAGCCACTCTGTTTTTGTGTATACTGGTGTACCTTTCTCTGTTTTGTGTTGATGCATCTCCTAGAAATTGTTTCTGCTTAAAAACAAAACCAAAACAAAAAATAGCCAAACAAAAACTTCTGCCAGGAGTATTGATAAAAGAGATGCCATAAATTTAAGAGGTTTTGTAACATTGGATCCTCCTCTGAAGTCAATACATTTTGTGGGGAATGTGTGCCTTAGTGACTGCATGACAAAGTTAGCTACACCTTGCTTGTAAGAGAAAGGCAGGAAGTAAATTGCAGTAGGAAGTAAAACTCCCTGATCAGGAATGAGATGGTAACTCTTGAGTAACTGGGAAAGCCACAGCACAGGGCAGGGTGAGAGCAAGTGAAATTCAGAAAATTGGATTATATGTAGTCTGAACTCTGCTGGGAGGGAAGGATGTCATGGCAAACAGGCAAGGCTGAAATAAAACTGGAGAACCTGGGTGGGAAGTTGGGCAGTGGAGTCAGGAATCAGCCAAGAGTACACAGACAGGGTAGGGGTAAGGCAAAGGACTATGACTTAGAGGAAGAATTTGGAACACAGCCGTGGGGATCCCATTTGCAGAGCCGGTGCTGAGCTCCCCTGCAGGGCAAGTCATACAGGACAGAAAAAACAGTTTGTTGCCTGAGCTGAATTGCTCTGGTTTAGTGGTCTTCTGGGTGTGTACAGTGCTAGAGATATGTCACAGTTAAGGAGAGTGGCAGCTGAATGAAGGAAAGTTTAGGGTAGAGTGGGGAACCTCCAAAAGGGCACAGGGTGGCTGCCGGGAGGCCACAGGGGGTTATTGCCACAGACACCTATTGTAGCTGGTTGAGAGGGCAAGAGGAGGGTGATGGAGGACTGCCTTGGTCCTGCTCTTGTCAGCTTGACTGTTGAATCTGATTCCTTTCTTGAGGAAAGATTTTCACCTCTTTCAGCAGCAGTTGTTAAGCTTTTCATACCCCCATAGCACTTTGGTAAGTTTTACCATTGTGTATTAATATTACAATGGTCTTTTAATTTAATTTTTGTTGTTGGGAGTTTTTGAGAAAAGAGATATTATTGGTGCATTCTGTTGGTTTTAGCTGACTGTTGCTATTTGAGTAGAAGAATAAAAAGCATCATTTCTGCTTAATTTGTATTAGATTTTTCCCTCAAGACACAAAATACATTATGGGCAATGCCTGTTGTAAATGTAGATGAGTTCTGGGTTCTCACATTCAATTTTTTTTTATAAGCTGTAGTTTTGTTTGAAAGACCCATGCAAATTTTTTTTATTCTTTTAATTGAATTTTGTAACAGTTTTCATCTCATTGGAAGTTGCATTTGCTCAGCTAGAGGAACTGCTGAGCTCTTCAAGCTAGAGCTGTCAGGAAAGAGCACTATGAATGAGTTACTGTAAGATCCCTCCTCTTTTCCAAATGAGATTGTGTAGGAGGTTGTTAATTTAACAAATGTAATAGTTTAATAAAATAACTATATTCCACTGGAGTATGATACACCTCCAGGCTACCTCACGTAAATACTGTAATAAAAAGTTCTGTGAGCAGTAGCTAAAAAAGACACATTGGTATTCATGAGACATACGAGGAAAGACTTTCTGCAAAAAATTTGTGTGCTGTGGTAGATGGAGCCCAGTCCCATAGACTGCCTGGAAGCTGCAGAGCCTTCAGTGGGAACACTGAGCAGGTGTGCTGGGACTGGATTGCTCTGTGGGGAGCACCCAAGTCTTGGCTTTGGGGTATAGACAGGTTTGTTCTGGGATGTACCTATGGATGCATCCTGAAGGAAGTCTTGTCTTCTAGTGTTATGGAAAATTGGTTGTACATGAGTATGATTTGGAAATGCAAGTCATAGTATTTACAGAGCTTGTGAATTTCTTGCCTGGAGTGTTATGATTCACAGTGGCAGTTGCTCCCTACAGCAATGCAGATTTTCAGTATAAATGTAGTTTCTGTGGTCTCAGAAATCAGTGGCAATTTTCCCATTGCCATCAAGGGAGGAAGGATTGGTTTGAACACAAATACCTATTCACTAAACCCTGTTATTTTACTTCAAACATTTTTTTGCAGATTGTTGAAGACTTAAAATGTTGTTCATTTTGTTGTGCTCATTCTACTTTGAGCTAGGTGAGGTTTCCTTGGATATTGCTGAAGAATGAATTTTGAGGGGTTGTTTCTAGATAAGTTGTTCTCATTAGAAACATGAAAAAGACGAAGTTGTTATTAGAACTGAGGAAGCAAAAAGATTGAGATGAGTAAACTCACGGCAAGTGTATTTGTTTATTCTTTTCTTGGCAGTGCTGCTGTGGTGTCTGTGCTGAATGCATGTTAACAATTCGGTTCACATTCAATACTTTTTTTTTTGCTGCATCTTTTTGGATGAGAGGGAGGTACTTCCACATCTAGTGGTGGGATACACTGTTTTGATGGACAGGAATAGTGCTTACAAGTAAATAATTTCAATAGACTGATCCAAATCTCACTGAGATCAAATTGGAGCCTGTTTGTGGACTTCAGAATATTCTCCTGGTACCCTTGGTTGCCACAAAGAGATGTTCCCTGCAGCAATACCTCCCAACTTTGAAGACCTGCTCTTTTTTTAACCATTATAAATACTTTAATTTTATTATATTCTCATCCTGAGCATAGATTACATAGACTAGTCCAAGGACCCTGATATCTTCCTGCAGAAGGAGCTGGGTTGTAGCAGTAGATGAGGGAGGATAAGTAAATCGTTTGTCTTGGGAGAGTGAAATGTGAGTTGAGCAGCACACTCTGCCTGGGCTCAGTAGCCCTGCTGGGAGGACATGGGTGTGGGGAGCAGGTAAAACTTAAGTGATAGGAGAAAGGGTGATTTAATGACATGAGGCTAATATTCTCATTTGCATTGATCAGTGATGTGTGTAAAGACTGTAAGTATCTGTCACTGTAACCACGTCCCATCTGCTGTGAAATGCAGACATACAAGTGCTTGTGATGAAACCTTGTGACTTTGCCAGAAGAGCTCACCTGTTTGAGGGCTAATGCCCGGACTCATGGTGTTGGAGGGATGATCCCAGTTACCAAGACGAGGTGAGACTGGAAGAGGAGCAGGGAGCGTGTTAAGTGGGGTGACTGCAGAGCAGTGCAGAGAAGTGAGATGTTGGGAAGCTGCACTTTGTTGGTGCCTGCTTGTGACACTCCTTTGATGTCTGAACAAGAGAGCAGTTTTGTTCCTTTTCAAATTATCGAGACTTGCATTCTGAGAAATAAAACCACTGAGACTTAACACTACACTTGGATCCTGGAGCAGTACCTTGCCTTCCAAATATGGAAGACTGTATGTTTTTCTTGGCTTTCTTAAAAAAAATGGCATATAACTGGTACCTGGCTTGCCCATAACCCTGCTCTGCAAAGAGGAAACTGTGTGTACTTACTTCAGATCAGCGTTTAACTCCTCCAAGGATACACAGCTCTCAGCTTGAATAAACTGAGCTGTGTATATCTTCCTGCAAGTGCATTTGGCATAGTTTTTGGAAATCTGAGGGTTTGAAAGGAACAGTGTGGGCACAGTGTTCTGTTTGCCAGGAAAGATCAGCTTTCTAACCTAAGAAGGTTGCAGCATTTTCTGTCTCCTTTCAACAGTTGTGATGCTGAAGACATGACCATGCTGAGATGCACCATTTATGTGGTGTAGGGGTGGTGTAGTCCAGAATTTTTTATTTCATTTTAAATGCCATTTACTTTGTTTACCTCTCTGTACACCTACTCAAGAATGGTAGAATGCTTGTGTTGTGGCATATTGCAGCCAGGAGCACATATTGCACAGTTCTCCAAATATCATTCAAGGAAAGCCCTGGAATGTTTGTGTCTGGATATCTGTACATTCCACTTGCTCAGTTTATCTTCCCGTCCATCTAGATATATATATGTTGCATATACTTTGCATGATAACAGAAATTCACAGAACATGTGAGATTGGCTTTTTAGGCTAAACTTTGCATTATCACGTAATTTTAGCAGTGGGAAATGGTAATGGTTTTTCCTTTCATGAATACAGGAACTGAACTTGGTAATTACTGCAAAATACAGCTTCTTTTCAAAAGGCAAAAAAGCTATTTTAATTCAGTATTGCAGCAGAGATATATGAATGAGAAGGTCAAGTGTGGTCTACAGTGCCAAATAACTTGCCTCTGTAGGAAGTGCTTCCTTTTAATTCTTACTCTTTTTGGCCTACTGTAAATACAGATTAGAATGGTTTATTTGAGGGGTTTTTTAAAATAAGGTATTGCATATAGACAAATCTCAATTTTTAGAATTGATGGTCATCAGGGGTTAGCTAAAACTAAAGCTGGTGCTGGTGTGTCTGTATAGGGATTTGCAGTACAGTAGTTCTTAATTAAAATAAGCCTCTGTGAGGGCAAAGGCCATGGGCCCATTTCATGTAAGATGAAGAAGAAAATTAGTATGAGAATGACCAGGGAATACAAAAGAGCAAACGTTGCATCCATGGAGTGGTGTGTTTGCTGGAAAACTGGTGTGCTCACCTACAGCCTGAGCTGGCAGTTACTGCACAGAGCTGCTGTAGGAGTGTCCCTGGCCACTGGAGACAGGATGAGAGGTCATAAGCTTCAACAGGGGAAGTTCAGACTCAATATTAGGAAAAGGTTTTTCACTTAAAGAGTCATCTGGATTTGGAATGGGTTGCCTACAGAGGTGGTTGAGTCACGAGCCCTGGATGTGTTCAAGGGGAGGCTGGATGAGGTGCTGAGTGATATGATCTAGATGTAGATGCTGGGTTTAGTTGGACTATAGGCTGCGCTAGATGATCTTTGAGGTGCTTTCCAGCCTTATCTATACTGTGAATACTGTGAGAGGTGCAGACTATCATGTGCTGCTGTGGCAAACGGCAACACAGAGCCCTCCTTGTGCCAACAGAATTGCTTGAACAGAGGAGTTGCAGACGGCTGACTTAGTTTATTCTTATTTAGGCCTGTTGCGTCAGAGTAGGTTGGATCCACGCTGTACTTAAATAGAAGAGATTTGTGATTACTTTTTGGCAAAACTCCTGATATCTCAAATGAATGTTATCTTTGAGTGGTGGATAGTGGCAGGTATAAATGAAGTTTTTTTTTTCAGAAAAGAGTCAATGAGTGTCCCTGATAGAAAAAGATCAGTTACTTGCAGTTTGGACAGGGGAAATTGTTCTTTAATCTTCCTGACCGTATACAATAAATGTCAGCTATACTGGTGATTTAATAAAATGGTATGTTTTGTTGGGTTTTTTTTGGGGTGGTGGTTTGTTTGGTGTTGTTTTGGGTTGAGGTCTTTTTTGGTGGCTGGTTGTCATATCTACCAGTATTTTTAGTGGCTGTTCGTAATTCACTTTCTCTTCAGGAGCTTTATACATTTCCAGTTATGTTGTGGATCTGAGGGGAGCATTTGGGTATACCATTGCATTACCTCTTTGGGTATATTGTACTCCAATAAAGTAACGAGTGAATCCAAATATGGAAGTAAATTATATGAAAGAGTAATGTTGTAAACAAGATGCAAACACTGTATGTGTTACTTAATACACATATTGCCAGTTGCTTCTCAGTTAGGAGACTTGGCTGCTCATTAAGCTGTACATCAGATTTTGCTGTGGTGCAGAACTTGAAGATTTCAAAAACATGACAGAGAAAGGAAAAGTCTGGGTTTTGTTTGTTTCTTTTGGGTTTTGTGGTTTTGTTGTGTGTTTTGTGTGTTTTTAAAATTTTTTTTCCTGTTTTACCACTGCATATATGGTGTGTGGTTTAGTTTGTGCATAAAAAAATTTGCTACATTGAGCAAGTGTTTAGGGTACCTGTCCCACTCAGCTATATTGGTAGCAGCAGTTCCATTGCAATTATAATTTTAATGCCTCTCTAAAAAAAGGCTGGACAAGCTAACTTTAGGAGCATTTGAGGCTCAAGACATCCTTCTGGAAGGACCTGAGTTGGCTGTACACATTGGAGCTGTTAAATGAGCTTCTAAAGATGTGGGATGAGCCACTAAGAACCAAAGACTGCCAAGTGTTTCTCTCTGTGATGATTTAGTGATCAAGAGTATTAAAATAATCCAGGGAGGATTGCTGCCTTTTTCAAGTGATTCTTTAACTTTTAAGATAAGCTTCATGGTATGGTGTTTCCAGTGATAATAATGATTAATGCTTCCTTTGCTGTTGACGGCTCTAGGGTTTGTTTCGTCGTAGATTATAAACTACGTGTATGGGAAGTTTACCACTGTCTCTCCCAGCAGGTCACTTCCAGCCTTGCCTAGATGCTTAATTAATTGAGTCATTACTGTAATGGATTCGCATTTGGTTTTACAAATCTGTCTGAGTGCCTTGTTCCCTGAGGACATCACTGTACTTTGTTCTGAGAGGTGTGAAAAGCCAGAAGAGAAGAGATGTTTAACTACAAAATAACTGTACCTAGGAGCATTCACGGAACTGGAAGAGAACAACCTAGAAAATTCCATTCTCCTGCTCACTTTAAAGTATGCTCTGTGTTGTGAAAGCTTTTAGGGGAAGGACTGTTTGGCCAAAACAGAAGATAGAGCTTGCAGAGTGTTAACTGCGGAGCCTTCCCCGTGTAATCCTGTATAAATAATCTGCTGGAGAGCATGTTGCTTGCTATTAATTACTGTAGCATGTGCATGGAGCCAAAATAGGGATTTTTACAGGATGATAGTAGAGTACCTATTATGTATATATGATGAGTGATATGATCTAGATGTAGAGGATAGGTTAGTTGGATTACAGGTTGGACTAGATGATCTTCAAGGTCCTTTCCAGCCTTTTCTATACTGTGATACTGTATTGTCAAAATACAGAGAGATACAGGATGATGTGGAAGTATGTATTAATATATGCTACCAAGGTTGTGATGGACCTACAAAATCCTTCTCTTGGACTGGGGCACTGGGGAGGGGAAAATGTGTCATGAATTAAATTAATTTTTTTTAATACAAGTTCTTTGTTTTCTGCAAGCAAGGGTAATTTATATGTACAAGCTTCATCTTGGTAAGCCATACTGTCTTACTGTGAAGCCAGTGCCTGATGTTGAAAGTCAGGAGCAGGGGAGCCTGGCATCACTGTCTACCAGCTTGAGGGAATAGGCTGGATGAGTAGAGCAGGGGAACAGGCATGAAAACATCCAATAGGACTTAGAAATACTTAATCAAGGCCTCGCTAAACTGTGCCAGAATCTACTAGCCAGTTTTAAATAGCTGCTTTACCTCATTTTGTGGCCAAATACTTTTGCTCTTTCCTGTTTTTTTCACTCTTACCACTTAAAAATAGAACATTTTCTTTTACTGCAAAGCAAATGGTCATCAGTTAGTGGTGGAGGTCATTAATTACATTGTCAGGTTAAAATGCACATAGTAGTGGAGTTTTCCCTGAATGGTGGATTTAAGTCTATGCTGCTTTGAAACTCTGATTGTGATCAGTGTTTTCCAAATGGCTGGCCAAGCCACAGAGGTGGTGTTTAACCTGTGAGTACTCAGACCTTTTTTTCCCCCACTCTCCACCATAACCTTGTTACTGTCAGCTCCAAATCTGCCCTTTGATTTTGGTCTGTGGCCTTGCCTATACCAGGAAATTCTTGAGAAATGGAAGACCATTTGACTAAAGATGCAGAAACAACACACAGGGTTCCAGATGAAATCTCATTTGATGACTGTCAGAAAAAAGTTCATGCTTTTAGTTTACTGATTTCCTGCTAAGTGTGGGTTCAACTCTCAGTAACACGTTTTGACTTGAGGCATTTAGCTAGTCAGTCTTGTAGCTGTGCTGTTCCTGGGTGGTTCAGGACTAAGTATTGACCCAGTTCTTTCAGTGTATTTGGGCTTCTGCCTGAGACCACCTTGCAGCATGTTCGCAATAGTAGGGTTAGCATCACAGTGAATCACTACCACAAGTTTTGGCAAAGGGCTGAACTAGTAGGCAACAGTATCACATTGTCAGCAGACTTGTTGAATGTTAGTATGTTTGGTTTTGGGGTTTTTTTTCTCATGTTTTTTGAAACTCAGGTTATATTTGACTAGAATATGGAGCTGTGATTACTGTTTCTGTAGGAGACTCTACCCAAGTGAGTGTCCTAAGGCTTCAGACTACGGAATGAAGTAGTTTTTGCTTGCAAACTAACTCTGGATCATGTTAGTGTTTGTGTTTGTTTCTTTCCCCCCCACAGTACTGTTTACACCTTTATTATTTTTGTTGCCATGATACTGTTAGTGGTGAGTCTCTAGTTCATGTGTATAACTGTGATTTCACAGTTGAAAACCAAGTGCCTTGTCTTTTTGGGAAGGAATACAGGATCTTGGAAAAAGAAGATAAAGTGGTTTAAGATTGCTTTAAGATTGATGGTAAAAGCAAGATAGGCAGATGTTTGTTCTGCGACACAATGAAAGTTCTTTTTTTTAATAGGAATCTTCCCAAAAAGCAGTACAGTTAAAACACCAATTAAAATAGTATGTTGGTGAAACAAAATGAGAAGGCACAGAAAATACAACAGAGAAATTATTTTCCTGAATGGAAGAGGAGTCTTTGCAATGAATGCATATTGCTCTTCTGAAGATGAGACTTTTGAACCGCTGCAAGAGAACAGAAATTAATGTTTTATTCTCCGTCCAGCTTTGAAGATGTCAGATGTTTCTCTCTTCTATTTGCTATCAGTGAGGTTAAAGAGGCTGTTTGTCTGCAGCCCCAGCCTGCACAGCCGGGCTGGGCTCCCTGCTGGCCAGGGCTGTCCTGTCAGTGCAGTGGGGTGTGGGCATCACTGCTCCCTTCGGAATAGCTTTTACTGAAATTGGCACCTTTGTCTTAAATACAACAAATATTGCTTCTGTGACAAGTTGTTAGTTACTCTGATCCCAACAGCTGGTTTTAAATTTTAGTGTATTTATGTCTTACTATCTTGCTGCAAATGATCCTTCCTTTTCCTGTATAAGGATGCAGATGATGTGTCCATTACTCTCTCAACGAATATGAAAAGCTGCAAAGTCTTGGAGGCCAATCCCAGTTAGTATGTACGTATTTAGTTTTCACATTTTGCTGGAATGTGTACTGAAGCTATTTAGGCTTCTTGTTTTTCCAGACTGATGGAATCCCTTTAGTGCCAGAATTTTTCTTTTCAGTGGAATAATGACACTCACATTGTCAGCTTCATTGTTCTCTACCATTTGTTCTGAATTTTTCAGTGCCTGAAGCAATTTCACCTTGGGATTTAATTGGCTCTGCTGAAGTATGTGTGTTCTCGCCAGGTTGGATTCTTTCCCTTTGGACTTGCTCTCCCCTCCTGGAGCTGGTCTGTACAGTGTGGCAATGTGACAATTCAGGCAGGTCATAACTAACTCTGGAGAGAGGCCTTGCTATAAACCTTAATTCCTTGGCTGTTTGGGAAGCTGTCATTCAGAGGAGCAATCCTCCTCCTGTCCCGTGGTTTTTAATGCTGTTTCTCAAGTCTTAACTACTCTATTGCTTTTAAAGGAAGTACGTGTGTGTCCTTTTACTTTTTTTAAAAATTATTTTTTAAAGGTTATGATGCCAGTGTAAAATCACCTTCTCTGGGAGGAAGAGGGTTTCTGTGGATCTGCTAACAGACCAAGGAAAGGATGGAACTGAGGAGAAAATACATTTCAGAGACACACTGTTGATAATCAGCTCTGGAAACTGAGACCACCTGCTGCAGCATAGGGAATCAGAACTGCCTGACACTTCATTCTTTCCTGCTCTGCCCTGCATTTATATTTGAGATGAATTCAGTTATCTTCCTACATTCCCTTTGGAATTTGCCAGCATTGTTAACATTACATGATTTTGGAAAGAAACCCCGTAATGGTGTTTTATTGTGTGAGTCCTATAAGTTATGATTTTTGACTATAAACAAAAAAGCTACATGGAAAATATGTTCAGGTTGAAATTAGCCATACTTACATGCATGAGGAAGATAACTGAAGGATACAAGTAGTGTCATGCTAATCAGTTTTATACAAAACAATGACAAAAACTCCAGTGATGGAACAGTGTAATACATTATTTTAATCACATGTTTGAGAAATGATTAAAAAAATCTCAACCTACAGTTTTTAGGTGGAGAAATAACATTTTCTATGAGGTTTACTTTGGATACAAATTGAAAGGGATTTCAGAATGATCACTTCTGCAGCCATGAAAAAATAGAAGCTACTATTACCAAAAGTCAGCAGTTATTCTGTTTAAAATCTGTGTAGTTCTGTTTCATTTTTCAAATATGTCACGTTTTATAAGGTTACAACCATGAGAATGGAAATCTTCTGTCTGTGAAATAGCTATTTCTGCTGCTTTTGCAAAAGACTTTGACATATGTGTTTCTATAGAAAAGGTGGATTACTTTCTCAAAACTTTGGGCTTTCAGGGTGGTGAAACCTGCTTCCCCAAGCAAGACCACCAAGGGAAATACGTTTGGTGTTAGACACCAAATAGCTCTTTTTCTGGATACTGCACATGTATTGGATATAAATTTAATTTTTACTGGAATATATAGATTCTGAACTGGTAACCTGTTTTATTCTTTTATCTATGAGAAAGTCTGCCCAAATGAAAAACCTTTGTTTTAGTGGGTTGTCATATCTGAGTAGGATCTCAGTGAAAAATGAGCTTGTTAAAAGACGTAATTACAAAGTATATGAAAAGCACTGAGAAGAACCTGAATTATTGTAGTCCAGGTTTCAACAAGGTTTCAGGGTTGAAGTGGCATTCACAGCAGGAACTGATTGAGCAAAAAAGTAACTATGAATCATATTCCTACTTGGTTTTAAGTTTTCTTCAGGCTCATTTATGCTGAGATACTACAAGCCCATAATTTTCCTGCCATGTTGCCAGCAAGACCCTTAGTAATGGCAAGGTAAGAGTGTGATTGCAGGGTTGTGGCTGAGCATTGCTGAGAGCCACATTCTGCCTGGGCCTCCTGGAGAGAGGAGGGATTCAGTACAGTGATGTATTTCGTACATGATGTATTGCTCTTAATTTATTTTCACTCACCTGGCCTTGTATGGAGCAGAGCTTGACAGAAGTGTTGACAAGGTCCAATAGAGCCAAGAGCTGAGATGTTTTTATTGTAAAAAACTGCTGATCTGAATTCATCTTGCAGGTTTGTTTCAGGTATAGAGGGCTTTGAGTAGTCGTCTGCTCTAGGTGTGCAGTCGGCCAGCATGTGGAGGTGTTCAAGCCTACATATATTTGCAAGACATGTTCTGTTTTTCCTACATAAATCAAAACCCAGGACTGGAAAGTATAGTTTGGTATGAGTGGTATTGTGAATTGAAAATTCTGCAATTGAGTCTGGTTTAATTTCTTCCTGACACTTGTTCTGAGTGTTTTTGTACGTAAAAGTTCTCATTTCTTATTTTTTAAAGACAGAGCAGTATCAGCTAAAACAACCCTCTCCACAAAGAAACCCTCCAAGTCTATTCCAGTAATGACATATAACTAGTAAAAACTGGTTCTCAGTTCTTTCTTCCTTTGAAGAACAAATAGTATGAGCTTTAGAGCACATAAAAAAAGTTTCAACTGCTACTTCGAGTTAAGTGACAAAGCCATAACTGTGGCACTTCTTATGAAGGTCAGTTATTCATAACTAACTTCCTATTACTAATTTTTGCCACCAGAATGTTATTTAAGGCCAAAAAATTCTCAGCTCCTATCTGCAATTTCTAGTTACCAACTGAGTATTTTTTAAGTGGCCATTACAACAATTCAGGTAATTAAGCAAATGTATTTTCTGGGGGAAACTGTGTTTTCTCATTTCTAATTACAATACTTGGATTGTGTAAGGAAAAGCTCTGCAAGATGCATATTGCAGAATATTCTAAGCAGGATTTTCTTGCCAAGGTCCAGTTGCTAGTGCTGTTTGTGATCATCCTTTTGAACTTGCAGCCGAAGCTGACAGAGAGGCGGATGCTGCGGAGTTTGTAACTTCTGGCAGAGTCCCTGCAGTTCCGTGCTTGGGTGGGGAGGCTGTCTAGGGAACTCTGTTGGTGGTTTTGCTCCTGCAGCGGGATAGTGAGTGTGAGATGATGTGGGAGGGAGTTAAGGATGTGTGAGGAGCAGCCTCAGACTCCTACAGGTAGTGCCTTGCAGTTGGAACCAGAGAAGGATGCGGGGCCTGAGGGTGTTACTGTGAAGCTGTGGGGGTATGGAACAAACCATACGACAATCTTCCATCTCTGATTTTCAGAGGATGTTTATTCAAAAGTGTCATTCCTTATCTTTCTCATGCTGATGTATTTTGCAGTGGCTTATAATGACTGTTCCAACTGCCTTGATTTTCTCCTCACTAGAGTTGCTATGTTTGGCCTTGCTACAGAGTTCATGTGCTTAAGTGTCCTTTTGCTTACTGTTCTTCCAGATGCTTTGTTTTATGATAGCTATTTTCTGATGATCCAAGCCTTTTAATAGTTGAATCTGTAAATATTTTTATTTCATCTTTGTTAAGCAATCTATTACTGCAGAACATGTTATGACAGTCTTTCAATTTCAAACCAAGGAAACGAACATGCTTTCCGTTTTTCCCTGGGAGCTACAAACTTTCGGATGTCAAACAGAAATCCTACTGTAAAGCACTCTGGTAAACCAATGCACTGACTGGCATGATCACTAAATTAACGGTATGTGATGGTTTAAAACAAGCACCCTCCCTTGGGTTAGTTTACTGGTAATTTCTTTTTTGTCTTATAGAAACCATTGGGTCAAATTAGTTTTAGGTGCAATGTAACTCTTGCACAGTTATGATTTGCATAAGATGCATTTTAGCTTATTATTTCATATTAAGGTATTTTAAAAATCCAATTAACTGAAAGCATGAAGGAAATATTTTATTTCTTGCTATATCTTATAAATGGAAATTGATTGCTTCCTTTTTTTTTTTTTTTTGTTCTGTTTTTAGAGAGGTTTATGAGGCCAGCTTTTCTTGTGCTGGGTGGGACCTTCCTCTAAACACTGTCTTGGTGGTTCCTCCAAGGCCTAGAGAAGTTTCAAAGCTGATGGATGAATTATTATTTCCTCTTCCTGTCTTAATTTTTTCAATTTTGTTGAGAAAGTAGGAAGCAGAGATAACTGCAGACTTGGTTATAAATTACATCCCTCAGGCTTTTCATGGATTTTATTGTATTCATATATTCTTTTGTGAAACCTTGGTTTTTTGACTGTTAAGCCAAGAAAGATCTTTAAGTGACTAGTTGGGCCTTATGAAAGTGTTTTTACAAAATGTTTGTGTGTTGATCAAGATGAATTGGAGATTCTGCTTAAAGGGTAAGTTTTTTTGGCATCGGTGAAGGGTGCTATGCTGAAGCAACCTCAGGAAAACTTGCTGCAGAAGAAACTGCTGGATCTACTAATTGTAATGTGCTTCTGATTGACTTTTAGTCTCCTCATCAGTCTCTTGATAAGGCTAAGGCTGACAGCTTTACAAATCTATGAAATCAAATAGTACAGGTAGCCAAGTCCTTGCTGCTTTGGCAGACGGTCATAGGCCCTATTGTAGTAGCAGTGTCTAGCCTTGGCAGCAAAGCTAAGCCTGGGGTATTAAATTCTGTTGCTAATATGCAAGTTGCTATAAAAGTCAATTTAAAGGATAAATTTGGACTAGGCAAATCTGTGTGAGGAGGCAACCATGTCATCAAAAGAAGAGGATACAATTCTCCCAAATTATACTTCTCTGCTGAAAAAATGTTGGTACCACATAGATTCCAAATTTGTCACAGCTGTTCATCAGAGATGGGAGAAGGAAAACATCATCATTGAGACAGGGTTGTTATTCTGTAAATACAAACCCAAAATATTTGTACTGCTATCCCAGCAATTCATGTAATGTAAACAAATGTTTAGCATCTTCTGCTACAGAGTGATGCAATATGGACTGGAGCATTTTGAGAAACAAGAGGCTTATCTCTTGGATTATTCATTTTAATCATGGCAATGGATTTATAAAGCAACTCTTTTATATGTGTGGGTCTGTTCTTTGCCCTTGGCTTGAACCAAGCAACCTCCCACCATATTTGTGATGTAAATCACTACAAAAGTAGACTAAGCCAGATACTGCTTTTTTATCCACTGCAGGCTTGTGGATAGGGCTTCATAGATAATAATTGAGGCAGTTTTTAAAATGACAGTGAGAGAGGGCATTGAAATAATCTGCCCATATGGACACTAAATGTCATCTTTAGGTGCTTACATTTCAAGTGTCTTTTGGCAGTTTTACTGATCAATTCTAATCTTTGAGCAGAAACATTTGTTAAGCCTGTGGCTAACCAATGGTGATTAATGGTAAAAGGAGAGTCTTCTGTGTCCTGGTGAATGTTTGAAAAACGTCTTTGCGGCATCTCCACAATCAACATTTGAATAAAGTATTATCCTTCAGTTGCATCTACTGTTAATGTGTGCAAAGATGCTGTTTTAGATATGTCACCTTTGTAAAATGTTGTGTCACTTCTTATTTCTAAAAGCCAGTATAGTCAACTCGGTGGCTTGCTGTCAGCACCAGACAAATCCAGATTCAGTAAATCCACTTTGCTGCTGACCCATAGGAGTGTTCCTTGTGGCCTTTGTTTTTATAGACAAGGAGTAAAAGGACTCCCACCTCTGTGTGAAGTTCCTTTGAGAAAGGGAAAGAAGTAGGGATTGGATGACATCTTCTATTTGTTGTAGTGGGAATGATAATTTTATAAAACAAGCACAAACATTTATATTGTAAAGCCACAGTAATTTTATAGTTGGACTTGATGATCTAGAAGGTTCTACTTAGACCTGTCTTTGTTACATTCTTTTTTTGACTTGGCAATTTTCTTGATTGGTCAAAAAAGTTGTGTGTGCACAAACATATATATAGAAAATACCATGTAAAGGATAAAAATATACACACATTCACACAGCCTTATAATCCTGATCTTGCATATAATTGGCAAGAAGCTATTTTCTAGAATTAAGAAATAATTCATATGCTCTAGTCAAAACTGATTTGAACGAGTTAATACGCTAAGGATAAAACCCACAACACTGAGTTCAGCTACTTCTACCACACATTCGGCAGTAAAGCTGTTCTATAGATGTGATGGCTCTTTGAGATATGCAATAAGTAAAGAAAGGGTGTGAGATTGGTCTTCCTTACACAGACATTAATTTTAAACTCCATGTATTTAGATTTAAAAACAAGCATCTCCATTTATTTGCCCCTTTTTGGATATCTGCACAAACAAGTGATTTAATATAAAAAAGAAATGTGAAATTTTGTATGATACGAAAGTTAACATCACGTGAGTCAGGACTTTGCTTGGAACTTCTTCATTGGGAGCCATGTGTAGCAAGCAGATCATCTGTTTTTGATTCTTCACACATTCCAAGTCAAATGGCTCAGTATGAGACTGAATGAGTGTGAGGAGTACAGGCTTGGTCAGCAACATGAATTACTGCAGAAATTACTGGCACTCTGGATACACAGACTCCGTAAGTAACTTTCACTCAGTTTCCAAGGTAATGCTTGAGTTTCTTACTCTTCTACTAAGCAAAAGATATGTCATTTGGGGTGGGACTTCTGTAGGGATGTGTGTCATCCTAAGTGGCTTGGTGAGGAAATTCAGGTTTACAAAAAGTTGCTTAGCTCTTTTTAAATAAAAAAAAAGTTTCTTTATTCGATTCACTGTGCACTCTGGACCCTGCAGACGACTTTTAAGCTCATAATTTAGTATTGCATTCGAAAAATTCAGAGTCACTTGTGGTAAGGGAGTGTAACTTTTGTGGCTCTCTGGGAAATAACTTTTGTGAAGAAGTGACATAGCTTTTAAGAATAAGCAGCAGGTTGAAATTTGAATTATAGAAAATCTATTTGAGGGCTGAACTATTTGACTCCTCTCCATACCAACTGCTGTTACATGTCTTTGTGCAATAGTCAAACAAATAGGACAAAAGAGGCAAAGTACTGCAAGAGGAGCAGTTCTGCAGCTCATCAGAAAATGGGAGTGCTAGGCAGATAGCAATGTTTTCACCAAGTTAGAATATTTTTCAGTCTCTGATCAGGGGGTTTATCAGATATGGATGTTGTACCTGGATTCATGCTTCAGCTGATCCATGACTGCAAGTGTGGAGGTCACTGACTAATGTAGATGTGGAAATGTGAATGGTAAACCATCGTAACAGATGCACTGCTGACAAGGATGTTGCAATTTCTTAATGAAAATCATTTTAATCAACATATTCCATTACTATACCACAATATTAATTGTGGACTAGAGTTTAGCAGCAGCTGTCAGCAAACACGATTTGTAGTTATCTCGCTCGTTTGTGGGCATTGCAAAAATGAAGTGATTCATATGCCAGACTTATGGGTCAGTAGAAAACTTACTGTCATGCTAGCAGGGAAGACCTGCTAAAAACTGCAAGAGTTATTAGGCAAGCTCAAGGTTTCATGTATATCACAAAGATAAAGAGGAATGCCCATAAAATTCTTGCTTATGGAACACCCAGTTAGTCCTAATATGTAGTTCTGTTCCTCAGGGTGTCCTCCAGCCTTAGCAGAGAAGTGACTCGTCCTTGTGTCTTGGTGGGCAGGGAGGAAAACATTATCAGTGAAAAAAATAGTTGCTTTCCTTTCTGTTACCCTCCAACTCAGTCTAATGCTCTGGAAGAAAAGTTGGTGGTGTACAAGACTGCCCAGAGAGAGCCATGTCTGAATTTATGAAAAATCCCAGGCTTTGCTCATACCATTTTTGTCAGCCCTTTTACTTTTTGCTGCTCTCTGCAGCTCAGGACGTGAGCCTGCAGCTTTCCTAATGCAGGGGAGTGTTACTGCCTGCACAGCTTCTGCCACGGTACATGCTTGATCTGGAACAAGAACTGAGGGATTGACTATAGTATTGATAATAAGTAATAATTCCAGGCTTTGCCTGTGTGCTCCATGCTCATTTTTGAATACTTCATTTCTGCAGCAGTGTTTGGATGGGTGCAAAGAGAGAACCACATAAATACAAGGAGTTTATCAGTTTTTGCAATTATTGCAATTTATGTCTGATCGATTATTTAATATTTATTTGCCATTTTTATCACATTTGCAGAGCAAAGTGACAGTTAAAATTAGAGCTGATACAGTAAATCCTGCTCTGTGACAAGGTTGTAAAATTCCACTTTCCTATTCAGCTTGAGTGAGTAATGGCTTTTGATAGTGTGAGGTTTTCTGTCTTTGCTGCTACTGTAGGGGTGTGCTCCAAGCTTTGGTCAGTAGGTTTTCCTACCTTTCGCTAAATGTTGCTTTACTATTAAGAAATGCCTAATACCTAGATTTTTACAGAGATTCTGCTGCAGTGGATGTGCTTCTGTTCCGTAGGCAGACATTTATGGTTTGCAGCTGTAAGACCAGGTTACAGCAGACAGACCTGACTGGAACTGTCTGGTCTTGTGGGAAGTGTGCTGAGGTCGGCATGATGTTTGCAGTGACCATGTGGTCTTTTACTGAGTACTGTATGCCACGTTCTGCCCTCCTCTTTGCCTCTCTCCTGCTCGGATGCAGGTGCTTTCCCACATTTAACCTCTATTTCTTGATCAAAATACTTGATGCATATTGCCAGTGTAACCAGGTGTGGGGCTGGTGAAACCTTGCCATGGCAGGGGGCAGAGAGGAGAGAGTTTGACTGGTGTTCTTGTTGCTTTTGTGGCTACATTTGCGGAAGTAATTTTTCATCTGACTTTCACAACAAGGAGCCCTTCTTTGAGTCCTGCATGTTACAGTGAAGGCTATCTTGAAAAAGGCATTTTCATTAGTTCTGTTGCATTTATAGGACATAACCAGAGCTTAAATAACTGGAGTGGAGGAATGTGGTTATTCCAACATAATAATGTACTTTATTGAGGAGTCAGAAGGATATTATTATAATAGAGGCCACAATTGTGATTAAGAGCCCACAGAAATCTTTTTGATAATGCTGTCAGCAGCCTGCTGTTGTTGCTGGATGAAAGCTTGGTACAGACTGTGTAGTGAAGGAAAAGTGGTAGGGGTTTGCTTCTTATTTGTCGTTAAATCCATCCAGTCAAAAAACCTATTACGGTTTTATTTCGGGTCTGGAAGTAAATGTAGCTGTAACAGATTTCATACAAGGGCCTTTACTGTCATTAGGGGTTTGTGCAATATTTTCTTTTACATGTGTATGTACAGACTGTTTCATTGAACAGCATGGTAAGAGTTTTGGAATCAAAATTTAGAGTACAAATTAAATACATTTTGGGAAGCTACACTTGAAATGGAAATAGTGGAGGAAAATGAACATATTGAACCACCCACTTAACTGCTTACTCACTCTGTTTCTTGACACACTCAGCTTCTGCTGGGTTTGCTACAGCACAAGGATGAGGAGAGATAATTCTTCCCTTTCTTGTCCCTTGCAATGCTGTTGATGCTTGGTGTGAGTATTGTTTCACGTTAATTATCTTGAAGACTGCAGGGAAGGGCCGATATCAGAGCTGGACTCTCTGCTTTGTGATTTCTGGTCAAGGGTAGGTATCAGCTGTGTAAAATGAAAAACTAAGGCATTATTTACTCTTTGGCTTTATGTGCACTAATTTTTTTCCCACAGAAATAGATTCCAGAAAGCAAAGACAAATACATATTCCGAGGCCTGATTCTCTATAAATGACTGCCCCACCCTAGTCCACTGCTGTAGGAAAAGCCAACTCGCAAGAACAGCAGTGTATGCTTTTCACACTTAAACTACAATTTGAGGTGAGCTGAACTGGTACATGACTCCCCATACAATAGGACATGACACACAAAAAGCTCTTTCAAATAGCCTTTGAGTAAGGTCACAAAGTCAGGCACTCCAAAGCATAGGTGCTTCTGTGCAATTACGTCTTTGAAAATTTCTTCTGACCTCTCTTCAAAGGTTGTCAAGGCAACTTATTTTTTCCGAGCTTTCCTGCTCAATTATTTTATTTTTTAAAATTTTTTTTAAAGGCAGGCACCTGATACAGAAAATTTCAGCTCAGAGTTGAAAGCTGGCAAGTGTAAAAGCAACTGAAAAAAGGTAAGCTCTTCCTAATGAATAAAATTAGCATTAGATGGTTTCATTGGCTTGGCCTTCACTGTGCATGACTGCTGAACATATAGTTCAAAGAGAGCAGAAAACATTTTCTCAATACTATTTAGTCAGTTTACCTAAAAGCAGTCTAATATGCTGAAAAAATCTTGATGGCAACTACAGGGAAGTCAGGGTCGGTAGTCATTCAGTTTTCTCACAGCCTGTGTAGGTCACACTCATGTCCTTGGGTTCTCACTTTCATGACTAATGGGTTTGCATTAACATTATAAAGCTTTTACATGGTGAAAAGAAAATGAAATACAAAGCATCTAAACTCAATTGCAAAAATCCCTCCCATCGTCTTGGCGTTAGGAGAGTATTTGTGGCTCCAGTTGATCCTGCTGTCTCTGAAAAACTTCATTTTCTATGGAAACTTTAGGGGTGAGTAGGGCAGTAATTTTGTCCAAATACATACAGAAATTCCTATTCTATAAGCAATAAAGTGGAGACAAGTCTCAACTGTGAAAAATGCAAAGCAAGCATGTTATTGAGATTGTCAAGTCATTTTGGTCTTCCACACCTTTTCTGGGAACTGTGACTGTCACCAAGCTGTAGTTTATAGGATCAAGGAATGTAGTCCCTCCATGATGGCATCGCTCACCTGGGCAGCTCTGGTGGCAGTGTGTTGAGAATCAGATGATGTGTAGGCATCAGCCAATTCTTTGTCCACAGCAGAGTGTTACCTTGTAAATGGAGCTGTTTCCCCCTTAAGGATGGAGCTGTTTCTCTTTTTTATTGTTTCAGATGAAAAAAAAACACAAAAAAACCTTATATACAGTACTTTGTCACTGCCCCCTCACTACACCCCATTGTCTTCATGAATACATATGTCTAATTTCACCCAAACGATATATATTTTTAATATCTTCCAAAATTTTCAGAATCTATAGCAAAGATAACTGACTCAGAGACAATACATCTTCTTAGCTCTAATGACATTTTACAAATAGAAGTGATTGGATCAAGAAATGAAGAGGAATACAATTACTTCTTCCCAAAGCCCTAGTCCCTTCCGACTCACAGAATCCCACACAGAATCACAGAATATTCCGAGTTGGAAGGCACCCACAAGGATCATCGAGTACCACTCCCAAGCGAACGCCTAAAATATTTATAAACCCTGAATATTCTGTGATTCTGTTTTGTTTAAAACCCCTTGACAACTGATCAGTATTTCTTCACATTGATAAATGTACTTAGTTTGTTGCCCTTCATGAAACAATTAACACCTCTTTTGGGTGCATATGTCTTATCGATTCAGCTCAGAGCAAGGGGGAGTGTGCTCTTGAATTGAGTCCCTTGATTGTTCCCTCTTCCTGAACCTTGGCTCTCACTGCAGAGGGGTTTTGAGGAGAGCATGGCTGGGCTCCCTCTTGGATGTCCAGCCTGGGGCCAGGTTAGAGCCAGTCCCAGCAAAGCCCTTGATGTGTGTATGTCAGGGGATGGGAGAGGAGTGGTGTGAGGCTGCAATGCCAACTATTTTGCTCTTCCAGTTGGGCTGCGCTGCTTTGCTGATGTACAGACAGATTGTGTTTGTGTGTTGAGAGGGTTTTCAAGATGGGCAGAACTGTTTTTCCATTGTTATTTGTGTTGTACACACAGGCAAGGAAGTTATTTAGTCAAGTCCTGAGTGTCCTTGGTGGAAAAGAAACATTCAAAAGAGTATTCTTTAAAATAATATTTTTATTATTCTTGGCCTGGGCCTGTCTCACAACTTTATTATCCTTTAAAAATACTTGGTTAGAAGCAAATTGATATATAGAAATGTATTATCAGGGTTTCTTTCCTAATACTAGACAAAAACCAAACAAACTAAATACAGGAGGCAAAACATGTAAGCCATTCTTTCATATTTTGTGGGTTTTTTTGCAATCACTCTATCTCATTTAAAAGTATTTTTCTGCCTGCAAGTTGTGTGAAAAATACATATACAGCAAAGGAAACTGATGAATTTTCCTCAGGGGAGTACTTCTGGCTGTGAACAAACTGTTGTGAAATCCAAAATGTAAACGAACTGAAAATTTGGGATTTCTACCTGCCTAATTGTTCTCTGGAAGAAAACCTGTAAAATAGCAATGAGAACTTTCCCAGATGGGGCAGGAATTTCAAGCTGATAGACTGTTGTCTTGTATCAGTGCTGCACTAGCATCCTGTCTCTTACTTGGGATATTACTAGAAAGTTGGTAGGAGGCACAATGGTCTGGGAGGATTTACTCAGGAAGTGGAGCTGCTTTTCCCTGTGAACAGCGGAGTTCAACTCTTCCGACCTGCCTTAACATTTTCTTTGGCATAAGAAGTGTCCCCATGTCTCCATAAGGATTTGGTTGTGTTTAGTAAGGCTGGACAGAGACAGGGATTTAAAATGTTACTCGGACTTCAGAGAATTATTTTTCTTTTAGGGTTTTCCTTTTTCAGGGTAGACAGAGACCTTTCATTCTGCTAAAGAGAGGGAGTAGTCTTTGCTTTTCACAGAAATGTGGTGTTGTGGATGGGCACACAAATGTGTTCCTTTGCCCAGTGCCAGCTCTACCAGCTTTCAGGACCCAGTGAGAACCTCCTGACAGAACAGTACATGTGCTGTGTTTTGATTTTTGGATTCTTCTTGGCTGCAGAGACTGAAGTATTAGTACTTTGTTTGTTTGCAATCTGGAGCATGTATACCAAATTATAGTGGTTTAGGACTGCCTCAACCTGAGAGCAACAACTATCCTAAATATTTATTGTGGCTCTGTTCAGGATAATCTGAGGTAAGACCATATTTAAAATTAGTCAAAGATCCACAGAAAACATTTCCAGCTTTGTTTGTTAAATAAATTTTGTTCATTTGCAAATCTAGGATTTTTCCTTCCTTGAGGGCAGCATAGCAAAGCAAAGCATAGCAAAGATGTATTGACCAGATAATTGAAATTTGGGGCAGTATGTACATTGGAGCCTCTGGGGCTTTGGAAGCTTTGACAGATATGAGATCATGGCATCCTCTGTGCTTCTGCCTACCTGGCTGTGTGCCCAAGGCTTCACTTGGCTCTTAGCACAAGGATTTACCTTGGAAGGGAAACTAACTGGACTGATGGTGGAAGCAGCACAGCATTTGGATATGCCAAATGAAGATCCACGACATGGTACTGATGTATCCACAAAGTGAGCATACATGATCATTGTCAACCTATTTACAGAAAATGGCTCTTAAAGAAACTCCTAAGATCAAGTCTTTTCTGAAGAGACTTTAGACTTGCAGCTGTCACGTGTGTATATTTCTAAGGAACAAAGTAATCACTGTGTACCTTATCGGCTGCTGTTTGTTTCTCCAATTTAACTTGAATCCTAAAGGACAAAGAAAGCTTCTTGCCTTTTGATTTTGTTTTGTTTACTTTTTTCTTTTCAACTTGGGTAAAGAACATAGGGTTTGTAAACACTTCGTTTCATTAGAAGCTACAGATAAGCAAAAAGTAGCTTGGCACCCTCACCTCTGCAGTTCATCCTGTACATACAAAGGGCAATATTCAAACCTGCATTGCTCCGTAAGTTACTGTGGAGGCAGTCAGCAGACACTGACCCCGACCGTTCCTGGTGGTGAGGGAGATGAATGGAACACTGAGAATCCTTTTGTGGTTGTGTTGTTTGCTTCTTGAAATTGAGGGACTCTTTGAATACTGCATGCTTCCTCATGACTTCTGCCCCTCTCTCCCTTCAGGATTTTAAAATATTTAACTTGCTGAAAGACTTTGGTTTGAAATCCCCTAAGTGGAAAAACACTGAGTGTTGCCAAGTTCAAGTGTAAAATTGGTTGTAAGTACTCGTGGGGGAGCAGTGCAACGGAGCTGAACAGTACACTGAAAATGAGAGTACTCTAAATCAAAACATGTTTGTTAATTAATGTTCACTGCTGGTTTCTAAGAGCTCATCTAGTAAACACTGGATCCAAAGTCCATTTAGTTCAATTGGCAAAATCTTACCAGAATTAGTTTGGGCTGGAATTTGAATTACATAATTCAATCTTCCAGGGTACTTATGCCTTAAGTTTCTGTTATAAATTGTGGATCACTCTTCCTTGGGTGTTTCATGAACATGATTATACAGTGGTTTTATATGGCCATGGTGAATCAGACTCAGATATGAATCTTAAGCAGTAATTAATATGTTATGGAAATCTATAATTAATTTGAAATCCCGGGAAGGAACAGATAAATGTGGATTCTTTTATTTGCATTTATATGTATTTAAAATAACTTTCTTTGAAGCTTTTTAGAAGAGGAATTGAAAGCAGTGTTTAGGGAAAGCCTAAAGTAAAGTTAATATTGGTACTTAAGTCTTGATTTTGCCTGGTCAGGATTGCTGGATGCTTGAATTAATTTCATTTATTATCTAGGTTTTACCTGACCCCTTTGCAGAGGTGATGGTTAACCCACTGAAAAATTACCCTGTTCTGAATCATGTTCTGTTAAATCTTGCAGGATGTGTTTGGGTTGTTGATTATATTCCATCATTCCTGTTACCTCCAATATGGTTTCTCTTAAATTAGTGTGTGTGTAGTGAAGCTGTTTGCTGTGCCCCAACTTTGTGTCATATAGTATTGAGGCATTTTTCCATTTACTCAGAGCTGTGCTGGTAGTTCTGTCTTGCATTACTGGAAACTTGTGCCAGAGCTGTTTGGCATCTTTCTTTGCACTCCTCTACAGTGAAGTCTCTCTGGATCTTCTGCCACCTGTGTGAGTTGGAAGAACATGCTGAGTATTCCTGCCCTTACTATTTCAATTTAATTTGCTTGCTTTGTGAGAGCCAGGGAAGAAGCGCCGCTGCTTCATCCAGCCTGTGAGCAGGCCCAACCCTTGGCTTGGCTGGGGAGATGCTGGGCAGGGTCCTCCGGGCTCGTCTGTGGCTGTGGAACTGGCCATTCCTGTTTGCTCAGGGAGGCAGGTCTCAGCCTTGAGAGGGCTTGGACATGAGGTATTTTGCCCTATGTAGCTTTTTTTCTTTAAAACTCTCCTAAAGAATTGAGTGTGGATGTATTTTTCTTTATCTCCCGTAACCATACAGCTTTTCCTACATTAAAAGATCATCAGTGTGGTGGTGAAGCCAGCTCTTGGCAGGGAGAAAATGGCAGATTTAAGACTGCCCTGGCTCACCGCATTCATAAATTTAAATACCCTCCTTTATGGTCACATTGGCCGCATAGAATGTTTTCCCTGAGACTCCTATTTATCCAGCACATAGGAGTGGCTCTGTACCTAATGATAGCTCTTGTCTGTTTTTGCCATTGTCATGTGTGTGCTCCAGGCTACATTTCCTACATGATATTGAAGCAATGGTTCCAGGATAGGATTATGTATTAACTAACTCATGAGCTTTCCCTTGGTTCTCATTAATATCACAGAATCACAGAAAATTATGAGTTGGAAGGGACCCACAAGGATCATCTAGTCCAACTCACCATCTAATACCCGTACAGTGACCAAGAGCGTAATACCAACCTAGATGCCTCACAGTCTAGCAGGCCGCTCCGAGCCGGAAGGGGCCCAGGGTCATCCAGCCCTACACCCCCCAGCTAGACCATGTCACTAAGTTCCTCGTCCAGTCTTCTCTTAAACACTTCCAGGGATGGCGACTCCACCACCTCCCTGGGCAGCCCATTCCAATATGCAATTACTCTCTCCGTGAAAAACCGCTTCCTAACGTTAAGATTAAACCTCCCCTGGCGTAGCTTGAGGCTGTGCCCTCTCGTTCTGGTGTCGTCAGCCTGGAAGAAGNATAGCTTAGTGTTGCTCAGGCAATAATTACTTTGCCTTCCACACCTGCAAACTGAGGACGTATCTGTAATTTTATAGACATGGTAACTGAGACATGAAGAAAAGACAGTGTTACTCTAGAATGCCTGATTTAAAAGGCTTTTGTTTTGAAGAGTCCTTAGTATTACTTATCTGCAAGAATGAATCAAAGAAAAGGTCATAATGTTTTTCTGACCCATGAAGACAAGGAAGAATAGCTGGACTTTCTCCCGTCTTATGTCATTCTTGTAAATTGCAGACCTGTCCGATTGGAAATCGAGCTGGTGAAAGACAACATTTGATTTACACAAGGTCACAGTGGAGAGTGCTAAGTAACCTTAAAAGTAAAAATTAAGTCTGTTTTATGAGGGAAAGACCTGCTCTTCCTCTGCTGTTTGTCTGCTCTGAGCTAGTGATGTTCTGCACACTCACTTGTGGCAGTGGCAGATAGTTGCTGCCTCCTCCATACCAACTACAATCCTTGAAGCAATGAAGTCTAACAGGTGCCATCAGGGTGCTTCCCTCCCTTTTCCTCTTCTGAACATTGACTATGGGGTTTTTCCGTATAATGTTGGGTTTGTTTTTTTTTAAAGAGCCTGAAGTCTCAGTGAGAGATAATGTCTCTGTCCAGTCTTGTGTCTGTGACAGTGTGAAAATGGATGTTTTCATATTGAAAAAAGGCAGTTAAATAGAGAGCAGTTAGATGTACAGTCGCTTTAATTTTTTCTTTTTTATCACCACAAGAATGTAAAGGTCATTAGTGTAAGGAGAGTCATGGCCAAAGTGATCTGTCTTGCCTGGTTGTGAAGGCTTTCTGACTACAATATAATACACCATAAATCGTAGTTCTCAGTGAACCATGTTGTGAAGGCCAGTGGAAGTCATGTGGCTGTATTAGCATATGTCCTTGTGAATAAATTGAGATGTGTATTGCAATAATATAAAGAATTTGGGGTTTTGTATTAATTAATATGTTAATTTTTCATGTAGTTTGGTCAGGTAAGGGAGACTGCTTGCAGGGCAAAAGAAATTAAGCATGTGTGGCTTGTTTCATTAGTTTCCTTTATTATATTCTTGAGTGTCAAGATTTCACAGCACCAGTAGCTATGAAACTTTGTTGGATGTGTACTTACAATACATATATTTATTCAGTGCCAGATTTTTGAACTCAGTGGCAACTGTTCTTTCCATCCCTTTGTAAACTCACTGTTGCTTGCTTCACAGTGTAACTTCCCTAAGCAGGTAGTGTTGAAGCTCTTCACTGAGGCAAGTCACTTATTTGCATGAACACATCCCTGTTGGTGATCACAAAAGACACATAGATGAAAACAAAATGAAACGAAACACATGAAAAGACTCTTACAGCCACTGATATTAATAGTTATTTACAATTGATTTTAACCTGACTCCCCATCCCACCTGTCCAATCCTCAGGGTTTTGGTTTCCTCATGGCCCTAGTTCAGGCAAGGAGTTAAATATTATTCTTAAGGACATTGTTATTCAAGACAAGCCTTTTAATGTTTTCCTAGTGTTAAACCCCATCAGAACTGGATTAAATCCTCTGTTTGACATTTTTGTCCTTTTTTATTCTGAATATGGATGCTTTTTAAATCTAACCCTGATGGGTAACTGTGTAGGGAAAGTATACTTGAAACCTCCTTTGATATTTTGTTTCACAAGGAGGGAAGAAATAACCCTTATCAAGAAGGCTATTTCCCCCATTTCCTCATTTTACTTTTTATGACTTATGATGTTGTTGCTAACAATATCCAGAGATTTTGGCAGTACAGGTGGTGGTTACAATGCCAAAACAAAGCACACGCGGATGTGTGCCTTCTCCTTTGCCCAAGTAATCCCTCCTGAAGTGCCCTGGCCTGGGTAGAGCAGAGAGGCAGCAGGGCTGGCTGGGTGGGCACACGAGGGAGCCAGGCAGCAGGGGCCCTGTGCCTGCCATGCCCCCTTCCAGCCCTCACTTCCTTCTGCCAAGCTCCCCAGGGCAGATGTACCTTCATGGGGGCTGACTGCTGTAGGCCAAAATCACCATGTCTCCCACTGCCTTTACATCCATTCTGCCCTCTTAATATTCAAGTCACTGGCTGTTCTGAATTATCTTCTGATTTAAATAAGAACTCTCTGTGAATTAAGCGGAGACCCTTGGTTTCCAGTGTGGTTTAAGCTAGGCTTTTTTTTAAATGTCCTCTACTGGTGAATGGGGAGGATGTTCAGCTGTGCTAGCTGAATTCTTAGATAGTTATGTGTTGATTAGGTGGCTCAACAGTTGGTCCTGTTGCTGGCTCTTCTGGTCTTTTTTTATTTTTTTTTTAAGTGAAGATAGACGTATATATTTGCAATAATTTTTCTCTTCCAAAGCTGCTGTGTATGCAGTAGAGATGCTGTTCTGTTACTTTTTATAATAAGAAATAACATTCCTCAACATTTCTTAATGTATGCACTCATACATTGAACCAGAAGCATGTAGCTGTGCCATTTGTTGCTGTTCACTGCAGTTAGGGTTTGTACATGCTGCATGCAGGTGAGTGATTGGTGTGCAGTCACACATTTTAATTACTGTATGTATCTGGCTGGACTGGTTCTGTTTTCTCGTTTTTGCATTGCTTCATTTTTATTTTAGACTCAAATATCAAATACGTACCCCCATCACAAAATATACACACTGTAGTGCAGAAACCTGGAATTCCTGAGACTCCTGTGCCGTGAGTCGTATTTTCAGTGTGGGAAAGCAATGAGGGAAGGCAGCCTGTTTTGCTGTACCGCTGTCACCCACCCAGGCGTGCTGCGTGGGCGCGTGGAAACTGTCCTCACAGATTTTGAGCATCCTTATGTTTGATTTTTATTCTTCATTAGTTCTTCTGCTCAGAAGAAGGGGGCAATAAAAAGAAAGGAAGGGGTGAGAGGGTGTTGGAAAAGCAGGGGAATGGGGGCAAAGTGACCAAGTATTTGTTTCATTGATGTACTGAGAAACCTGATTAGAGTGGCACATAGAGCTTTCAGAGCTCACTGTCTTCCCAGAGACGTTCTGCCATCTGAAATGAGCAGGTGCCCCACTCGGTGCTGGAAGGGGAAAACTACTTGCAATGTGGAGTCAATGTGATAGAGGAGTTTTGGAAAGAGGTACAAGTACTAAGGTAAAAAGGCAAAGTCCTGGAAAGTATCTGCTGCTGTCCAAAGAAAATAAGGGCTGTGCAGAAAGGTATGTGGCAAAGAGGATAGTCTGGAGAGGTGGAACTAACATGGGATACAGCTACAGGAGTGAGGGCTCTTGGTGATTTGGAATATAGAGGGAGATGAAAAGCCCTATAAAATTAATTAGTTGTACTCACAAACCTTTGCCCTGTGTCCCTTTAAATTCTGCAAGTACTGCAAGATGGAAATCCAGAAGCAAATTGACTTCTATTGAATGAAAGCACATCATACTCTCTAAACCATTTTCTTTTCAGAGTGAAAAATGCAGGATGCATTTGGTTTATAAACTTCAGAGAAGACAGTTGTCAGTGAGGACCTTGATAATACCTCTCTAGTGTAATAGGAAAGCTGTGTATTTATCATCTAGGGAATCAATGCCTAGAATCTACAATAAATGAGCCTTTTGCTCACTTAAGAGACTACTAAGGCTGTGACAAACTGGCAATTAATGTCATTAATGATTAATGTTTGATTGTGTTAGAAGATGTATTTAATGATTAATGGCAACATCAGTGTATATTTATAAAAAGTTCATGACTGTAGAACAATTTACTGGCTGAGGAGAAAATTGGTTGTTTCCTTTTAAATAACAAGTTATTGCTGCTTTAGTCAGAGATGTATTTGTTAAGTAGGCAACATTGTTTACTTGTAGAATCAACATAAATTTGAGAAACTGCCATAAAGATGTTTCACAAAATCGAAGCTGGATAAATAGCTTTCCATTTTTCTCTGAAAGAGAATATGAAATTCTTTTTAAATATCTGTAAGTAAATTCGGTTTTGTACTAACGTTTTTCTTTTCCTTATCATGACTTAATGAAAATTAGCATTCAAGAAGTTCAGTAGAGGGAAAACTGCTTTTAGGTCACACTCACAAGTGTTCTGCTGATCTGTAGTGAAGAAAGACAAACACCCTGATCCGTGCTTTCTTGGTGTACAATTGTGTGTTGGCTTCTTTTATGTAACTTAAACTCTTGATTTACTACTTCATTATTTTATTTGATTGTGCAACACAAAATGAATGAAATCATACAGGTTTTGAGCTGATTTTCTAAAGTTATTATTTCAGTAATCAAAATTGGGTTGATTGAAGGAAATCAGTCGGGACTCATGGTAGTTGTGTGCATGCAAAGTTTATTTTTGGCCCAAGAAACAAAGAAAGAAGAACATTGACCATCAGTGTGTCTTTCATCCCTGTCAGGTGCCAAAAGCCCCCCCCAGATTTTTCCACCCATCTTTATACCTATGCCTTGTACCTATGCAAATTATTCTGTGAATATGTATCCCTTCAACATTATGTCATAAATTTACACCTTGCCATAAACCCCTAGACCAATCCGGTCTGATGTTTCACATTCTTTTCCCCTTGTTTTGACTAAAATCCTCTTTTGTTCACCATTCAGGACTGGGAAACAAGGTTTTTCACCTTTAATATTTGATCTTAATTTTCAGGCCAAGTGAATGATTTTAAAATCTACTAGTCCGTCTAAAATCCCTTTAAAATTCACTAATATTTCACTCAATTCCCTAAATCTCTTAAGCGTCTACCTAACTCACTAAAATCTATAATTTTCTGAATCCTCAAATCAGGGCTGCTGTCCAAGGGAGCCTGAGTTTTTATTTAAATGAAATTACCTAAGCAGCACAACTCTGTGCAAGACAAGGAGGTGCCATGATGAATCCAATATTATGTTTGGATGTTCTCTGGCTCTTCAATACATATTCCTATCCTAGGCAACAGAAGTGTCTCCAGGTGTGTCTGACTGGTTTATTACAGGCAGTTTGAAAACTAGACAGACAGATCACCTTTTCGTTACTTAGGTTTAGGAGTTTGAGTGAGATTTAGCCATCTTTTAAATTTGAAGACGTGAGTATTATGGTAGCTTTGAAACTCCTGTGGAAGCTGCTTGTAGGTACAGAGATCATCCTTGGTTGTAATTATTCTTCTGAGGTTTGTAAGGCAGCCCAGCAGTTCTCTGCGTTTTCTCCCGCACTGGAAGTTGCTTGTAGCAGTGCTGGTGGAATGGGACATTTGACTTATTTTTCTCTAAATTTCTTGGGTGTAGTTTTAGTATCTGTCATGTTTCTTCAGGAATAGCTTCCCAGAGAAGGCTTTTAGGCTCAGTATGAGGCTTTATTATGGGCTCTTCCACTAAGTTCAGGTGACCTTGGGTAAGTTACTTAATATCTTCATGCTTTTGTTTCCTCTCTTGCTCTTTGCCCTTGTTTCTTAGCTGGGATGATATCTTTTACTGAGTACAATGGAAAGCTCCTCTTAGGTTGGTCATCCAAGTATTATTGTAATGCAAATGAAAAAGAGGATTCTTTTTCTTTTTTAGTTGAAGAACTTAAACCATGAAGGGCACTAGTGTTCTTTTGTTTCTACTGTTACTTTTGTAACTCCAGATCTTCCTCTTGTTGGGATTTTCTCTTTATTTTGTATCAGAAAGCATCTACTTTGTTCAGACACTTCATACGTCCTTGCAGTTGTTGATTAAACTGGGAGGATGGGGGAAGAAAAAAGAAAAAATGAAGTTGAGCTAGTCTAGTTAATATTCAAAGATTATTTTCACTGAGATAAAGGGAAACTGAATTTTTCCTTTTGGGTCAAGTGCAGTGTTTCTGATGTGTCAAAATAATTTATTCTGATGTATGTGAAGCCAATTGTGTTGGCATTTAAAAAAATGTGTTAGTTTCCTCTTGCAAGGGAAAATGAGGTTCTCAAGCTATGTTCCTCTTTGTACAGGCTTGAACTGAGGGGGCACCATGTGGGGCTTTCATTCCTGCTGGAGGGGCTGTGGAGCCTGCTCCCACCACTCAAATGGCAGACCACTGAGCAGCCACCATCCTTTATCTGGTGCAGAGGTGGGATTGAAATCAGGATTTCCATGATTTGTCACAGAGAGAAACAGCAATCAGTAGCAGTGTAAACAAGATCGTGTAGATCCTCCACAGCTGGGGGTGATCAGGGCAGTGGGTAAAAGGGAACGGTGGTTTGCCAATCTAACATTAATTTGGGAGTGGGAGTGGGTTTTTTACAGGAGCTTCAAAATTTCATGTTGTGGAAATATTATAGTTTATTCTGGAACTTCTGGGATAAACTGTTGAGATATTTTTTTATTTTGTGTTCTTCTTGCTCAACCAGAACCAAATAAGCCCAACAGTTTGAAAACATTTTTTCTTTTGGCGAGGCCAAAGTGTTTGGCAAAATTCACATACATATATATATATATATACACACACGTGTTGTTTTGGTTACTCTGATGTAACAGTTTTGACAAAATGAAGTGTCTTAAACAAAAGCTGACAAATATTAAGTCTGGTTTAATCTTATTGAGAAATGCCAACTGTCTTTTCTATTGGTTATGCATTTTATATTTTTAATTCATGTAACCACTGAATTATTTTAAGACTATTAGCATAAAACTTTGTGATAGTATTAAAAACATTTTCATCTCTTTAATTTCCTTGATAGTGGTACACACAACACAGTAGTAATGGAAAAGTAAAAGTAGTGAACTGATTATCATTTACAAAGTAGTTGAGATGGAAGAGTTAGAAATAGGGAGTGGGAATGACATTTATAGTGTTGGCTGTGAAATACTCATGGAAATCCACTTCTTCCATAAATATCAATTTGACGTTGGTTTGGGATTTAGTAAGTGGAACTGCTCAAGATGATAAAGGTGCTTTATTGTATCTAGATAGCCTTAGGAAATATTTCTCTGCCATTTAAAAAAAAGTATGAAAAAGATGTGAAAAGGTTTTAAGTTATGAAAAGCAGAAGAGGATTGATGTGAATTTAATTGGTGTTTAGAGCATATCAAGTAGGGCCAAATTTCTTTTACATTTGTGTAAATAGGATCAAAGCCCATTCTGAATGAAATTTGACTTCGTTCCAAATTCGCAAGTGTTGTCAAGGCACCTTTGCTCTGACATTAAAAGTGTCCATGTGCAAAGTACAGTCTGTGTTTCACTGTAGCACGCATAAAAGTGCTTTAACTGAGGAACCAAAATAACTCAAAGATGACCTTTTGCTTCCAGAACTAACTGCTTTAAAAGCAAGTTACAGAGTCACAGAATCCTTTACGTTGGACAGGGTCATTGAGTCCAACCATTAAGCCAGAACTGGCAAGCCCACCACTAAACCATGCCCCTTAGTGCCACATCTACACATCTTTCAAATACCTTCAGGGATAGTTTCTCCAATACTTTCTAATATTTAATCTAAAGTTCCTCTGACACAAAACTTTTTCCTATGTCTTTTTACATTCGTTCTTAAGTGGACCTGCAGATTTCCTGAAGTGAGTTGCTTGGAAAACTAATATTTCCAGAGAGAGGAACACATCCTGAATTGTTCTTCATTCTTTGTTTCCTTTTGTTGCTTTTTCTTGCCACATTATTTTGTGGTATTCTCCAGGTCATAGGGTTGTTGTCATAGTGATGATACTCATCTCTGTAAAATAATGAAATTATTTCACTTTTTGACAGCAGGAAGAGCAAGTAGATCGAGTTGTTGATATGCAATATCATAAGCATTCTTCTTGGCAGGAAACTTGTACACATGATAAGTCTCCTAACAAAAACCAGACTTTTATCTTCATGGGGAGATTTTAATCGAGTTTCAGATTAAAAATGGTTAAGACTGTTTCAAGCTGTTGTTTACTTTTCTATTCTACAGCCATGACTACTTTTTTTTTTTAAAAGGCACATGGTACTGCATGTCCTTTGAAAAGAAAAGCAGCCAAAAAAGCTCCAAACCAACCCAAAAACCTGAAAATGGGAAGTTAAAATGTTCCTATGGTAACTATTTTGGTTTGACGTTTTAATTGTAGCCCAAAGGCCTCAACATCTCTTCAAGCCTGGTATTTATATATAGCAGAAAATTGTCTTTACTCCCAGGAGCTTGTAGTTCAAGAGAACAGACAAAGCAGGTGTTTGAAACAAGGATGTGGACTAGTGCCACTGCAGCTGAACCCACACACTCAGTGCTGCCAGTACTGATTTGTATCATAACCTCCTACCGCTGCAAGGTGCAGTTGATCCTGTTGTCACAGATAAGTGGTTTAAACTTTTTTCCTTATGAGTAGTTTGTTCACTGCATGAGGCAGACAAAGCTGGCACAACCAGGAGATAAGTTTGTCTGAGAATTCACTGCTTATTGTGCTTTAGTTGTATGGGTGGTTTTTTTTTTTTTTTATTTTTCCCTTTTAAGCTGTTGGGTTCAATTTATTTTTGATGGGCCAAAGACGTATAAGAGAAGATTTTATTGCAAGTCCTCACTAAAATAGCTCTATCTTGTGAGAATGTGCAAGAGAGGTAACAGCTGCAGATTGCTCCACGAGAAAGATCCTTCCAACTCTCCCTAGGACACTTCTAGTATAGTGGGAATGCCTGGAGGGATATTCTACAAGGACAGTCCTTTTTAGTTTGTGGATTTATACTCACTTTTGACTTCTGGTATATAACAGCTGGAAAAAGATGATTTTCTTCAAAACCCTGGGGACAGTTCCTCTAAAAAATTAAGAAATACAGTACAATGATAGGAACTTCGCTGTGAAATTGCAGTTAAAGACAAATCATTTATATACTCTTGAAGGCAGCTACTGAGTTAGTCCTGAACTTAGTTTACCTTGAAATAAAACTAATGTGACTTACTGACACAAACATCACCCTGGAGGAGGACACACCTTTATTGTCAGTGAAGAGCTGTGGTGGGTTCCTTCACTACAGAGCCCAGGGTGTGATATACTGCAACACCCAGGTTGTTGCAGTGACTTCTCCTTGAAAGCATTTAGTGAGTTCCTGTTGCTGTGTTGCCCCTTCACTCCTGGGGGTAGTATTTATTGTTACCAATGTGGGAGGAGGAATTTGGTGGTTTCCATTTTATTATGAAGTTAAATATTTTTTTTTTCTTTTAGGAGATAAAAGAGTTTTATAATTAACTGAGTTGTATTTTGAGGAAAAAAATGAGCCTCTCATATGTTACTTTCAACTGTAAAATATAGTTGGCTGGTACCCTGTGCATGTCCTGTCTGTGAGAACTAATGATCTCTGAAAACACTGAGGAGCAAGTTACTGCAGGATCAGAAATCCCAGCAATGCCTGGTTTGGTTCTTGACTGATTATTACAAAAAGCCTCTTTAGAGAAATTTGAAAAGGCTATACTCCAGAAGGTGAATTATTTCATTTCTTTATCACATGCTTTGAATGAATGCTGAATTTGTTAAATTTTTGGTGTGTTGGTTTTTTTCTTGTTTTGTTCCCCTTTCTACCTCCACTGAAATCTAGATTCAGATATATTTGAATTTAACTATTTAGATAACTTATTTCTCTCAGAACATCATCTTTGCACCAGAATTACAGTAGGAGCTATTTAGAGGGAAATATGGATAAACTCTAGTGCAAAAGATGGGTAATTCCTTGTTTGGGAAAGGTGTAAAAATAGTTGTAACTGCTTGTTCTTTTGGCTTAATACACTGATAAATGATTTCATGATCCACTTAGGATATGCATGACTGAATGAGTTGCAAGAGGAAAACACAAGGGATAACGTGGCTCGGAAGTGGGCCTTTTATCTCTAGGTTGAAAGTTCAAATTCAAGCCAGTTTGGAAGGCTTTTCTAGCATCTGGTAAACTGGATAGTCAGTGCTGTCATATGGCTAAAGCTTGGACTTAGAGCAGGGGTCCCAGGCATCCAGAATTGAGCTGATGATGGCTGGGGCACTGAACTCTCTGCTCCTCTTTTGTTTGAGGTATATTGACTTGGAAATGAGTATTTTGAACAATTCCCGATGTCCAGTCAGAGCCCAGCGGCTGGAGGAGAAAGAGAGGCTTTGACTGTCACCACATACACCCAGTCCTTGTCTTGAAGTAGCAAAATGGTATTTTAACTATAACTGAAGGTGGGTTTTACCTTCCCAGTTATACTGCTCTGCTTTCTAGCCTGCAGATTAATTCTAATTTTTTGAAGTACTTGTCAAGGAAAGTGAATATGAAACCTTTTAAGGGCCTTCCTCCTCAGGTAAATTGGCTGAGTATGTTGTCCATGCATGCTTTCAGTTTTTCCCTAGATAAAGCCTTTTTTATTTGTGTATGTGCATGTGGTAGTCATACTCATGCTTGAGTTTTTCGTACTAGTTTGATATCACTCTTTATGGAGGCAAAGAGTATATTAAAAGGTGGCAGAAAATGTTAGTATTCTGCTTAATGGTTAAAATAACAGGGAGAGACAGATGAAGTAAACATTTATTTTCCTTCCAATTATGACAAGATAGAACTTTGAGCAGTACTAAACAGTAGAGAAAACTACAGCATTCAGACTTTTAACACTTATCAAGAAAAGGCCTTGTTATTACTCAGAATGATGTGCCATCTGCTAGATTTTAACCTCTAGGTGCTCCCTGTAAGAGAGCCATGAAACATTTGGCAATACACTTGTGATTGCAGAATTCTGTTGATTTTTTTTTTTTTTTTTTTTCCCTTGCGCATTAGCTGCTTTAGAATAAAACTTAATTAAAGTAATGCTGGGGTACTAGTCCAGAAATACCCTGTGCCACTTCACTACCAGGCTGACATATAGTAATGGATGAATTAGATTCTTTGGATTTTATAGGTTATACACTGGTTTATAGCCTATATACTAGTTTCCATTCATTCATGCTTCATAAATGTCATGCTGTGTGTGTTGATGAGTTCATATTATTGTACATTTTGTTAAAATCAGGTCTGCTAGGATTTCATATGTTAGGACAACTGCTTTGAAAGTAAGACCTGAAAATCAATAACTAAAAGAGAGGACAAATTCATTATAATTGTATTTAAATTAAACTTTAAAAATGCCGAGGCCCAGATGAAGAGAGAAGGTAGTTTCTTTGTTGTTCTCGTCCTGCGTTTGTCGGAAGTGGGCAAGACAGTGGATTAAAACATTCATTCAACTCTTATAACCCAACCCAACACCCCAAAAATGAACAAATTTCTGGAGATTGCTGCTGCATGTGGGTGGAGACCAGAGGAAAGGACAGCAGTTGGCAACACATCGAAGGTGACCCATGTCTTGAACACAAAATGAAAAGGTTAACATTGACATTTTGTGCTTTTTTTAAACACGATTAGTGGGGAAAAGATGTGGCTTGAGCCATTCATACTGTTTGTATGCTTGGATGCTTTAAAATGCACGTACCTGTTAAAATATCCAAGAAGGAAGAAGGCAGGGGTTTACACAGATCAAAAGGTCTGTTAAGTAGAAAAGCTCTATGGCTTTCTGTATTGTAGAGCTGAAAAATGATAGCGTTGAGATAAAAGGAGTTCACCTACTGCTAGTTTTGCAATGAAAAGTTTATTGACCTTCCACAGGCATCAAGAAAAGTCTTCACTTGCTTTTTAATTTCTTGCCATGCTGATGAGCAGGAGAGGCCTCTGTCTCCCAGTGCAGAGCCCAGACAAGCTGTCTGAGTTCCTAGCAGTGCTAGGCTCAGTCTGCAGCCCCCCACAGCCTGATTCAAAGTACGGAAATGGTCCTGGGCCATCAACATCCCTTGGATAAGTGTGTCTTAGCAAAAAGTCATATTAGGAGGGTGTTGTTTCTGAGAATTCCTTTACCCATTTGGAAGGAAACAAGTGGACACGGAGGCAGTCATGTCCACTTGGCAGAATGGCAGCCTTGCTTTTGCAGCTACAGCTCTGTGGCCCCACGAGCTACGTCTTCTGGTGAAGGCACATGCCATACTGACACTGGCCCGGCACTCTGAAACTGCCAGAACTTGAGCCTAGGAGGAGGCTTTAGGTAGAACAGGAATGTTGTGAGTAATCCTATTGCTGCACTTATCTGCAGATTTGTCTTGTGTGGGACTGGCCTTGCTGGTTCTGGGAGAAGGTGAAACTGAGACATTTCTCAGAAATGCGTGTGCACTCACTTGTGTATACAGAGACCTGCATCAAATGGTTTTTCCATGTTTGGTGATGGAGTTTCTGCCAGACCATTTGGCACGAATTTAGTAAAGGATTAGAAGGGAAAGGAAATGTCCTTGTAAAAACTTAAGCAGTTAGGAAACACTTTGAAGTTCCAGTGCTGTTGCTTACTTCTTTGATCTCCAGATGTACCAGTCATTTTTATTCCCATGCGTGCGGTTATTAATTGCAGTTATATTTAAAGTATTGAGGGGGAGCACTCTTTTAACTTTGAGCAGCAAAGAAGGTGCTGGGGTCCCATCGGTTCACTCCAGAGCAATGCAGAACTTTCTCAGGTAATATGGTAGCAAGCTTTAGATTTTTTTTTTCCTAGGGAATTGTGGCCCCGTAGTCATCACTTGTAATACTGAATCTGCAACTTACATCCTCTTCTTTCTCTGAGGTTTTAACCTTAAGATTGTTCATTACAGGACCTTGTTGTAAAGTATTATGATATGTCTTTATTTTGTCAATGACAGGGTTTTCTCCACAGTGAAAGAAGTATAGAAATATCCAAATTTGTCATGTACAGTTAAAAGAAGCAGGGAGGATGTTACTCATGCCTTATGCTACAGTGATTTGTTTCCTGGATCTGCCATAATGCACACTTGCAGTGTAATTCTCCGGTATTTGCCATGTAGAAGAATTCACCCAGTTCAGCATAGAGCTCCAATTTTATAAACAGTTTTAGAAACCAGAACATCCAAGTGAAATCTAGTTGTTATTTCAATCCAGACACTAAGTGTGTTTTTTAGAAATCAGCCCATCTGGGGAAGGAATGGAGCTGCCATCCAACACAATTAAATGCTGTAAAAAAAAAAAAAAAGTTTCTTGAGACTCCCCCACTGTCACCTAGACTACTGTCTGAAAGAAATACAAATATACAGTGCCCTGCACTGCACTTGGAGCAGCTTCAGACTGGCTGTGAACTTGGGCAAATATTTCTGTAGGGATTTCACACAGGCTACATTTTCAAATTTTCCAGTTTGAGGGCAACAACCTTATTTTTACAACTAAAACGTGAGATTACAAGGGTGGTAAGACCCTGGAACAGGTTGCCCAGAGAAGTTGTGGGTGCCCCATTCCCAGAAGTGTTCACGTTGAATGGGGCTTTAAGCAACTTGGTCTAATGGGTGTTGCCCCTGCCTATGGCAGGCTGGTTGGAATTAGATGATCTTTAAGGTCTCTTTTAGTCTAAATCACTCCTTTATTTTTTTAAGTCATCACATCTCTTAATGAGCTGTGCTTAGATTTGGTGCTCCTATTCTGAGTTTGTATGTAGTTCTTTGAAGTGATTTCTTTCCTATTTGGAATAAAAGTGAAGTGGTTTAAGAATATTTCCGGTAACATTTTTCATGCAAGCAATGCAGTTCACCTTGATTGTGGTGCTTAATAGCCAGTCAATAGTACTGGCTTTTCTTTGCAACAGCAGAATGCAGCAGTCAGGGCTGTTTGCCCTGAATTATAACACAGACTGTGGGACTTGATAAGAAGACACTGTGTGGGAGCAAGATAAAATTATATCCTTGGGATTATACTAAAAATACACGTGTGAAAATGGTGTTTTCACGGCACAGTTTGATTTAACCTGTCCTTGAAGATATCACACCTCTTTTTGCCTGATGCTGTTTTATCTTGCTTCACAGATGACATATGGGGAAAATAAAGCCCAATGATAATGGTCAGTGTCCTGTGTATCTGAAGCTTTCCAGGCAGCAGCTGCACACTGTTTATAACCTCAGGCACTCTATGATTTTTGTACTTATCCCTGCTTGTCAGACCAGGATCCCCACTGGGTATAAGGGCTTGTTCAGACTCGTCTCTTAGGAGCAATGGAGGACATGTCTGTTTTGCAGAGCACCTTGCTGGATCGTTGCCTCTCTGAGCCAACTGTCGTTTTTAGCGCACGGGCAAAGTTAAGATAGTGTTGTGGGAAGAAATAGGCACAGGAACACTTTAAAAATAAATACAGCTTTTGCTTTGCACTAAAAAATTTAATAATTAGAATATCTGCTGCTTGGATCTTGATGCATAGAAATTCTTATGAAATAAGAAAGGTTTGACTCCTTCTAAACATAAATCAAGGTGTATAGGTTATTTACTCTCTTGTAGTCACCATTATACTCAGGCTGTGGAGTCCTGTGTATCTTAAATGTTTTTGATGGCCTTGGGGGCATGTGTGAATTTGCTTAAAAACTTGGACCCATTACCTAGTATCCATTTAGTCAGGGAGAGGGAGGAAAAATCTGCACATCTCGCTCTGTTTGTAAATCTCTGGAATATCACCGTTGGAATGGGCTGCCCTGGGAGGTGGTGGAGTCACCATTCCTGGAGGTGTTTAAGAGCAGGCTGGATGAGGCACTGAGTGATATAGTTTAGATGATGGATTACTGTTGGGTTATAGGTTGGACTTGATGATCTCCAAGGTCTCTTCCAACCTTGCCAATACTGTGATCTTGTATATCCAGACCATACTGGGTTTTTGGTTAAAAATGAATAGTCTCTTTTTTTAATTAGTGCATGCCATAAATTAGCTCAAAGAATTATAGAATATGCTGAGTTGGAAGGATCATGGAGTCGAACTTAGTGTTTGGAACTCAATTACTTTTATAGTAATTGAGTAATATATAGTAATTACTATAGTAATATAGTAATTCAGTCCCATAAATGTGGTTTGTTGTTGCAGTCAGAACCTGGACTACCTAAAAGCAGGAAAAAACCCACCAAAATTTCCTTAGTGACTTTATGGTGAAGAATATGCTACTACTGACTGTACTAGTCTTGTGTCTTGTCTCTTCAGGGATTCATGTAACCAACATCATGAGCTGGATAATTAAAGGCACTTAATGTTTTACTGCCTAACTGTATATTAGAATAAAACTGGGTAGATCAGATTATGTGATGCTGCACAGACTTTTGGTGGTCATGTCAGACACACCTTGTGCAGTTTTAACTAGGAACAATGAACGCATCATAGCGTAGGCTTGGATTATGTGAACTTCTAAATGGAGCTAGTAAGTACTTTATGGACAACAGAACTATCTTAAGATCCTTCAAAAAATTATACTTAGTTTTTGACATGAAATAGGCGTTAATATTTGTGCTCTGACATCTACAGTAGAAATGGACTTGGGGTCTAGAAAGTGTTCAGAGGAGGTGCTGTGTGGGAGTTGTGATGATGACCAGCCAGTTTGATCTGTAAGAAACACTGCTGGTGGTAGGACAGATTGACAACTAGCCCTATGTGTATCTGTTGTTTTTCTGTTGGGCTCCTCAGACACCCAGAGTCACTGTGCATGATAAAGACCATGGCTGGCTCTAAATAAGTCTATAGTCTTGAAAGTCTCTCAATCTGCAAGAAGGGTACAGTGTTTGATCTGGTCTGCATCCAAGCAAAGCTTCCCATGGCTTCATCTGGCTTCAGCTCAAAGTGATGAGGTTGGAGGGAGACACAACTGTTCCTTTCCTTAAAGGATTTTTAAACTATCTTACACTGTTTCACTTTATTTTCTTGTTTGCCCTTTCTGTAAGGGAAGCTCTGTTGCTCTTTTAATACTTCTTTGGTGCTAAAAGGAGAGAGTAGGATTTGCTGCTGTATATCTTTTCCAGTTTGATTTTCAGTTACTCCCTGTTCGTCCTCCTTCCTCCTCTGCCGTAACCACAAAACAGTCTTCAATAAAACAGAAATTAAAGATTAAAGAGATTAGAAGGAGTGATTATTCAAAGCCTTTCTATGAGAGCTATAATGAAGTAGAAAGTCTTTTATGTAATGTGCTGTATCCACTGAAGTTACTCCTTTAAATAAGAAATGGGCTATTGCAGTCAGAATTTGTTCTGCATGGTCCGAATAGGTCGAGTCTGTGATGCAGGATTCCTGTAAAACTCATAAGAACTATACAGAATATTGTTTCAGAGTGAGTAGAGCATGTATTCATTAGGTGGAGATGGAAACAGACTTTTCAAATTTCTCTTTTCATCATTGAGCTGGGCTATTTTTTTTCCCTAATCAATTTCAGTAAAGAAACAGCCACAGTGGCATCCATTTAAAATAAACTATATAAGAGGTTATTATTGGCTTCATGGCCTCCAGAGTAGCCTGGGCTGTAAGTTATGATGGCACTAGTCCTATGGGATGAAGGGGACTGGGAGGTTGGCAATGATCAGAGTTGAGCTGGAGAAAGAGTGGCAGGCCAGAAGCTACCTCCAACTTTCCTAGAAGGACAGAACCAATTTGAGGCGGGGGGTGAACCACCTTCTTGCTGCCTCTTCCTCCTCCCTGCTTTCTCTATTTGTTGCTTTTGGGCGATTGAGTTGCTTATGCTGAAGACCTGATTCCAGCCAGGGTAGCATGTGGGTCACAGACACCCAGTTTATGGACTGTTGAAAAGAAAAGCAGGTTTCCTTGTCAGATTAACATACGCTTTAGAGCATTTCACACTGCTGCTACAAAAAATATAGCAGCCTAGATGTTATAAGAAGTTGGAAAAGCTCTATTTATATGCAGCTGTTTCACCTGGTGCTTTCCTATCAGCATCCGAAACCCATCCTTTTCTGCTTCTGTGAGACATGCGCCTGGGAGAGGAGTGGATATGCCACTTCTGCTGCTCCCTCCTACTTGTCATCTGGATAAATCTGTTCCTCTTGCCAAGGGGCTGTGTGGGGCACATGCCAAGATGCAATCACGTTTTGCTTTGCAGGAATAAAAGATCATTCTGACTCAGCACTTTTATTTCTAATTATGTGCTTGCCTTCTTCACTCTCTTCAGGCATCTGGTTTATGCTCTAAGCAATGTGATAGTTTGCATTTAGGCTTAATTTCTATGCTACTTAATTTAGCATTCAAGATGTTTTTGAAGAACTGTGTCAAATATTAACTTGTTCCTCAGGCTATGAATGACTGGACTGTGGATGTGCTGCTGGTACTGCCTTTGATTCCCTGCAGAGTAGGAGAGGTCATTCAAATACTCCAGTAGATGTTGAGAAACCTGAAGATAGATTTCCCTCTCCCATCTTCTGTGCCTTTTGAGATTCCAGTTTTGTAAGGAGTCATAATTATTTGCTAGCTACTTTTATTCAGACCAGGAAGCAGCAGGTGGACTGAAATCAGAATGTGGATATTGTCAGTGCTCTCTACCCTGATCCTCCTGGGATAGATTCTGGTACAGCTCATCATGTTGGATATAGTGCCTGGCTTCTCATGCTGCCAGGTTGAAATTATCCAGTGCAGTGTTCCTGAGAAACAGCTTGTTTGTCTGGGATCCTACCTTAAGTTTTTGAAATACCCTCATGCTATCCTAAATAATCTTACTCAATCACAGGGTGAAGTTGAATTTTCTTCAGTACCTTCTCTGCACAGTAACAGAAGAGTCAAAGGCATGTATAGCTGTCCAGTAGTTTTCTCTTTTGATTTTGGAGTGCTTTTTTTTAGGGTTGAGCATGTGAGAAAGAGAAGGATCAAAATTAAAGTAAGTGAAATGGTTAGTTTATAGTACAGCTTGCAGCTTTTGCTTTCTACGTATTTGTTTGAGCTCCTCATTATCTTGCCAGATTGGTTGTCTTGATTTTGCAGTTTCAAAACACAATGGAATGTGTTGTTATGATCCCATTCAATGTTTACTTGGTTATGACAACAGTTTGTCTTTTGATTCTGAAAACCCCATTGTACCATAATATGCAATAATGTCTGCAGAAGAATTAATCATGAGGAAAAGGAGGCAAACCCCAAAACCCTGGAGGACACAACAGACCAAATCAATCCATGGTGTGGTTTTTATTTGCTAATTTTTTCTGTGTTTATTTCCTCCTTTCCTTTATTATTTTCTCCTTGTGGTTTGACAGAACCACTAGGATGGGAAGGATCCAATTTTAACAGAGGTTTATAGCCTCCTCTGAGTTGTTGCCAGGCAGTTGTAAATGTAGTGTGGCCAGCACTTGTGGTATATTTTATACAAACTCAGTATGAACCATCTCTTTGTTAGTGTGCAAGCCCTTTGTTTTTTGGTCTCTGTCTCCTTTCCTGGCACTGCTGATTCAATTTCACAGGCTGTATTAAACTCACTTTTTGTTTAAAAATATCTTAAGGGGTTAAAATCTTAATGTATTATACTAATTCTATTATATATCTTCTGAATAATGCATCTCTGACACATTTGTCCAGGTTTGTCTATGGAAGCAATCAAAAAAACCTGTTTCTTCCTAAGGGCTATGTAGTGTGGTTTAAACACAACGCATAGCAATCTGACATTTCGCTGAATTATATGCAATCATGTAGGCAAAGCTGTATCTCCTGTGTGTATTTTCCACAGCCCTCCGGATTTTTTTCCTTAAGAAATCCGCTTCGTTGTTCATTTGCAATTGCAAATAGTTCCACTGCAATAGCACCCAGAGGTGCTTCAATAAAACCAATAGCAACTTATTAAAAGATAACCATAAATCAGTAGGACTCTGGACTAGATTTAGTGGTTTGGCTATTTTCCAACTGAAATTAAAATCACAGAATTGCCATTGTGTTTATTAAAAAAAGTATGTTGTGGAGATTAGAAGCAAAAACCTGAATACATCAATTGTAGCTGAGATATGAGAAACCGCTATTATTAAAACATAAGTGCTTTGCATCCTACATTGCTAAGTAATTATTCCCCCAAAACAGAAGTGCCAGAGGCTTCCACTAATGCATTGGGGACTTTCCTAACATTGATTTTTACAAGATGCTACTGTACAAGTAGCTACTACAGCTACTGCAGTAAGGAGTGATTGTAGAAAGGAGGGAGAAAAAGTAAAGCAGGTTATATTGTGTGACACATGGATTGCTAAGCATTTTTGGGTATGACACGAGGCATGACTTCTGACAGCACTTTGCTTCAACTAGTCTCAGGTGCATATGCTGCTGGGCTCCATTTTCCCTACCAAACCATTTCTGTTTTGAGGGACAGATCCTCAGCTGCTCTCTTTGCTGGAGTTATAAATATTTAGAGCATACAAGAGTCTGGTTGGTATTTCTAGCCACGCTAAGAGAAGTAACGCATAGTGATGGTGGCAGACACAAGATAGTGTTCAGCAAGAGATGCTGAACACAAGCTATGGAGACCTCTGTGTCGTGTGCCTTTGCGGGGAGCAGATGTGTGTTCTCTTTGAAGATCTGGGTGAACACAGCTGTGCACTGAGCAGCAGTGAAGCCCAGGCATTGCCTCTTCTTCCTTGGTACTCACTTGTGCTGGCAGAGCTACAGAGTGATGGGCGCTGCTGATGTGGGCTGGGATTCTCAACACTGGTAAATGAGGAAGTCTGGAAAAGCACAGCAAAATGAATGTGGGGGATTTAATGATTTCTAGGTAATAGTGTTGGGATGAATTCATCTACTTGCACTTGTGCGGGGCTCTCAGCAGTAATACAAGTGCCTTGTGGTGAGGGCAGAGGAATCCCAATTGTTGGAATACTACTGTCCTTTGGATTACAGTTGTCCTTCTTCCACTTTGTGCCCCCCAGATAGCAGCTTCACATCTTAGTGGCGTGATTTTTCAGCAATTAAGGAGACCTGTTTCAGGACTGTGCATGCGTGACCTGACACGCATAAATATTCCAAGTAGGCAGTCTTCAATATGCAAATTCCCCCCTGCCCCTGCAGCTGCCCACCCTACACCGGGACAGGAGCATTTGCTGTGGTGGCATGGCGGCGAGCTGAGCTGGGTGCCCGCCATGAGCCAGCTGTGGCAGAGCCAAGCTTGGGTGTGCGCTGCTCCCGCAGCGGCTCGGCTCCACACGGCTCAAGTGCTGCCAGCCCCGCTGCCCTTGGTTTGTCTCCCCTTGGCTCAGCTCCGAGCAAGGAGGTTTTGTGCAGTTATGAAAGATTTACCCACTCTCAGGTTAGATGTGGTGTCCGAAACTTTCTCGGGGCAGATGTCTACCCTGAGTATGGAGAGACCAGGTCTACCCAGCCGGAGAGACACTGGGACAGCGGCACGGGTGGCTCCTTCGCACCCGTGTCCCCAGCCAGGCGGAAAAGGGGTTTTTCCCGGCGTGGGGTGGCTGCAGGCACCGGGAAGCACTGATGTGAGCACCGACACACAACCAACTGTGTGTGTGTTGGTTTCAGCTCCAAAACAGCGCCAGGGGGCCGTGTGAGGGTGCGGGGCAAATTTGCATATTAATGATCTGCCATTCTACACAGATGGAGGGCTGCGCAGATAGGGGGGTAAGACCCCCGGTACTGTGGTATAGGAGACCCGACTGTATGTCGTACAGGTGTCATCACGGAGATGTTATCATTGTGCAGGACTTCTGCAAAACCAAGTCAGTCTGAAGTGCAGATGACCTGCTGGTGGGGATAATTAGAGAAATGTTTTAAGTGAGGAATGACTGTCAGTCTCCACATGTGATGCTTAATCTGTGTTGGAAGGAAATGCAGACATCTAGAATGGGAGAGAACTGTTGTGTACCTTCTCCAGGTCCTGAGTCTGGCTGAGGTTTGCCACAGTCTCAAGCAAGCATGGAGACCTGGCTTCCAGGCTGGTGCATCAGAAACAAGCCAACTTGCAGATCATACCATATTGACAGGAATTGCAAATGCATTTTGAAATGCAGAAAATAGCAAAATATGGCAGCTTGAGACATGAGAAGGCTGAATAAGAAACAATGAAATTCAGCCTTGTATGTAATCAAGGAAGACTCGATGAGCTCAGTGACATGGCCTAGATGATGGGAGGCTTGGATGGATGGAGTGTGGTGCCTGTGGTTCCATGCCTGTGGGTCTGATCCCTGGGTGGGTGTTCGCTTGGCAGTTGGACTAGATGATCCTGTGGGTCCCTTCCAACTCGGAACATCCTGTGAACCTGTGTTGTGTGGTTCTGTATTCAGTAGAGGAAAGCCAAAGCCAACACTTCCATGGGGCAAGACACTTCACAAGCAATAATGGTGAATGAGTCTTAGGTGAAAGTTAAATGAGCGTCTGCTTGTAACTTACAGATCTGCTTTATAAAGCTATGGTACCTGCATTTAAAATGCTGTTTTATTTCTCCACTCTTTCAGTGTCAGAAGGGCACAGACTAACTGGAGGAGTTTAGATAAGAGAGCAATAAATTATTCAAATGCTATAGGGGAGTCTGGAGAGAAAAGCAAGTACAGATTAAGGTTTGCAAAGTGTAGACCGTGGAAAGCTTTAAATCTACACCCCCTCAAGAATAATAGCAAGGAGAGGGTTAGGGACAGTGCTGTGGGTTCTGGCCACTGGTTGTGATAAAGCTCTATAGGCCTGAGTCTACAGGGCTCTGCCTAAACAAGTCAGACTGCAGGAGCAGGGTCTACATGAAGCAGGAGTACGAACAATCATTAAGGCAACAGACAATGCGAATCTCAGGGGATACCAGCTGCTGGACAGTGAAATGAGAGTAATTTTACTGCTTAAAATGGTTTAGCTTAGAATTAGGCTAGAGGATTATGATAAAATACCAAATACTCAGAAGAATCACATGGATCAGATGAGGATTAAAAAATCCCAAAAAGTAGAAACTGGGAGATGCAGGAGATGGGCTGTATCCTTTCTTTTTTCTCTTCTACGTGGAGACAGATATGGCAGATATGGCTCACAGTACTGCAGGAAATACTACTTGCTATTGTTTCAATTTTTTTCAAGGTTTTTTTTTTGCTTGTGGTTTTCTTTGTATGTCTGTTTTATTGCTGTTTATTTGCAAGCTAGAAAAGAGACAGCTAGATTGAAGGTACAGGGCTGCAGTTTCATTACTGAACTGAGCTGTCCTCTCACAAATTGAATGGGATTTTCCTTAGGAAAGTAATTAAGGAATGAAGCAGACTCAATAAAATAGCACAGTGATTTAAATGTACTGCTTTTCAAACTATGTATTATGTTGCAGTAAATCTTGATTTAAATTGGCAATGTAAACTTGATGTTAAAACTTTCTCCTGTGGAGACACTGAATCTTGAGGCAGTCCATGAGGTTTTCTCTGCTTTGTATAATATTTGCCGCTGGTAAGGTTTTGTCTATTTCCTAACAAAACAAAGAAATTTAAAATAAAATTCAACTCCAGAGCAAGCAAGCTTTTCTGCCAGCTGCAGAGACTGTGTTGGCTGTACGGATGCCGATCTAGTCTAGAGCCAAGGGCAGCTAGGCAGAGCTCTGCCTGCATCCATGCAGTCAGCAGCCACTGGTCTCCAGAGACTGCCTGAGGACCCTGCCTTTCATTGGGCTGGGTTACAGCCACATCAAACCTACTTCCAGCAAGGCGCAGGACTGGCAGAGTCCCTAAAATTTTACTCACGTGGCAAAGGCACCTGCAGCTTCACTAGGAGAAAGAGGTAGCAAGATCTCCTCCATGATTCTCAGATAACTTGTGTTCTTTATTGTACGTGTCTCTCTTGTTATCTGATTGAATGAAGGAACTAAACCAGGGCAGTAATCTTTGGCCTGGAATGCTGTACAGGGCTGGAGTAATGCTGTCTCACATGTAGACCCCTGCAATCCCTGCTCTGCTTCCTTGGGATATTTGAAGCCTGGAGAAGTAATCTCTTGCCTGCAGTTGAGGTCAAAATGATGAGCTACTTGTGCAATTGAAAAATGTCTTTTAGGACAGCTGGACTGCAGCTGGTGAAAGCACTGCCTGAAATGTGATTTCCTACCAAAAGCAGGGACTCTTGACTAACTTACTCTATAAGACTGAGTCAAAGCCTGCTTTTGGAGCAAACTGCCACAGTCCCTGCACGCTTTTCATCTACATTAGGAGTAAAGAGAAGCGTGGATGGGAAGAGGAGAAGACAAAACCCCCCATGTTTTGAAAAAGCAGGCAGAAGCACTGTACGAATCTGAATGCCATATTGGGTATTTAGCTGTACAGCTGCTGTCAGACTTAGGTAGAAACAAGATCTTATACTGTGTATTTACCAATTCAACTAAAAACAATGAAATCCACCACTACCTGGACTTCCCTGGATACTTGACTGGGGAAAGGATGAGTTATATGCTTTGATCAATCATCTGTCCCTTTACCGAGATTGTGAAGGAGATGCTGGTTGTTCTAGTCTTGTGGGAACCTGGCCTGTACAAACTAAGTACAGTATGTATTTATTACCACTGAAAATAGGTCTTAGGGTAATGGCGGTTTTGGCATCAATCTGGGGACTGTGAATGGACTCTTTTAACATTGATAACGCCTCAAGACCCCTCTTCTTTGAAAGACTTCCCAGTGAATGTCATGAACTAAAATATCCCCTTTTCAGATTATAAAAACAGGGCTACCCTAAGAATCTTTGTCCTTTTTGAATGTCATTAGCCACTGTTGTCTGTGGTTTGAAACTGGAAGAATGTTTGTTGGGGAACCACCTGTAGGTAACCTGTGAATGTCTTCTGTGTCTGTGACGAATGTAGTGAGTGAGGGGAGGGCACCTCGAGGATATTGGCACACAGCTGTACTAAGTCTCAAACATCTCAGTGTACTTGTGGAAGTATTGTCAAAATCTTAAGAATATGGTAACTGCTGCCAGGATCCAGTGATTCATACAAGACCCAACAGTTCTGAGTTAGGCTGGATTATGCCCTCATGGTTTGTAAACCAGCACAACCCTTGTCTGTAAGATGACATGCAGATCCAGCAGTCCATAAAATTCACAGGAATACTACTTGTCCTTTATGTGTAGAGGAGAACTCATTTGACCTTTTCTGCAAGTTGCTTGTTTTCCTGACCTCCAGATCTAACATTTCCTCAGTTTTCTTATTTGAAAATGAGAGTTGCAGTAATGATTATGTACATAGAGATTCAACAGCTGGGAGGTTTGCTGATCATTTGTACTGGTAAATGATAAGTCATTACTAGCTTGGTTTAGAAGAGTTTATATTGCTTGTTACCAGTGTTTTGGGTTGACTTCCTCTCCCTGCCCCCCCCACCTCTTTTTTTTTAAGGCAAGTAGCATGTGTGTGCTGTGCAGGAGGTACTTCTGTTGTTTATTCATGCATTTTCTTCACATTCCTCAAAAAAGGAGCAGTAAGATGACCTCAGGATGTTATTTCACCCTGGAAGACACTGTCAAGACTTCCAGTGCGTGTTGCTGTTTGGCAATCTTGAACTTGGTTAGTGGGTGTAAAAAGTTCATACTGACGAAACTGCCAGAAATAAACTTAAGAACTTGAACGTTTTTGTTTACTTTAACTTCTCATGTTAGGATCAATTTTGTTCAGTTTGGTTTGCTGCATGTTGCCAAGGGGAAATCTAGGAATGTTGGAGTGTGCTAAATGTGTATTTTGAGGGTGCATGCTCTAAAAATGTTAGGTATTTATAGCAGATGTGTGTATTTTAGAGCATAAAACAGTTAATATGCTTTTGGTTTAAATGCTTTGTTCACTGGAAGCAAAATAGAAAAGGAAAATAACGCTGGCAAAGACCAAAAGTGAACGGGGTTGTGCCACATCAGAATTATACCAAATCAGGGTTGTCTGCCTAAGCAAATATTTATAATGAAAAAACCTCTCATGCCTGTTGGAACAGACTGTGTTCAGACCTTTTTTGGGATTTGCAATGTGATTAAGAGGAAGGAGGAACAAATGGTTTATGTACTCTATATTACAGTTGCTTTTACTGTTTTTGGACAGTGCAAGGAAAAAAAAAACCTTGCATGCAAAAGCTTAGGAATTTTGCCCAAGGCAAATCCCACAGAAAATATTTCATCTGCATAGAGGCATAGGCATCGATACTCATGCCTTGATCCAATAAACTAAGCATGTCCATAGTTTGTGTTGTTGTAGAGTGTTTTAAAATTATGCATATGCTGAAGGAATCTGCTGGCCTGGGGATTTCTGCCAACACAAGAGATTTGAAGGAGGCCACCCATTGCTCTGCATTTGTTTAGGAGGAACCACGACCCAAATATTTTCATTTCAGGGTACAGACCCACCAAATGAGAACAAGTTTGCCGTGGCATTTGCAGGATCCAAGTACCTTGGACTCTGTCAGGGCTTTCACTGTGGCTAAATGCCACTAAATGCTTCAGAGCTCTTGGAGGCAGCCAGGACAACTCCAAGGTTTGCTCAAGGATTAGACCTTCCCATCCTTCAGCTAATGCTGTTAGCATTAAAAATGGCAGAAAAATCTCTTGTTTGCAGTGCTAGGTTGGAAAGGATAATTTATTTGCACTTTTACTTTAGTAAAGGGAATTTGTTAGTTCACATTTTGTACTTGAATAATTCAAGCTATGCTTGTTGCTAAGATGTTTCTTATGATGTAAGTTTGTTTTAATTATCCGTATCAAGTCAGAGCTCAGTGGCTTGAAGGCTCAAGCAGTTGCCTCATTTATTTATTGTTTTGAAAATGCCAAGCAGAAATGATGGCTGCTTAACTTCTGGAATGATTTTTTTTCCTCTTCCAGAGGCAATAAAATTTTCTAGTTGTAGCAATTTGAAGGGATACGTATGCTTTCCTTTGGGTCCTGGAAGAGAGAAGAGAGAGAAGTTACCAGATTTTTTATTTTTTTTTGTACACAGGCAGTTCTTCTCTTAGGATGGAAAGAACTTTTTAAAAGTATAATATTCAGGTTATTGTTACCAGGCTACTGGGAAATGAACAGTGATGGATTATTAAGAGAAACTTAAGCGCTACTTCATAGGTGAACATGCAGTTAGTTAACTGCGAGCCACTTGTTCAGTTACTTACTGCTGAAAATGTAATAAAGATGCTCATTATCATTGATGAGCCTTTATAAAGACTTGAGTGGCTGAAATTTATGCCTCTGGGATGGTTTAGAGGTGCTCTTTGGTTGAGCCTTGAGAAAAGCTGTGCAGGGGTAGTAAAGCTGTTCCAAGCATTTGTGCTTACAGTGTGGTCAGACAGCTCCTTCCACAAGAAAGATGCAGAATATGAAGTTACTGTTTCAAAAGGAAACAGTGGTGCTAGTTAATAGTTAGTGTGGCTGCATACTTGCTCAGCTGAGGGGGTAGATTCAGCAATGTCACTTTTCATCCAAGGCAACACTACATGTTACTTCATTAATGCCATCATATGTAAATTTCAGAGAAATCTCAGCTTTGTAAGAAGGGGTTTAATTTTTTTAGCCTGCTTGCAACTCCAAGCAAGCCAAGCCATGGCTATGTCACAGTGATGGAGTAGATGCTTCAAAGTGGAAAAAGATTCAGGGGAACCCACGTAAGAGCGGCAATTTTGTTGTTCAAGTTGTGCAGAGGAGCCGCAATGCTGCACCCCAGCAGTGCTGGGTGGCTGACACCACTCTTTGTCCTCTGGGTGCTCCCTGCTCTCTTAAGTAGAGAAAATCCAGTGGGGTTGGTTTGAACATGATCAGTTAACAAGTTTTTCAACCACAAAATTAGCATGAAAGAGTGTCATGCATGGCAATGAAACAACTTTTTCCTAACTGCATAGGCTTGAGAAAGCATTTGGCAGTTTCTGTTGCAATTTACTCTGGCACATTTCCAGATGTTAGGGTATACCAATAAAAAAGTAAATATCAACACTCAGACTTTAAATTAGGTTGCAACTTCCGCATTTAAACAAGTCACTCAAATTGTGTTTACTTTAACGTAGACACTGGAGGATCAAAAGAAACAGAAGCCTCCTTGTCTCCTATTTGGTACTGCCCTTGACTCCATTGCAGAGAATCATAGACAGACACAGCAGATTTGTCATGTAGCTTAAAAATGCTGCTAGAACGTTTCTGTTTTGCTGATGGCACAATCCTCTCATTTGACATCTTAATGAAGGTGAAAGCAAAGCCATGCACTACCCCAACGATAGTGGGAATGGGGAAGAGCAGCAACTCTTGCAGGTTAAAAAAAGCGTAAGATGAGGGCAAGTTTCTGTCTTCTTGCATAGTTGTTATTCTCTAAGCTAAACACTCTTTCCCATCATGTTTGATATCTTTTGGTAGGTACTTCTTCTGTGAACATGTCTGATCACTTTTGAACCCTTTTATGCTTAAGGATCTAAAGCACCTAGGCAGCACTACTGAAAAGCAATGAGAGAGAGAGAAGTTCTCATGCTTTCCAGGTGGCTTGTACAACAAGAGGTAATTGTAAGAAATAATGCCACTGCCTGGCAACAACCAGGCTGTGATGCTGTTTTCATTCTAAGATATGGATGAGTGAAAAATACAAGCAAACAGAAATAAAGGAGGTAATGCTTAGATCCATCAGAGGTGAGATCTCAGAACTATGGGGTAATAGGTAGCTTGGATGATTTTCCTTTGGAAAGGAGAAATTTACTAGGATGTTTGGGCAAAAGGTGGAGTGTTACCTTATTCATAATAGTACTTTTTACTTCCAAGCATATGTCTGCTCTTAAAAGTAGGTGGTACTGGATCAGATATTAGGAAAAAACCTTCTCTCTTACTCCCTTTGCTTCAGGGCAACCCAGAAGTGGTGGGTAAGTACAGTAGATACACACAGATGTTTCAGCTAGGAAGTGATGTAGCTTAACTTCAACTGAGCAACTACATCCAGGTAGTTAGGTTTGTGGGAGTTCATACAAGCTACACTGTTGCTGTTTATATTTAGTGAATCCTGTACATGGCTTATATTATAAATGGGTTCAAGTCTTTCTGTGGTTACTGTTCCCACAAGCCTCAAGCATTGCCTCATGGTGACTGCAGAGGAGCCTCTCTGCCAGGCCCAAGGTGTACATGTGCACCAGAACCCCCAGTACACTGCTACCGTGGCCTGGAGATCAAGCCTGGGTCTCCTGCATCACCACGTGTCCTGCTGGCTGAGCTGTATTCCCTGGATTTGGTAGGGTTAGCAAGCCTTCCTCTCTCTAATGCCCTGGTCTTTTTAGTTGGCCCTCTGGGGGATGGAGAGTAAAAAGAACAACTAGACTTCATTAATGACTAAGGGACGTGCTGTCGGTGGTATTGCTTACTAGAATAAAAAGCAAATTAATAAATACAATAGCAAGCCTGATGTGGTCACCAAATGTATTCTACCCAGTTCATCTGACAAATATAATTTGAAGTGTTTGTCTAGTTAGTCTTTCTAAGCAGCTATTTATGGTGTACCACATAGAGCCATGATAAAGGCAAGCTCACTCTTTGTTTCTCTGCTTTATTGAAGCTACCAGACTGTGAGAGCTTGTCAAAGCTGTGGGTGCAGAGGAGTGTCTGCTGACTCCATTTAGATGAATCCTAGAACAGAAAGCCCTGAGGAACAAGGTCTCTGAGAAGTATTTTGGGGTCTTCTCCTTCCTTTATTTTTGCTTTACCCCAGATCATCCCTTTGCTCCCATTTCTGACCATTGCCTCCTCTTCCTGCAAGAAGCTTCTGACAGCATCAGAGCTGGCTGTGACCTTTCTGGGAAGTCCATCACAGAGACCTACGTACCATAACCACCTAAGAGTGGTGGCATGATTTTAGCACTGCGCCATGTGGACTCTGACTTGAGTCTCCTGTACTTCAGGCACTCCCTGTAGCCTGACTCACCGAGTACTTCTAAACCAGCAAAGCACAGCTTAATGCGATAAAGCTCCCCCTATGAGCACCAAGTCATGGCTCTTGCTGAGGTTCTACAAATATGTAGAAGTACTTGGCTATTCCTGCTCAGAAGCTTATTTTACTCTCCTTTGAGCATATATTTATAAAGCACAGGGAAAGATGCTTACCTGAGTAGTGGTTTTCTGAACAATTTTTTAATTTAAATGCCCTGAAGGCAAAATGAGGAAGTTTGTAGAACAAAATCAAGGTCAACATCTGTTATAGCAGATTTGGCAGTAACTTGTATGGTGCAATAGACACTGTAAGCATATACACTATTAATCCAGTACTGTTTCTGTATTTAAAAAAAAAAAGGGAACAAGAAAAATGGATACTGTTGTAGTGCCATAAATAACTTCTACATCTTTTCGTGGCTTTTCATACAGTTTGCCTTTTTTTTAAAATTGTGTGTTTGTGTTGACAGTATTTTAAGGTGCATTTGAAACAGAGCCTAACTACTTACATTTTTATTACTTTAACCTTTGTGGACCTTGCAGGTACTTATTGATTTCGTCTCTGTGCTCCCAATGATTTTGATTTATGCATGAAACTGCAATTAAGTACTTACACTGGTGCTTGCAGAGCTTATCTTAGAGAAGTACAAGTATTAGCTCAATTTTATTTTTAAAGCCTCATTTCTTCTTCAAGTCTAGCATGTATTAAGAATGTAGCCATTGGAAAAAGAACAACAGTTTCTTCTAAGTACAAAAATAAGGCATCGGTTTTGATTTCTTTTACTTTACGCCACAAATTTTACTTGTAGATTCCCTGAGTAATTATTTTCCCCTTTTATATATGGTATTTCATTTCAGTGGCATTGTTTAAAAGTGTGAATTCTTGTTTATGGCATACTTCATTTGGACAGGAGTTTATGGGGACTTCTGTTTGTTAGAAAATATTGACATATCTATAGGTGAAATAGCTTTTGTCAGCAGTTCTTTGCTCCACTGGGTGTTATATGTATAGTGTTGTAATTGTTCCTTATAAAATGGCATGCTCTGCTGTATCATAAAACACAATGCATTTCTGGGGCTGTCAGTTTGTGGCTATTCATCTGACGATAGGATTTTTCCTTATCCTGTTTTTTCCACATTCTGGCAGGCAAAGTGTTGAAAGGGCTGAACTGGGGGTGAGAGGCTCTCCCCCACCCACGTGGCTTTTTCTTTTTTCCTTACCTTCTGTGAAGATTACCCTGTCCCCTCTGGTGCACTAACAGCTAATGACAAGCCTGATGCTGACAGAAGCAACGTGATCCCCAGACTGCAGTGCCAGCTGCTTTGGGGTTGGGAAACGATCCAAATGCTCAGAGCAGCCCGTTTCACAACAATAGCAGTAGTATTGGATTGTTTCGGGATCTGTATGAGATGGAAGCTCTACGCTGTTGCTGGTTTAGTTCTAGATGTCTATAGATAAGAGGCTAAACATGTCCACTCTCATCTCTCATGCTTGTCAGCAGTTGATTGAATGTGGTAGGTGATCCACATTTTACCCAATTGCAGTTATCTTAAGTTTTTCACAATTTAGGTTTTAATTCTGGGCACCTCAGAACTCCAGGCTGCTTATTTAAGATGCCCATTTCTGCAGAGTCAGACTGGCTCTTCAGTTCCTCCCAGAGACATGGAACCAGCAGCATTCAAAGTTCGAGGACATTAGTCTGGCATGCTGACATGCTGTGGTCCTATGTCAGTGATGACTGTGATGAGGAGTCTAGTTGAGTAAGTTGACTCCTAGATTGTGTGGCACGTATCACATGGTAACAGGCAAGTGACCATCTCAGTGGAGAAGATAAAAAGAAAGTTACACACAACCATCTTCAACTATTAGCACTGATGGGTTGAACTTAGTTGGGTTGTCATACTGTGTATATTGACTAGTTAGTTATTATAGTTATTTAAAAAATACCATCTTTGTGACTTTCTTTAAATCACTTTGCAGTTGTGGATGTTACTGTGTTTTGCAGAGAGGGGAAGTTGAGCAAGATGAAGATAACTGACTTTTTTAAGGCCATGCTGAAACTATAGGCAGGAGACTTGTAGAGGTGATAGAGGCAGTCTGGGAAATCAGGACTGCAGATATCAAAATTAAAAAGCTTTGCCACTTTTCCCCAGTGCTTGAAGAGAGAATCCCAGCCTGCATACTGTGTTTTGGAGATGGGGGTGAAGGAAACCCCCTCCTTAAGAAACACCTTTTCCTGTCAGCACCATGCTAGCTTTTGTTCGCTCTGGAAACATTTGACTTTCCAGAAGCCAGTGTGTGACTTACAACAATAACATGATGTGTATCCTCTGTGAAAGACTGCCTGCATTCAGGCATCTGGAAGATCTAGTTAGGTCTTTATTTTTGGAGCAAAAATCAGTCACTAGAGTTGTCAGGTGGCAAGGTGATGACAAATCATGCTTCCTTACCTTGTGGTGACTCATGTCATACATACCACATCATAGTGCAACAGTGAAGGACATGGAAAAGGCAGGCTGCATGTCATTGCTTTGTCTTGCGTGCTGAACTGGATGTGAATTCTCCTTTGGTTGTACAAACAGCTCTCTAAAAATAGGACCAAATGTGCCCCTTTTTGGGGAGGTAGCAGAGTGGTGGGAGTAGCTCTGTATCTCTGTGTTTGATAACGGTGCTGTGATGGTGCAGCTTACTGGTGAAAAGAAGAGGTAAGAGGTGTACAAATGGAGATTTCTGAGTTCCATGTGGCTGTGATTTTAGGGTTTTTGTATCCCTGAAACTGTCACATCCTCTGACTTCCCTTTTTTTCCAAGCGTTGACATAGTTTTATAACGCATCTTACTGCCAAGTGAAACAGTAGAGACTAATGAACTGATTGCATAATGCCATTGAGAATGTGCTGAAAAATACTAAGAAGACATGCCAAAAAATGAGCAGTCCATTGTGACTAACTCTTGGAGCAAGGGCATTGGTTATTTACAAAACCTGACAAAACAAAACCCAACCCCATAGAACTTGCATTTGAATTGCTAAAAAATAAACACAAAAGAATATGGAAACTAAGCAACTAAAACATTAAGGAGACTTTTGGTAGCTATAAAACTAAGGCAGCCTGCAGGAGTATAGTGCTGAGAGGAATATATATGAGATTATACTTACATCTTCTTAAAACCAAGGTGATTGCCATGGGATTGGTTTCGAGGTGGAGAAGAGGTTGCATCTTCTTCGTATTCAACCAGCTTAACTGCAAACTACACGCTTAAGTCATTCAAGAGCTTCTGTTTCCTGCCAGAACCTGGGTGCTTCTATGGTCATGAATGTAGATGATCATGTCAGCAGGTGTTTGGAAGAGCAGTGGCACTGAATGCTTCTGGAGCAAGTCAAAAGGGCAGAACCTGTGAGCAACTGATGGCTGAGGAAGAGTGGGGATTGCTCTGCCACCTTGTAGTCCCGTGTGTTTCAGCTTGCTTTGGGAGCAGACAGAAGTGCTGCCTCAGGCTTGCATTTGTCCAAGTGGGTTTCATCCTCTAGCAGAGCTGTGGGAAGGTTTAAAGGAGTTCACCGAGTGTTTAAATGGATTGAGAAAGCACAGGTTGTTGTTAACTGTCTTCAACTGTTCCATCTGGTAGAGAAGCTGGGGAGTAGCTGCGCTTGCAGCTCCTGATTGCAGGTGACTTCTGATTCTCTGCTCTGGAGGAACTGAGCTGCTGCCCGCTCTGCTGAACCAAGGAAAAGGAAGAAGAGGTTTCAAAGGGAGGGGCTCAGAGGCAATAGAGTGGGAAAAGAGTCAAGTTTGGAAAAAAAAAAAAAAAGAAAACCCCCACTAGCCTGAGTTTCTGTGAATGTGGACATTGCATGTAGCCACATGCTTATTTGGAGCCATGTTTGATGTCACTACAGGCATTTACAGCAACCAATGGATTAGAAGATTTTTGTGGGTTTGCCTCAATAGTTGCACTTATTCCCTCAGGGCAAAGGCGTATATGTTTGGTTTGGTTTCTTCCTTTTAAAAGCTGTTCTTACTCCCTGTCAGTAGCTTGGCTGACAAGTTAAACAGATAGTAGGTGGAATGAATTTATGGATGGTTTACTGAACATCTGAAAAGAGTAACTAGTCATGAGATCTTTAGTAATTATACTGGCTTTGCTGAAATAATTCTTTTCCAAGTAACTGCTACCAGCAGGCATAAATTATTAGATTGAATCGTGTGTATTAGAAGTTAATATTCTAGGGAAAAGTTGGAACAACTGTATTTATATGGAACTGACAACATTTCATGTGATCCCCTTCACTGTATAGTATAAGCCAAGAAATGTAGTTTTCATATGTTATTAGAAGAAAATTACCCTCACAGATGCTATGCATTAGCTCCAAGAAAGCAATATCATCAACAGATCTATGGGAGAGGATTGAGGAGATGTTTACGATGTGATTCTTTTTAACTGTGGCTCTGCATTTGTTCATCCTGTTTTGGTGTGATTATTCCAAAGCCATACCCACTAACCAATGAAATGTATAGCACAGTTAATGTGGGAATTTTAGTTGGAGTAAAGTTGTATAGCTCCACTGATTTTTACTGAGCATAGGCTAACTTTCTGCACTTGAATATTTGGCAAATAATCTCAGGAAAAAAGAAAGCTCCCTAAAGATGATTATTTTGTGTCTATATATATATTATATATAATCTTCTGTACTAATTTTGGTCTCAGAAGCTGCTACAGGATAACCATGGAAGGCAGTCCAGTTATTTGTTGAAATATTCCAGCTACTTCTTCAAAAAACTTTTGTTTGAAATTACATTATCATTTACTTATGCTGATAAATGAGTCTTGGCAAGAGGAGACGTTCAGGGCTGAGCTCAGACACATGCAAATGGTTCATGTTTTCAGCAGAGCCACAACAGACAAGGAAAGAATGGAGTGATGCTACCTGTGGTTAACACTAAGTCTTGCTGGCATTGAACAGTCTTTCTCAACCTTGTTAGTCAATAAAAATAAAAATGTGTCATAGATGTCATACTAACCTGACACTCAGAATGAGGCACAATTATGTAGTACTAAAGTTGTGTGTTTTCTGACATTACTCCAGGAATGGACCTTAGCAGTGTCCCTAATTTCTCTATTGGCTTAGTGTCCTCCTTTTTAAGGGCTTTTTAGCCCTCCAAACAAGGCCACTTTTTCTTTAAATATGTGAACAATTACACTCCTTGTCATCAGGAAGATTTATGTGCATACTGAGAACATAGTTTTTAGAGGGTAACAGTCCTTTCCACTGATAAAGTTAGTTTTAACCAACTTCAAAAAAAAAAATCTCAGTGCAGTGAAACGTAGTAAATGTTATCGCTGTTTCCAGGTGTAGTTATACTGTGAACTGATCTCAGGAAAAACTCTAGGAAATAATTGATCTGCACAAGCCAGTTTTTAAACTATACATACTATTGGGGAAGAAAGCTTGGGCAGCTCTACAGAAATTTAGCCACCTGTGGAAAACTGCCTACAAAAATCATCTCCCACCCAAGCCAGCAGCAGCCCTCAGTGATGCCCTGCCTGGAAGGACAGGGATATGGCAGGGGCAGCATTGGTGGAATATGATGGGCTGGAGTCATTGCCTTCTTCTGGGAGGCCTGGTGGGGGTACCCCCCATCCTTCACCCTGCAGGGAGGGGGAGGAGGGCAGGCATCTCTCATGAGCCCCCATTTCCTACTGCTGGGCTGGGTTTGTAGGGCGGCCCTGGGAGCAGGGAATGGCTTAGCTGGAATGAGCTGTATTAATAATCATCTGTATGTCCTCACTTCACACAGGCAGAGGGGCAGTTTTATCCCTTGATGCAGGAGCTTCAGAGCAGCTGCTGCCAGGTCCTTGAATGATCTATAACTCAGTAATACAAACAGACTAGGGAACACCTCCTTTCAAAAATGTGAAAAAAATTGCCTTATGCAGCGACAATACAGAAATGAGTATAAACCATGCTTAATATACGCAGCTAGATGAGATATGTGTGCCCACAGCCACCTTTGTTGGGTGAAAAGAAGGAAGAGGTGCCCAGAAAGGAGAATCTGGAGGGGGGAATAAAATCAACAGGTCTCAGAGTCATGAAATAATGCATAGCGCTGTAGCAGCGAGACACTTTCTTGGCTCTGAGCTGGAGAGTCTGGAGAAGATCAAGGAGCAATAAACATCAGTTTATAAAGGACAAATACTACCTGGCAGATTAGATCAAAACTTTAGATCAAATTACACAAGTAGGCGATGAAGTGTTTGCTCTATCTAGGAAAGGATGAACTGTATTGTAATGAAGGGATTAGTCTTCCAGAAGCTTCTTGCTGAGCTATGGGATGAACAGGGCTGAATGGCAGCTGAGGGGAAGGAGTAGGGAACAGCAATGTGCAGTACTTGAAGAAGTATCCAGGGATTAGGTTTTGCATAAGGGCTCAGCTGAGGGAAATAAAACCGGAGTCTTCACTGAGACTCCATTGTCAGACATGGAGAGTTGGGTCTTCCTTCCCAGCCTGACTAGTTGGTGTTGTATGCTGAGTTCTGAACGAGACTGAGGGTGATTTCATAAGATGGCATGTGCTGTTTAACACTGTTTCTCCATGAAGGCAGAAGTGAGCTGCAACGGTGGTTGAACTCAGCAGTGGAATTTATTTGTTCATGCTGCTTGGCAAGCTAGAGAAATGTAAATGGGAGAAAGTTTCTGGAGAGCTTGAAAATATATTCAGTAATTAAAATAAAAATAAAAAAAATAAAGTCAGTAAATAAAATTAGGTTTAAAGTGGAAAAAATACAATCTGGCACATATTTGAGGAAAAAATTCAAAATGCAGATACTCCATTAAAGAAGAACAGCCTTGGAAAGTAGTAGTGCTGGAAAGGACCTGGAGCTGATCATGGGAAGGAGACCAGCAGGAGCAGGAAAGACATGCCAGTGTCTGTCAGATTGTCTACAGGACTCTGGGTGACACTGATGTGAAGCAGATACTTTTTTGCAAAATTAGTAAGGAAGTATGATTTTAAAATAAGGATTTTGCTTATTTTGAAGTATTTTTAATGGGTGAGCTGTTGGTATAAAAATGTCTACTGGCTATGTTAAAAACACTGAGTTTTTGTTTTAAAAACTTCTGTGTTAGTTTTCTAAGTGACAGCTTCGAGGTTGTAGAATCAAAACATCAGGAGTGGAAGTCAGCTGATGCCCTAAATGCCCTTATGCCCTGGGCTAACTCAGGCAACTGGAAACACAGTTGTCTAAGGCACCTCTTTGGTACTTTAGTTGGTGCATGCCAGTCAAACCTCAGCATGCTTAAGTAAGTTGGTGTGTTTGAGGAGCTTTGTGGTTGAGGTGTTTAAAGTTCAGACACTGATCTATTAGCAAACTAAGTCAAGAACACTTCCTAAGTTTTTTATGATAGATATTATTTCTTTTGGAGAAATGTACGGCCTAGACTTTTGAAATATCTTTGGAGGGAAGAATCTCAGCTAGGTTAAAAAAGTGGATTCGCATATTGTTGCATCCAGATTGCATGTAGCACTTTGTCATTAGTGAGAAACAAACATTTTAAAAAAAGGCATGAAATGGTTAAAAACGTAAGAAGCTTCTGCTTGAAAGACATTTGTTACTTTAGAGCTGTAGCAATTCTAATTAGCTGACTTGTCCTTCGCAGAGAANAGACTTTTGAAATATCTTTGGAGGGAAGAATCTCAGCTGGGTTAAAAAAGTGGATTCGTGTGTTGTTGCATCCAGATTGCATATAGCACTTTGTTGTTAGTGAGAAACATTAAAAAAAAGCATGAAGTGGTTAAAAACGTAAGAAGCTTCTGCTTGAAAGACATTTGTTACTTTAGAGCTGTAGCAATTCTAATTAGCTGACTTGTCCTTCGCAGAGAAGAACATATCCAAAGGGCGTGGCTGCAATCCAGCTGTAATGTGAGTGTTTCTTATATTCTGCAATCACAACTGTTGCCATTGGGAAGCGGTGAATGTATTCACCATTCAGGGAAGGATTTTTTTTGTGAAACCAGCGTTTTAACGAATGCTTTACTGTGTGATTTTACTACCCAGCGTTAAGCAAGCGGTGCACATGCATTTCCAGCGATCAGGCACTTAGCAGCAGGAGGCAGGGGTGGTACTGATCTCCCAAATCCTCATTGAGTTTATGAGCAGGTCACATCATTGCAGAATGACTGATATCTGTACTTCATTCATAATTTTGATATTAGGGAGATTCCTAATGTAGAGGACTTAGTTCTCAACATACTGGTATGATTGGTTCAAGTTTGTGAGCAAGCCCCCTCACTCCTCCAGCAGAACACCAGGCAGCTACTGGTGCAAGTATTTGACTTTAGGCTGCAGAACAGTAGCCCTCATCACCAACTTCAGAGACAGCTCTTGCTAAGCACTCGCTGGGAATAGAGAGGGATCGATAATCTGCACTTTTCCTTCTCCCCACATTGCTTTCTCGCAGGAAAGAATCTTTCCTGCCTATAATCTCTTTTGGAAATAAAAGGGATCAGTCCGAGCAGGATAATATATCTGCATTTTTTTGGATTGTCACTTAGAACAGTTTCACAGAATCACAGAATCACAGAATATTATGAGTTGGAAGGGACCCACAAGGATCATCTAGTCCAACTCACTATCTAACACCCGTATGTTCTGACAGTTTTTATGACTGAGTATGCAGTCTGAGATTGTTTGTAGAGGAATGTTATGCAAACATTCAAGTCAAGGTATAAAACATCTTCAGACTATGGTTTTAGACACAGCAATAAAAAAAGCAAGTCTTTTTTCTTTATTGGAGACTAAAGCTGACTTGAGGATACAGAAGAGGAATGTCTGTTACCACTATGAGCAGTCATCTAAGTTTTAAAAAAACAAACCGACAGCTCTGCCATACAGCCGGGTGAGGGTTGCTGTGTTCTGAGGGAGGCATTTTATCTGCTTTTCTTTTGTACTTGTTGCTGAGAAGGAGGTTGCCTTGAAATACCAGTGAAGGATAGTTTTACTCCACAATCTGCTATGTTGCAACTTTACTCCCGATAGGGAAGTCACCCACACATGTACAGTCCGCCCTCTTGCACTTCGCACCCCCCATATTGCGACTTCAAATCTCTGTGGCATGATTTTTTAGCGATGAAGGAGGCCCGTTCTCACAGCTGCGCATGCGTGACCTGGCATGCATGAATATTCAATTAGGCAGTCGTGAATATCCAAATCAAACCATCCCACATAGCCACTGTGGCGGCAGCCATTTCCCCACCCCCCAGTGGTGGCGGTGGCAGCCGCTTCCCCCCCCTCCCCTGGCAGCAGCGGCCACTTCCCCCCTGGCGCGGGGCCGCTCCCCCAGAGCCGCCACTGTGCAGTTATGAAAGATTTACACACTTGCAGGGGTCCAAGACTTTCTTGAGTGACTCTCCGAGATATACTCATTTACCCCAAGTATGGAGAGACCAGATCTATCCACCCTGAGAGACACCGGGACAGTGGCACGGGCAGCTCCCCGCACCCATGTCCCTGGCCGAGCCAAAAAGGGGTTTTTCCCAGCGTGGGGTGGCTGCAGGTGCTGGGAAGGGCCAACACTGATACACAGCAACACAGCGCCAAAACAGTGCCGGGGCCGCGTGAGGGTGCGGGGCAAATTTGCGTATTAATGAGCTGCCATTCAACACACAAGTTGGGCTTTGCAGAACTCGATTAAGTCCACGGGTCTGCGATATAGGAGACCCGACTGTAACTGTGGGACTGGGCTGTACCCATAGCACAGAGACTACTTCAGCATGTTGCTAACCATCTTGTAGAAAAGGATTCGTGAAAATCCCAGCGTGGGGCATCCAGGTCCCTCCTTTGATATTGGTGTATTTGGCATGAGCAGTGACAGTTCTGTTGTTAGAGCCCTGCAATTCCCCCGGTTTTATACTCCCTGAGTTTAGGTTCCTGGTCCCCGCCTGGGAGCTCAAAGGGCTTAGCCTTGGCATAGTCAGGGGACCCTTGTGCCATTAGATCGTGTGATAGAAGAAGGGGATAGATACAGGCAAAGCACTTCAGATTTGTGCTTGTGGTCAAACCTAGTTCTACAAGGCCCTTGCACAAAGAAATTAATGATGATGAACTTGGTAAATATATTACATGGAAAATATTTATTATATTGACTGACAATTCCCAAAAGCACAAGACTAAACCTACCCAAGGTAACTGAATGACTCAGATTAAACTCCAGCTAAGGCAAGGCTTGTAGGAGATTCTCAAAACATGGAGGAAATACTTCAGGTTATTCAAGTTTATGCTTCTATAGAAATAAAAGAAAAAAATCCCCATACTTCTCTTTTATCCTAAAATCTCAGTTTGCCTTTTGTACAAAAACATGTTTTACAAGTGATTGTCTTTTGAGGCAAATGTTTTACATCTGTTGTCTAAGGCTGATGGTCTAAATGATGTGAAAAGGGAAAAGAGTAATTCCATCTATTGACTGTGCCGTATTTTGTCAGATTCATTGGAACTAAATTCACCATTTGTGCTTTTTTCTCAGGGTCAGTAATAGCTTCTCTTAAACATTTATTTTTAAGGGTTCTCTTTTCCCGGCAATTTAAGTAACCTTAATATAGGTGCCAAAGTACATTTTGAACAAAATTATGGAGTAGTTACTACATTTTTAAAAGGCATATTTATGGGTTTTTTCTAGCTCTGTGTTAGCAAAGAAGTTAAAAACCTTGTTTTTTGAATGAACAAATCTAACCATCTTTTCTTTGTCTCTGTGGTATCTGTGAGAGATTATTCCCAGAGCACTTTGTGCACTGTGAGGCTTTCTTACTAGACTTCCTTAAAACTGGTGCAGCAGAAATGTCGCTTAAGGGTCATATTATGAGCTAGAGAGACCTTTAATTGGATCACTGTGTCCCATGTTTACATTAGAAATAGGATACAGCTCCCTTGTGGAGTACTAGGAAAGGCAACCTTAGATTGTATCGTATGTGCATTTCCCCCTGCTTGAATTTCGCAACCTTAAAAGAAGCAACAGTTGGTTTTGGTCCCCTCCAAAATATCTCCCTCTGGTCTGAGCAGTGAAGGTGTCAGCATTCAGCCCTGGGTGTACTTGTCAGTGTTGCACTTTCTTCTTCAATGCCTCTTTTTAAAACTTCTTATTTTGATATCTTTAGTATCTTTGAACTATCCTCCTTGCTGTTTTTCCCAGTGTTGGGAAAGTTCTGCATCTCCTTGAGGAGCAGGTACTTCTGATGAACTTCAGGAAATAATAATCTGTGCAGTCACGTTATTGCTCCCAAGCTCCAGCCAGATCTGGCTGCTGCTTTTGCTCATTAGAGTGAGGACGCAAACAGCAGCAGATGCCTGTTGGTGGTAATTAAATTAAAGAGAAGAGTACTGCAAATACTGCAGTGAGAGGGGAGGTGCTTCCCAGACAGGTTGAAGAGGCATCATTCCCATTTTGAAGGGCTTTCACTAGACTTCCCGTAGTTCTGCTTTTCTGACTGTTTTACTAATTAAGCAAGTGCACCTCCTCATCTTCTTAGTGTCTTTCTCTTGCTTTTACATGTCCCTCATTCTTGTATTTTCATTTCACATGGCTCTATTAGTTTTTAGTTAGTTATGATTAATCTGTGCCCCTGTGTAGGGACAATTGCTTGCAAACACGGGTTTCTATTTGGCTTTGCTTTCACAGAGTGTGTCCCCAGCTGCCTGAGGACACAGGGGAGAAGGTGACCTTTTATTGCAGCTTGAGATCTAGTAGCTGTGTTTCAGGGCTGTTCAGTCTCGATAGAAGGAAAAGGTTTTTCATGGAAGGAGTCATCCAGATTTGGAATAGGTTGCCCACAGAGATGGTTGAATTGTCAATTCTGGAGGTGTTCAAGGGGAGGCTGGATAAGGTGCTGAATGATATGATCTAGATGTAGATGCTGGGTTTAGTTGGATTATAGGCTGGAGTAGATGATCTTTGAGGTCCTTTCCAGCCTTATCTATACTGTGAATACTGTGAGCGGCACGTTCGTAAGTGGCCTCTGGATTTTGAGACAGGTTGTCTTGCCCTGTGCCTGAAGGAGGTGGCAGACCTCTGCACAGAGGAGCATGAGGCAGAGAGACGGGGAGAAAAAACTTGGTTAAGATCCAGCAAGGATGAGCTGCCTTATGCTGCTTGCTGTGCTGACCTCAGGGAGGACAATGAGCCTGGGTACTTCTTTACATCCTCAGCTATAGAAAAGTCCTCCTTGCATGTGGAGGGGCTGTGGGCAAGTGAACCTGGAAAGGGAAAGGACAGAGTGGTATCCTACTTTTCAGGCCAGTGTTTGTTAGCAGGAAGACTGTTAGAGCAGGACTTCAGGAAAGGGATGCCCCAAACACTGGAGGGCCTCAAAAGACTTGTCTTGTGCTTTCTTCAAATTGATATTTAATGTTGTTGGCAGGTTTCAGCTCTAGAATATTCCTATCTCAGGATGGGATGTGAATAGTTTGCATTTTAAGATGCCTCTTTTTTTTTTTAATGGCAAGCTACAAGTGTGTTCTCCATTGTGTCTTAATAAATACTCTGAGTTCTACAAGCATTTTTTGTGTGATATTCAGTCTAGGCTGTTCCTCTTGTTCTTTTGCTCTGCAGCCAACACAGCTCACCTGAGACCTTTTCCATCTAGCCCAGGAGCTGCTGTGTCCCATGCCAGCAAGTGCAGCTTAGCTGAAATTGTGGGCAGAGCTTCAGAGGTCATGGACACCCAGAGGCTAGTTCAGCCCTGGTTTTAATGGATACCTTGCCCAAAAGGCTCTGGTGGTAAGCAGAAATCAGCTGTACCTCAGAGTAGCTAGAAGAAAACTTACGGAATTATTAAATTATTAGATTTATGGAATTTAAGTTTTGCACTCATACAAAGACAGGGATAAACAGAAATTACAAAGTTTGCACCATGCTCTTGTTATCTATGTTTCTGTCTATCTGGAGAGGAGCTCCTCTCGTCTTGCAGCTGGACTTCCTGGTGGAAACTTTCATGCTCTTTATTTTCATTCAGGCGTTGTGTTTGCAGGAGAGGCTCTGGATCTGCGGAGCTGTGGCTCCCTTCTAGGCTTCCAATCCAGCAGTGGTCTTTTCAGAGACAAAACCTCCCCTCAAGATTTTCTTAATCCTTACTTTGATTGGTAAGATATTTGGTTAATTGGCTGGGGGTTTTTTGCTTTGGGGGCTTTTGAAGCCACTTGATGTGGCTGGATGAGATAAGAAACTGCCTGGGCACTTCAGTGGAGTCCATTCAGGTTTTAGCCAAGCAGAAGAGCCCTCCTCAGCAAATGGAACAGAATGACAATAACTCTTTCCTTCCTGGCTAAACGATGACCACTCTGAGAGCATATAATGTTTTTGCTTTGAAACCTATGGCCCCTGTAAACAGTTGCTAATAACGTTTTAGGCACTTATGTAACCAAAATATGTACAGCCATCTTGCTTTGGACTCTGGGGGGAAAAAAGTACAAATCGGTATGCTGTGAGCCACAGATCTCAGAAAATCAGATGCGTCTTTCAAGGTGACTTATTTAGAAACACTGTTAGGTAATTGATGTGTCTGATGTATTTGATGTCAAGTTAAGTAAAACAGAGATGTAAAGTACGATGGTGTATCATTTTACAGTAATGATAATAAACCAGTCCTATAAATTCTTCATGTGTCTAATGCCATAGTTGTTTTGTAATACACTGCCTTCACATTATTTTGTTACTTTTCACAGTAAGCCATAAGTGCTAGCTATCACAGAGGAGTCAGATCTTCCCACAGTTCAGCTTAGGGGAATATTTTAATGCATCTGTGGCTGTATCCTTGACTGTCTCTCCTGATGCTATAATTCAAAGGCAGATGACAGTTGCAGATAAAATGTATGACACAGCTCATGATTCACGTGGGAATGGAAGAGGAACCTCTGAGAAATATGCTCCCTTTTCATACATCACCATGTACAGTTGAGTATGTCACTTAGTGATCTTCCTGAGTCTGCAGGTCAGATCTGACATTAACCAAAGCGACTTGGAATAGTTTTGATCGGATGGCTTAAAAGGTCATACGTAAATTGAGTTTTGAGGTTGCAGATGACATTCTAATGGATTACAGGCTTTATCATGAAAGCATCAAGTACAATCGGTTTATAGTTACGAGAGGTTCTGACTAAGACTGATTAGGTGGAATTAAAAAAAAAAAAGCATAAAGCCATGTTGAATTTCTCTTAGGGTTCATGTGGCTTAATTTCTCCTTAGACACTGAGACCTTCTTCAGTTTTGGGATTATCTCCCAAGTGAAATGATCACATTTCATCCAGGGGCATCTAAAACTAAACTGGATGAAGTACTGGAAAAATCCCTGTGAAGAGCAATCCAGTACTAGTAGTAAAATGAGCTAAATAACCTCAGACTGTTTGAAAAGGCCATGTTTACCATGTCAGTGGTACTACACTACAAAGTCTGGCATATTGTAATTATTTTGCTCCCAGTGTACAAAAATCTGCAGGGCCTTAGATACCTCCTGACAAAAGCTGGTATGGCTGTGCTGTATTTTGTCTCTTGGACCTCAGATTAATGTACAGGGAGACCATTTACACCATGTGTTTTTACCTTCTAGCTACAAAATGAGGTCATGGGGGCTTGTTTTCTTTCATCAGGAATCAAGACTCCCTTTTTCATATTTGAAACTCATCTAATCAGGATATGTATGAACTTCTTCCTTTCTCACTACTAATAAAATGAAGGAAAAAAAAATTGTTCAGACTGACAGTATTAGCGTAGTAAAGGATGTGCAATAAAATGCTGTGGAAGGGTTGCAGAATCTGTTTAGTGTCAAAAGTTTTACGTGGTGTTAATCTCGCAGATGCTGCTGGCTGCTTAGCTGCTTGCATCTTTGAAATTGAGTGTTTGGAGGGACTGACTGTGTTGGATTTGTAGGCAGTTCTATGAAAGCTCATTCATGGGAATGGAGCTGCTGTAAGATCCAGTTGATGTGTTATCAGTCCAGGGAATGAATGAATGTAGCATCAACTCAGATGGCAAACTGTGTTCTTGAAGGTCAAACCTTTAAAAGTTCCCTTTGAAGCTGTTTTAAATTTCTGTTTTCAGATTCCAGAATTGGCAGCCCTTGTTTGGTAGCCTTCTTGAGCCTGTAGGTCCTTCTGGGTGTGCAGGCTGTATAATAACATAGATGTTGACTCAGTGTCTGCAATTTCTGAAATAATTGCACATTCTATGTGTTTTACATAATTCTTCAGGTATGATTATTTACTGTTCCTACACCATTTTGATGTGAATCAAAATGACTTTGTAACTGGCTTGCATTATTAGATAATGGTGAGATGTGGGGACAGCTATATTTCAACTTCGAGGATATTTGAGTATTGTCAGTTTAAGTGCAAACAACTTTCTTTTCCTTTTTGGAACAAAACAGTGAATTCGTGTTCATTTGACAACAATTTTCATTTGTAATGGTAAGTCATGCTGAAGAGTGTGTGGCAGCATGACTCAGGTTTTTAAAAATGACGTCCATATGGTTGGCTTGTTTTGAAAAGCAGTTTGAAAAATAACATGGGCCAAAACATAAGTGTCTGCTGTTCCTTTTTCCATCTTACTATACAGAGGACAGTAATTGTTTTTGGAATCCCTTAAATTAATTGTTATTCGGAATCATGAGTGCAGAAGGTTGCAAGTTTTTTTATCTGTAATAATTTTGCGGGGTTTTTTTGTTTATTTCTTATGAGTGGTATGGAGATGAGTGAACCAAACATAGAAGGCAACTGTTTCTGTAGAGGCTGATGAGCCATTTGACTAGAGATTAATTATTGCATAGTCAACAAATGTTCCAGTCTTCCCATGTGGAGTACTTGTAGGTTGGCTAGTAGATCCTTACTGAAAGAATTTGGGATAATAGATCATAGTAAATGAGAAGGTTAATTAGGCGGAGGATACAGTGAAACTGTAAAAAAACCATGATGAAAAAAGAAAACATCTTTCTAATTAGCTGTTCAAACTCAGTACCTGATTTTGACTCAGTAAACCACTGTTTTTACAGAATTCAGGAACTACAGAAACTGCAAAGCTGCCTGGGGCACGGGGTGAGAAAGATGGTTGGCACTCTTTGGGTGAACAACTTTAGAGAAAAAATAAGTTTTTGTCTGCGTAGATGTTTGTGAGAGAAAATTCCCATCTGTGACAAAGTGTGAGGGAGGCTTCTGTTGATTCCTCCCCCCTGCCGTCAAAGTTTATTTAAAAGAAATGAAAACTTGAATGCTTTATATGTTATTTTTTTCCAATTTTCTGTCAGCCTCACAGCCCTGGGGAGTAAGTTTTAAAATTTATTTTTTATTTTCTTATAAAAATAAAGGGGATTGCAGCAAGTAGAAAGAGTACAGTGATGCCAGAACTTCTTATAGGCAAAAATGTTTGTTGCTCTGACCTTCTTTTACGAGATAAATTTATCATATTAGTGGGAGGGCTGGAGTCAGCTCACCTTGTGGGTTCCTTCAGACATTCATCTTGCTGTAGGTTGCACAAGTCATATTAAATGCTTCTGTTTTACAGGTCCTATAAAAATTGCTCATAATCTGCATATGGTGCGAAACTCAGGATGCCTTTTTGAGCTGCCAAGCAGAGAGGCACTAAACAAAGCAGAGTGGCAGACCAAGGGTGAAGAGGCAGCGAGGACAACCTGCAGATCTGCACGGGTGACTCCCCTGTTGGGCTGCAGGGCTGTTTGATACGTTTTCATGCTGGATCACAACAGAGCATGTGGAGGACTGGCAGCTGTTTTTAGGCTGTGGTGTTGCCTGTCTCCTACTGTCAGAGTGTACCATGGGAGAGACAACACAGAAACAGAAGTAATCTTATGAAATGGTTTTAAAGACTGATAAGACTTCCCATCAGCTTAGATCCCCTCTTTGACGTGCTTTAATATGTCCATCCATTGCCCTACATTGGCTGTGCAAGATCCACAGTCTGTTAGATTGGACTATGTGGAAATTGAAATCTCTCTTTATTACACCCAGAACAGCTGAAACAGGCTGATAAGGTGGAGGCTAACTCCAATAAAATCTGCAAGTTAATTTGATGACAGCAGTGAAGAACAGTTTAACTGTAATTACAGACTAAAGAAACATGTACTTCTGATTTTTGAATAATATAAAAATATTCCAAGTTTTCTGTGGCTTTAAATACTAAAATAAAGATGTGTTCAGTGGAAGCTTTCACAAATGTGACACTGTGTGGAAGCTTGGAATATTTTATGCATATAATAAGGCTGTTTTGTTTTATATGGAAAAAATACTCCCTGCTTCTGCAGTGGCAATTTATATTCCTGCAAAACTGCTGTCTCTCTAGATGAAGAGTCACAGTTTTACTTGCAAGTGGAAGCAGGGACTTTAACTGCTGGACCATCTTGGTATTACTCTTACATTTAATTTATTTTTTATACCACATGTAGCGCTTTTGGCCCAGTTCTAAATTTAAAAAAACACTTAAATTTGGAGTCTCTTACTTAAGTTTCATATAAACCTTGGTGTATCCATGTGTAAGAAGCAGAGAGGAATGGACAAGTACTGCTCATGGCATTTGGCGGGGAGCGTTTCAGTGCATTCACTAAGATTTTAAGGGATGCTGTTTTCCTTCTAAAATAGAATTAATCCAGAAAAACTCATATGAGGGAGAGAGACCCAAACTGCCTTTGCAGAAATGACTCAATATTTTAAAACCTAATTCTCTGTGCTGTCTCTCAACAACTGGATTTAGCACTAGAAAAGATGGACTCTTAATTTACTGTGTTTTACTGAGACTGAGGAGTAAAGTGGAGCTGATTTACGGTGGTGAGTTGTGCTCTGTAGAAAACAACCCTCTGCGTGCAGAGAAGGTGCTGTGTGACTCATGCTGCTCTGAGGGAGCAGCTGTAAACCAGGATGACTTCCTGGGGTTGTCCCTACTGTAATATAGTCTTTGAGACAATTTATTGAAGTATATGAAGAATGAATTATTGTTTCAAATTAAACTGCTGGGAGAAAATGGACTAAATGGCTGATTAAAATGAAAAGTTTTTAAAAGCTAGTTTCATGCAAAGCACTACTTACTAAACTGGACTAAACATTGTTTTAGTGAAAATTGTAATATGTCGTGGTTTGACCCTGGCTGGATGCCAGAGATTGACCCACAACCTCTCCTGGAGGAAAAACTGGAAAATAAAACTGGAAAATAAAACTGGTCACAGGCAAAAAAGCAAGGCAAACTACAAGTAAAGAATATAAAGGATTTATTTACTAACTAACAAGATTAGAACTGNTCCAAATATGTTTATTCACAGAGACGTCTCTTTCTCTATAACCTTGAATGCCATGGCAGCAACTGAGGCCCAGGCCAGCGCTGAGCTGTTAACCCCCTCGCTGCCAGAGCAGTAAAAAACCTAAACTAGGACATAGTACAACAGAGAAAAATAATGACTTAAACATTTAAAAATGTACAGTTAAGCTTCTTCAATTTGTAATTCTCTGAGAAAATCCACTTTCAGTGGTAAGTGTCCCCACCTGGCGTGTGGGAGACCCGGGTTCGTTTCCCGCCAGGGAGACAGTGTTAAGAGTTGGACNTAATACAACAGAGAAAAATAATGATTTAAACATTTTAAAATGTACAGTTAAGCTTCCTCAAATTGTAATTCTCTGAGATCAGCCAGGCTACTAGGAGAATTCTTCTTAAACATGCTGTCTTTTGTGTAGTTTGGTACACCTTTCAAAGAAGAGCCATGGGAAATGTAGTGTAGAAGACAGAGTAGGAAATTGGTGGTGAGAATATATTCATCAGTCTCAGGCTGGATTTCTCTGTAGTTGCTGGTGTTTATATGTAGCTGTGGCTGCAGTTGGGTGCACAAGGACTGGTGGGATACCTGCAGTCGCTGCAGGATGTGGCTGTTGTTGAAGAAGGCATTCATTATATGGCTAAAATTCAGATGCCCAAACTGCCACTTAGAACATGGGTGATTTATTTTCTCTGCTACCTTCCCCCCCCCTCGCCCCTCCCCCCCGTGTTTTAATGTGAGCAGCAAGTGCTCCGATTTTGCAATTAAGACCATTAAACAAAATTAAGGTGCTGAAAACCAACCTCTTTTTCCCACTTGATAATATGTACTATACTAGCAGGAAAACCAAAGATGAGGCTGATGGAAAGCATCTACTGACTACTGCCATTATGAATGTGCAAGGCCACGGCCCAACATCTCTAAACAAGGTAATGATCTCAACATCTGTTACTGTGGTTAAGAGCTGAATGTGATGGAAACATTTGGAGATATGATTGTGTGCTGGGGGTTTCCATCAGCACATGGATGACGACAAACCTTGAAGCAATTGTTACTTTCTACTTCAATTCAGAAGTGTTGTCTGCTGAAGATGCTACCACCAGCAGAAATGCTCGTCTCAAGTAACTGTCCCTTTATTGTTAAAGCATCTCATTTCTGTTTGGTTTTTACTTTTTTTCCCCCTCTAGCTGAACAGTGAGTTGCACAGATGGTCTAGCATAAGGAAGAAGGAAAATAAAGATGATGCTTTTTGATGGATTTATTTGTATACAAGTCCCAGTGGACCTAAGTATTAAATAGCTTCAGTTTTTTAAAGTTGGCATGAGTATACAGAAGACTAGGCACACGTCACTAAAGCTGGATTATTTTTTTTTTAGTAGATAAAGTGGATTTTAGTCTTAAAGTGGATTTTTAGTAGAAGCTTGTAAATGACTGAACTTGAGTTTTGGAAAAGCCTAACATAGGGGGGGAGAAATGCAAATGTTGATTGAGTAGGAAAAAATTATTTTAAAAGCCATCTTGAAGCTTAGCAGATAAAAATTGTCTCTACCTATTACTTTTTACATGCAGCAATGATTGAACAAATGCTGTGAAGTGCAATTGGCTATAAAACCCGCTTGTCTGTCTTGTGAGACAGTGATGAAAGTCGATGTACCAGAACCCTCGTGGTCAATACCCATGTAAAAGCAGTTTTCCACTAATCCTCCATTATAAGCTTTGGCTATCTGCTAAATGTCATGAGAAATGGACTGGTCAGAAAGAGGTTAAAGGCTCAAGTCTGTAATAAAAGAGGTTATTGCACTTTGATTTTTCTTTTTTTTTTTCGTTTAGTGACAACTGCTGAGTTATCACAGGGAGAGAGGGAGCTATCTTCATCTCCAGTTGCTTAGAGCTCCATTTTAAATCCAATCACTGTTCATATGCATTCTAATGTGAAGAAGTCTTGACTGAAAGCTCAGCTGAAATAAGTATGTTTGCATCCAAAACATTGAAAATGGGCTCTGAACCTTTAAATGTAAAGGGCTAGTCAATATTTTTTGGCAATTTTTATGGTTGATGAATTGCCTCTCTTGGTAAGTGGCAGTGGTTAGGATGCTGTGGACTTAGAGCTACAGGGAAAAATGTCATAGTTGAGAAAGTATGGATGCCCTGGGTTGCAATTTAGGCATTTTAGCTTCCTTCTTCAGCTATTGGAGAGGAGGAGGAGGAAATGAGCCTTCTCTTTTTCTGCTCTCAGTCATCGACCTTGGAGACTCCATCCATAGTCAGTTATTGTGTATTTGAGTTATTTCTAGCTCATTGTACAGTTACATAAATGCTTGTGCTGGAAGAGTGCAGGGGGTGGGAATATGCTGCTAGAGAGCTGGAGGCAAAGCAGAGATACTTTGCTTCTCCCCCTCCTGGCAGCAGTGCCGGCTTCAGTGGGAGGGGGTTTAGAGACCTAGAACTTGGGAAAATATGCTACTCTTCCTACTTCTCGTTTTGCAGTATTTCCTGGGTCTGCCCTTACCTACTGTTCAGTGTCTTCACAAGTTGAAGTGATTTTTTGTTTATTTCTGTGTGTCATATCCCCCTGAAGTGGTGCTGGATCTGAATTGCAGACATTCCAGTTTTGCCCTATTGACAAGGTGGCAGCAGCAGTGAGGGAACCAGAGATACCAGCAGTTTCTGGAAGAACCTCTGTGTGTCTTATCATTTGGAAACTGCCTTTTACTCACAAGGTTATTAATTCATGTTTTGCAAAGCTTAAATTCTGCAGGGTTAAAAAAAAAAAAGTGAACTTGTCAAAGGAAACTTCCCAAGCATAGGTAAAGGTAAAGTTGTTTTTGTTTGTTTGGTTTTTTTTCCCCCGTGCCTAAGGAATGACTCTGTTCAAGGGGAACTTCCTTGAAGACATGCCTTTCTTTGTGGTTTACTTTGTGTGTTTTTCAGTGTGAGATCTATTCACAGTTTAATCACAAAGTGTTACTTTGCAGTGAGAGCTGCTGTAGTTGAAATCACCTGTCAATAACTTAAAGAAGACATTGATTGGCCTTGTCTTTCTGGGCCTCTTCATGAACTGAAGCATGAAAATATGATCTAGTGGTATCTAAATATAGAAAATAGTTTATTTAGAACTGCAAATACTGGTGTCCTCTAGAGACACGTTTGTTTGTTGTCAAGTTGTTCTATGCATGTATGAGCACGTAGGCAACTAGGTTTCTGTATAGCATCTACAGGATCCTCTCATAATCTTTTAGTTCAAGACAGAGGTATATACAGAAAAATCTATGAATAGAGAGATATTTTGCCTTCTGGTTGCAGAAAAACAATGTGGTTTGGAACAGGGAGAATGAAAAGTCTTCCTGAAAAAAATCAGCAGAGCAGGTAGTGTGGTGTGTGTGTGAAATTAAGTGCTTTGAACACAGAAGGGCAAGTTTTAAATGTCTGGCGACTTCCAGATGGAATAGAATTGGTCCTGAGGTTTGTGGGTCACCATCTTTGGGTATCGGGTCCAAGAAGTTGATTATCCCTGTAAGGAAGGAGCAGTCTGGTGGGACTGAAGGCGGAGCATGTGGGATGTGAATGAACGGCTCTGGTTCTGGGAAAGAATTATGTGGGTTCAGTGCCTGTGAGAATGAAGGTGGCTTTTGTGGTTGCTTTAATAACAACTATTAAACCCTGTGGGCCACTGAAGAATGGAAAACAGTTGTAAAGAATGTGCTACAAATACGTGCAGGAAAGTACATTCCATTCAAGCTTTAATTCTAAGAGATGCTAATGAAAATGAGTCATGTATGGAAAATATATTTATCTGCAACTGCATCTTCTTGTTATTATATGTTTCCACATACATCTAATATACTGGTAAGTGGGATCTATTTGCATATGCACCTTATGCTGTTCAAAATCACAGCAACAGATGATTAAAAAAATATTACCGAAGATGTAATTTTCTGCATAAATAACCCTTTTGTCCTGATAGCTACTTGTTTTAAGTTTAAAAGGACACTTTTTTTAATAGAACGTCTCAGTTTAGGAGAATTGTTTTGCACAGCTAAGGTGAAAGTGTATGCTGAAACCTTGGCTAGTAATTAGCTGTTCTTATTAAGTGTCAGATGAGAAACGTGTGTGAGGATCTAGAACACTAAACTGACATAATTGCCTTGTGATATGGAGAGGGATATTTGTTTTTACATTAGCTTTAATGTTGTTGAAAATATATTGTTGTTCCATTTCCAAAGAGAGAAGAGAAATATGACTGTATAGGGCTCTACAACCAGATAAAAAAAATACTCAGGTCGAAGAGTTTGAACTCTAAATACTGTTTATTTTCATTGGGTGACTGCCAGGGTCATAATGCAGGATGGTGGCAGGGAAAGTGTAGAATTGCAGTTAGAGGTGTTTCTATTTCATGCAACCAGTGGAAATGTACAGGGCTGTAAAGCTGGTGTCTATGTGGCTATTATCATAGAATATGCTGATTTGGAAGGGACCCACAAGGATCATCAAGTCCAGCTCTTAGCCTTGCACAGGACCATCCCCAAGAGTCACACCATGTGCCTGAGATTATTGTCCAAACACTTGTTGAACTCTTGTCAGGCTTGGTGCTATGATCACTTCCCTGGGAAGCGTGTTCTAGCTCCCAACCACCCTCTAGGTGAAACACCTCTTTCTGATACCCAACCTAAACCTCCCTTGATACAATTTCAGGCCATTCCCTCAGGTCCTGTCACTGGTCACCGCAGAGACGAGATGAGTATCTGCTCCTTCTCTTCCCCTCATGAGGAAGTTGTAACTGCAGTGAGGTCTCCCCTCAGTCTCCTTCTCCAGCTGAATGGACCAAGTGTTCTCAGCTGCTCCTCATACAGCTTCCCCTCAAGGCCCTTCATCAACTTCACTGCCCTGCTTTGGATGCTCTCTAATGGCTTCATGACTTTCTTTTACTGAGACATGCCAAGCAGAGCTCCAGTGCAGAAGACTGTGGAATGATTAAAATGCTCATGTGGAGTTTAATATTCATCTTGTTGTTACCCTTATTTGAGCTTCATGACTGTTAATCACAGAAGGCTGCACCGTGATTAATCTCACTGCACCGGTTGTGAATAGCTCTGTTTCAAACAAATGGAGAACGGATAGCTAGCTAGAAGATGGAGCTAGCAGAGAGATGAGGTGACAATGGAAGAGTAAAACTCTCGGTAAATCTCAGCAACTACAGAGTTAGATTGTAGTCCTGGAAAGAGTCAAGAGATTGTTGGTATGGCTGAGTGCCAAACTCTTTTATCCTTCTTTCAAAAACCATGGTGAAGTTGGAAACATGAGTGAACTCTTAAGACCTGTTAGTAAAATCTCATTCTGTCAGCTGCTATATAGCTGGTATTCCCCTTCTGGAATCAGAATCAATGGATGAATGGTTATTAATATGAGATCTTGTGGGAACACAAGCATTGCAAGCAAAGCAAAGAAAAAATGGTATTATAAGAAGGGAATCATTAATTCAAAAATTAGGCTTGCTATGCTGGCGTGTTGGTGACAGTGAGGCCAACACGGTCCTGAATGCTTGTGCCAGTATTTTAAAAAATGGAAACAGCAGGATGCTTGGACCATGAAAGCAAGTGCCATCCTGACACTACCCTGTATCAGTTCTCTTGTTCCACTTCACTGCTCTATATCATGTTTCTTCATTCCCCTGTAAACAGCTTGAGGCAGGGGTCATGTCTTGTATTTGTCTATCAAGTGCTGCTGCTTGTGAGGAACGTGTTTTGTTAACTGCTGGAGGAACAAGAGCATCAATAACAGACCCCTGCATGCAAAATTCTCTAAGTCTCTGTAAATATGTATTTTTCCCAATCTCTTTGGGAGCCTGTAGCCCCATGATTTTTGGAAGTCAAAGGTGTACACTAGAGGTGTGCACCCGTTCAGTGATTACACAGTGTTGAGTACTGCTTTGTGGTACACTGTACTTTTTATTGGACAGCTCTATGACTTTGGCTGGACCACCACAGAATCTAGAGGCTGCTCATTTCTGAGAGAACTCACCCTTACTGTAGCAATATGCACCTTGCACTCAAGTGCAAAAACAACCATGTATTGTGGCTTTGTGTGCTGGAAGATGGAGAATCAATGTTTTTTTAATGCTGTTTAACACAATGTGTTTTCCAAGCTTTTATTACCCAAGGATTGTATCATGATGGAACAGGAATCTGCTAGGCCCAGTCTTAAAATGATCGTGTCTCTTATTAGTGGCTAAAACATATCAAAACAGTCAAGAATCCATCAACAAAATTAAACAAGAATATGTAAAATGTGCATCATGTAAGAACAAATAGTAGACTACCAGTGCAGATGTAGTTCCAGGTCAGCATTTACACACAGCAGCAACCAGAAGACATCAAGTGGTGTTCTGGGCCTGCCCTTACTGTGGGTGTGGAGAGATCCAAAAGTGGTGTATTGTCACAAAACTGAGAAATCTTAGGACCCCTGACCGTGCCCTGTGGAGGAATCTGTAAAATACTCCAGAGGTGTTGCAGCCTCTTTGAGCATGTGTCTAAGTCACCAGAAGAGTGGTGTTCTTGGTATGCCCTGGCGTGGCTTGGTTTGTGGACATGTCCAAGTAAAAATCTGTTGTGTGAGAAAGATTCAGTGAGTAAGCAAAAGAAGAGAAGGCAAATTAAATTGATATTTATTAAGTTTAGGATCTAAAAGGGATAGGATTGTTTCTTAGTTTGCCAGTCTCACTCAGATGATTTTGCCATACAAGATTTTCCAGTGCTGTTTCATAAGCAGTATTTGGGCTATTTGCAGGTTGTGTTAGATTTGTTTCCAAATAACTTCTACTGGTCCATTATGGACACAAATAGAGAGCTAATATATACTTAGGAGAGTATGTTAATGGTACTCTTAATTGCTTCTCGAAATAGGTTGCTGCATTGCTTGTGTATCTAATCCTTCCAGCACCTTTATGTGTCTGCCCCATTCCCCATCTGTAAGGTGTCATTTCCCTTGCATACCTGAACCAGAGAATGTGGGAGAGAGGGCACTGGAGACTGACCAGAGCTGGAGGTAGACAGGTACTCTAAATCCATGCCCAAATAGAAAGGGTAGAAAACAGGTACCAATACTAGTAAAATAAGAATTAATACTGCTCTTGGATTTCAACTTCTCTCCCCCTCATCCCTCAATAGGTTACCTTTTGAGTTTGTATGAGCTTCCAGGGTCATGTCTACTTCTGAGATCAAAAAAGCTTTTCACAGTTGTACAGGTGAAGCTGTGATGGATTTTAGGTATTTCAGGAAATGGATTTTAGGTATTTATGGAAAGGAATTTCAAGAGCTGGATCATAAATATAACTGAGGAAAACAGATATGAAGGTGGTAGGCTGGCATCTTCAAAGTGTTGAAGTGTGTGTCTCGCACCCAAACCAGCAAGTGAACAGATTCAAGAATTAAAATGCATACAGTATACTCAGAAGCAGAGGAAATATAGATGCATAGCTGTGTAATGAGGACCGTTTCTTGTAAACAGTGTGGCATGAGGGCATAGATGCCAATTAAGGATGCCAATTGAATTTGCAAGGATTTCCGACCAGAGAAGACATCTAAAAGCAGGCTTGATTTTTCTAGAGGATAGGATGAATGACTTGCTTTTGTTAGTTATCAGGATGCCTCTAGGAGCTTAGATTTAGTAGAGTTCAGGCTTTATAAGATCAGGAAGGGATGTGCTAGGGACAAAATGACAGGCTCTTAGTCCTTTCTGAAAGGACAGATCTGCCCTACTGGCTCAAGAGTTTAAAAACCCCTGCATTTTAACAAAATTGTATTTTAAAAAATTTAAATGAAACATTTATCACTGAGCTGGTGATTTTAGCTCTCTCATCATGACCAGTGCTTTGCTAGAATCTTAAAGGATCTTTCATCAGCTGAGAGTTATCTGCATGAAGCCGTAATTGTGGGTTCTAACTAGATCCAGAGATGCTGACACACCTTACCTGTGGGTAAATGAAATCACTGCATTTTATAACTTTGCAGAGGCTGGGGGCAACCAGGGGAGTCTGAGCCACAGCGATATGTCACTGTCATTGTCTTCCTGTTCATAGGGCTGTGAGAGAGGGCTATTAGTTATCCTGCCCAAGGCCTGGGAGCATGTGGAAATGCACAGAGAATTGCCTTAGCTTCTAAACAGTCAACATGGTAGGATAATGTGCTCTCGGTCTCTGTATGGGTGTTAGATGGTGAGTTGGACTAGATGATCCTTGTGGGTCCCTTCCAACTCATAATAAAAATATTCTGTGATAATTATAGTTGCTGTGCACTTTAGGTCTGAGGTGATTACAAATTTATCAAAGTCTCAGGGAGGCCACCTTTTTCCTTTCTAGGTTCGTGTCAGAGCTGCCATCTTTTTTCTCCTTGGTAAGGCAACAGTTGGTTTCTTGCTGAATCCCCTCCAGGAGCATTTAGTGTGTTGTAAAAGCTAGTTTTGGCAGGAGGGACTGCAGGGTATTTAGATTTATTGTAGGTGTAGCATTGAGGCAGCAGTAGTGAGGAAAGGGTGAGAAAATTGCAGAGGTTCTTTCTGTATCTTTAAGGAACCACTGGGGTGAGATGAGAACTTGTGCTGGAGGTGACTGTGCCAGTTTATCTTCAATATAACTAGTGATTTGAATACCTTAAGACTGGACTTAAAGCTTGCTAGTGTTAAGTTTTGAAAACACAAGAGAGAGATTTTGTGTTTCTTGCAAAATCTTCTGTGGTCCTCAGCTTTATAATACAGGAGAAGAAGAGTTTTGCTAAACTTTGTGAATGCCTATGTGTTATTTTGCAACAGTATTCGTCATTTAAGTGTAGTTAAGAGTAAGATTCACAGGGCATGCTTGGCATATGGGAGTAGCTGTGGAAGCCTGATGTCCCTCTCTGTGCATCCTCTGCAGACCTCATGGACTGCAAGAGGTTACTAAGGAAAAGTAAACCTGATGGAGGAAGCTCCCTCCATTATCCACATCTGCCTGTCTGATGGAGAGGGATTAAGGCCTTCTAACTGAACAGGACTGAAAACCTCTTCATGTTTTCCCATGTCTGCATGAAGTCACCCAGAACTGAAGCAACATAATGTTGGCACATACAGATCTATGAGGATTACCTGGGAAAAAGCACACCTTGCAGCACAGAAGAAGAAACAGCATGGAAAACCCCATCCATTACAGTCACATCTGCAGGCTTTCTACATAGAAAAAAGGTAGAAGTTACTATCTTCCATAAAGTACAACTTATTTACAAGCACTGCTCCTTCCTTTCTTCTTCCTACATCTCCCTGTAGAAATTTCCAAGTAGTTCTGCAATAGCTGCAGGGGGAAATCTTGCCTCCACCAATGTCAGTGGGAAATCTGCCACTAACTCCAATGGGATCATTATTTCATCCTGTTTTGGGAGGGATCTTTGCCTGAGTGAGTGCTGCATGACTTGGTCCAGCAAGAGAGAGCACTCCTTTGTCAGCGGCACAAGCCATTCCCTTCCCTAATTTCCATAATAACTTGGAGACAGCAAGTCTGTTTTGGTGGGATTTTTTTTCCCTATTAAATCTAGCCGTGATAAATCACAGAATATTATGAGTTGGAAGGGACCCACAACTGTACATCACCTCTGCAAAACAATCTCTGCAGTATCTGCAGAATTTAATGGCTTTACATTCCCCAAACAGGCTGTGTATACAACAGGCAATGCTGTCTGCCCAGCAATTGCTAGTACAGTCACACCATGCATATTCGCGCTTCCAGTTTCTCTTTTTCGTATTCTCATGGATTTTTTTTCAGCGAAAACTCTTGGATTATTCATGTAACTTCTGGGTCAATGCATGTGCAGTACCCCTGCTTTGCTGAGGGGCGGTGCTCGCACTCCCCCATGGGGCGGGATGGCCACGGCCTGCGGGGCGCAGGGGCGGCACCTCTCACTCACTTGAGAGCTGCCCGGAGTTCAGTGCCTGATGAGTTTTGGACAGGTTACATGGCGCCGCATTACAGGGTCTTCTCACTGCTTCTGCTGGCGCTGCTGGGAGCTGCCCAGAGATGCCAGCATGCTCAGGGCCATGTCTTTATTCCCTGCAGTCCACAGCAGACTGCAGGAAATAAAGACATCTCCCTGGCTGTGCCCCAGTCTCTTGGCTATTCCAAATCACACGCCAGCAGCCGCACCCCAACCCTGTGCTGCCCACGTAGGGGAACACTTGGCTGTGGGGGGAGGGGGTGAGAGCCATTTGTGTGGAGGTGCAGTGTGCGTGACTGAGGTCCCGAATGGTGAGGGTGACAATGCCCCCAGCCACTGTCAGAGCTGTGGGCAGGGAGCCCTGTCCTGGCACCCAGGGCCGGGTGCTTCTCAGGGGGATGGGATGATTGTACTGTCTCCATAGGAAGAGCCTGGGGAAGTGATGCCAGAGCTGCAGCCTCTCCCCACTTCGCTCCCCCATCCCGTCCCGCTGTTCAGCTTGTTTAGAAGCCAAGCACTGTGTACTCCCAGGAGCTGCCTGCCCCGTGCTGATGCAGGATACCCTGCATCAGAGGGAATGCCCTCTCACAGCGCCGAGGTGGACAGCGGGATGGAATGGGGAGACACACACACCAGCACACACCCCTGTCCCATCCACGGCAAGGTACACCTGGCAACAGGCACTGGAGAACACCAGCTACACCCCGGGAGCCCTGTGGGGGGAAGGGGTGGGACACACTCATACCACCACCGCCTCCTCCGCTCCTGGGGTTCGAGGGGACACCCTGCTCCTGGCACATATGGTTGGTGGGCAGGGCAAACCCTGGGGCAGGGAGACCCTAGGAGCCTGGGCATGGGAATAAACACGGCACCTCCCAGTGGGTTCTGGCTGCCTGGGAACCCTTCCTGGGCTCAGTGCTGCACCCTCTGGCACTCTGCAGCTGAGGGGGGTGGTGTGATGGGTGTGGCTTATTTGCATATTCATGACACACCTATACTCGTGGATTGGGTGATCTGTGGCCTGGGAGGAGACCCAAACCTCTGTGATTTCTGAGGTATTACTGTATTATGCTAACTGTGGATATAAATTCTAATTATTTTCACTCTTCCCAGTTAAAAGCTTCTCTTTGGTTAAAGGAGCAGCTGATCAAGAAGGGTAGTTCTAGTCAACAGGCTCATTAATAATGACAGCCCTATAATCATCATCATCAGCAGCTCCATATGGTTTCCATCTCAGTGGCTTCACACGCATCCACTCAATAAACATTCTTATACCTGGATAGCCAGCAAAATATTGATTATCTCCTCTACTTCATTTTGTCTTATAATCTAGGAACTAGCAGTGAAATTATGTGATTTGCCTGCAGCAAAGCAGAGTTCAGAACTTAGTTTTTCGCCTTCCAAATTGCTCAGGCTCCTTCCAATTTCTAGTTGCACACGCAGCTCTTCCCTCAGTTAAGCCATCTTTTGATATAGATTAAAAAGATACCATAATTTAGATAAAATATAATTCAGGAACACCTACAATAACTGTCAGTCCTGAAAACAGCTGAAGTAATTTTATAAAGCAATCACAAGCCTGGTACTTGCAATACTGAAAGGGAACATCAGTCCCTCAAATGGTTTATGTGCTGACAGTTTGCCTGCTAAATTTACTAGGAAAATGTTAATCATTGTTGGTTGTTAAATTCAGACAGTCAGATCTCCTACACCAGCCTCAGAAAACTGCTCAAACTTACAATTTGTACAGGGAGATGAAAACTTTAATTATTACAACAAAGACTTTCCTACACTGAGCATGACGTGTCATTCCAGTTCCTCTGGCATTTTATAGCCAATCCCATTTTTCAACAGATGCAACTCTCTCTGTGGCCTCCTGCTTGTCTTTTATGATGCTAGATATGACATCAGATATGCCAATACCTTGGGGTACCTCTGAGAAGCAGAAATCACTCTGACACTGTAAATTTCAACATTCACAATCCTCATTAAAAACTAAAATATGCATGCAGTAAGAGAGCAGGGTATCTTCAGGAAGTTCCCATATTCCACCAGCTTTACAACCCTAGCTCTTAAATATGTAAAAATGGGACCCACAATAGGGAACTGCAGTTTAGAAGGAAGCATCAACTCACACCACACCATACTTTTTACGTGGTCCAAAATCCTAGACTGGTTTAGGAGGAGAAGAAATGTTATTGCATGCTTTATAGAACAAAGGGACCTTCCAAAGCTTCCTTTTCAGAAGCACTGCCAGTTAGTTCAATGGAAGATGCAAAGTAACTCAACTTCCCTCTCTGCAGTCATCATCCAATTTGCTGTACTAACACATGTATGCACGCACCCACCTTACCTCCTATGCTGTGGCTGGACAGACCAACCTGCATGAACATGTGAACTTTGCAGCTGGAACCAGCTAGAAAGTCTAAGGGTTCACATGTTTTGTGAAGATGGCAAGTTGTCATTATCTTTCTCCGTTTTCAGCTAACACTTGCATATCCCTTAAGAATGAAGGTGCCAAAGGGCTTGGCTCAGAGCCAGAGGGAAAACTGCCATCAGTGATAGTGGTATTCAGATGCAGCACATAGGTTTTGTTACATTATTAAAAATGTGCCAAAGGCTCTATAGAGACAAAATCCCCCTTATTCTGCACTGTGCTGCGTGTCATACTGTAAGACAGGAATGCCGAAAGGCCATTTCACATATTTACATTGTAAAGCAGACCAAGATCTTGAATCTTACAAACTAACTTGCATGAGGAAAAGAGCTGTTCTAGCAACCTCAAGGTGAGACAAATGTTGTCCCACCCTGGAGGAAAATGACAGGAAAATTCATAGGCATGTGCACAGGCAGGTTTCACTGCAGTTTAGCTCCAGTTTGGTTTCTCATCATCTGTGGATTTAGGAACACCTTACTGAGCACTCTGAGGAAGCATGGGTTTTGCAGCCAATTTGAGTGTAGAGCAGAGGCTTCTCCAAAATTAGGGAAGAAGACTGGAGCTCTCAACTCATCAGATTGGTAAGGACTTTTTGAAATCACTTACCAAACCTTTACAAGTTTCTAGTATTTTAAGGTTAATTACTTGCGGCAAATTAATATGAAGGTTTTGGAAAAACTGAAATAGGAGAGTAGTTGTCACCACAGGTGATTTTGTGAAAGATATAAAAGGGTAAGGGAAGGTCTGCCTTTTTAGTTGCTGAAACCCTCCAACACAAGAGGGATATTGACATCTGATCTTAAAGTCAAGGCCTTCACAGTAGACATTGGTCATGTGGTATCTGCTGAAAATAAAACACCATGTACACACAAATATCATATCTACATAAACAGAACAAAAATAATTGTGTAATAAAGCTGAAAAACTCCGCTGTATTTCAAACAACAGCCGAAGTAACATGTACCTTCAATTCTGGTGTAAAAGCAGTCTGCAATATTGCACTTAAATACCTTCATTAAGGCTCCAACGTTTTTCAAGCTTTCATAAAAACAAAACTAATGGATATTGCTGAAACAATAGTATGATTTGAACTTAATAAGTAGAAAGCTTAGTAAAGCACAGGAGCAAGCCACAATGAGGCTGGGAACTAGAAAGCTCTCAGGCTTCCTATTACACTCAATTCCATAGTTAATCATGTCATGTACTCACTTTTTAATCTCTTTAAACCAATACAGCAGTATGATAAGTAATAAATTTATTTTTCTGAGAAAGCTTCTGATGTATCCTTAGTTGCCAGGAATAAAAACTGTTTATGAAAAAGTAATTTATAGCAAAAGTTTATGGAAAATATAGAGCTTCATTGATATCAAGCCATATGAACAACAATTTGGAAATGACAGAAACAGCAATATGCTCGAGTTTTAATATTAATTCCTTATATTTCTGAGATCTTTAATCTACATCTTGTAAGGCTTATATTTACATGCTGTATTACAGTTTTTACTGTTTCATGGAAATTTAGGTCTTTTCAAGTCTTCCAAGGCTGATGAACTCCTGTTCATAACGTGCAATGAACAATGTGATTGGTGTGGTTTAAAAATTGGGACTTTGCTATGGACTCTGTTGCCTTTCCGTTAAATAGGTGAAAGAAATCCCTAAAAAAATTAATCATATAATCTACACACCTTTGATAACAAAAAGTGTTTTCCTTATCTTGCAGCCCAACAGGACTCAACAAGAACATGAGTTCTTCCATCTCTCTCGTCTTAAACTTGAACCTCCATCCCAGTAAGACCCGCACCAGTCTCAATTCCAGCTCTCTATTGCTTCCTCAGAATCTCGTGATCAATCTTTTTATGCAATCTTCTGCTAACTCTGAGCCTAAGCCTGAACCTGAGCCTATCCCAGCTACCTCTGAACACTGCACACCGCAAACTCAGCATAAGGTCTGAACACAAGCAAATGCACCACTGCCAACTGCACCCCCAAACCCAGCCCTACAAGCCATGGAAGTTTCTCCAAAAACACAAACTTCATCTCACTTCTTTTATGACATCTTTTATCTTACGTCAATCTGTTACTCAATCTATACATGATTTAGCTGTGTTATCTTGTCATCGAGTAACAGGAATGTGTAAAAGAATTATTTTCATGCTATTCTGGATATTTGTAATCTAAACAGGAAAACACTATTTTGAAAGATGTGTAAAAACCTTATGTGATTTGGCTATACAAGAGAAAATAGGCTGGTGATAAAGATATGAACATACTAAACAGTACTCTGTTTTTCTAGCTTGTCTCTTTATTTAAAAAGAACAACTAACACCAAACCCCTAAAGACATTTGAATTTTAAATGCTTTGTCTTTGCTATGGAGAGCATGACTTGCTTTTACATGGCAGATTTTGTTTATCTTTGTCTGGTGGAAGATGACTAGGTTCAGATTTTGATTGTGGATATTGTAGAAGTATTAGTGGTAGCCCCATGTCTTTTCCCCATTGCCATGTGAATGTGTCCTGCTGGGGTAGGCAGGAGTAATGGCTCAGGTGGATTGGGGAAATGAAAGCAGCTTATTCAAAGACCCTTGGTGTTTCATGCTTGAATGTACAGCCTGAACAGAGACAGCCACAGGCTCTGTAATGGAGAACTGCACACTGAGTAGTGTCTGAGTAGTTTTTCCTTGGCCAGCTGTAGCTTTTTTGGCCTCACACCTCATTATGGCCTTGAATTTAGCCCATTATAATTGTTAGGTCTGTTTTATCCAGTGGAAATTCCAATGGAAAACTAAGAACTCTAGTTGTTCCACCTCACAGACATCTCTTGTGAAGATGGAGATGATGGATTTTTAATTTGTGCTTGCTGGGCCAAATTCTCACTTGTTTAAATTTTGAGAAGGCTGTCTGAAGCCAGAATCTTTTCTCCTGTGTAGGTGGCACCAGCTTCAATTTGCTTCAAATGTCCTTTGCTCTACTCCAAGGTTTGTTGGTATTAATTGCAGCACATTTATTACCCTGTAAGAGCTTTTATAAAGCTATGGCATTGCGCAGGTCAACAAGTTCCCAGTGCTCTCATTTTTCCTTTAGTTTATTTCAAGTGCAGGTTCTCTCTGGAAACTGTCTGTACAAATGACATGGTGTCATACCAGGGCTGTGTCCTCGCTGCCAGCTGCATTCAAATGTACTGTACAGACAAGTCACCTGCAACCTCCACAGAAGGATAAGTCAGACCAGCCTCATGTACCTCATTTGATGTAATTCTTTGTGTAGTTTCTTTCTGCCACATGGATGGCTAAAAAATTGTGTGATGGGAGTGTCCTTCCAGTAACAGCAGTCTGTATTACTGTGTCCCCTTTTAAAACCGACAGCACAGGGAGTTAATTAGTGCCTTGCACTATTGGCTTTCTTGGCTTTTGTCCCATAACAGTCAGGAGGTAGGAAAACATCAGGAGCTGGATGGGGCCTGGTTTTTTTGGTTTTTTTTTACCTCTTACACAGGATGAACTTCGTATTTTGGTGTTTACCTTTAGGGATAGAGCTACCACTTGTGCAGATCGCTTTAGGTCATCTGGCAGCTTGTTTATACAGCTGGGACCACAAAGACCAATGGATTGCATTTAAAAGGATGGCAGAACGAAAGCAGATACTCCCAAAGGCTGAAGTATGTTTTTCTTTGCTGAAAGAAGGGAGCAGTTTTCTGTGTTACGTGACACTGGGTTATTCCTTGGAGTCATGTTCCTAACACTTGTTCTCTCTTGCCCCGTGGGGCTCTTCAGTGACCCCATGCATTTCAATGTAGTTGATGCATTTTATACAAGTTGATAAAGACCTGAGTCAGCCCCTTTTTCCGTAGGTCTTGCCCCCCCATCAGTGTCATGCACATCACTTGATTTCTGGTAAAACTGACAAAACTCCGTTGATTTTCTTGGGAATATGATTAGATCCTGATGATTGAAGTCCTCATTCAAGACTCATACAGCAGAATTCCGTCATCCTCATCCTGAATATGCTCTCTGGACTGAGGAAGAGTATTGTCATGCATATAGTTCTGTAAATTGGCATTTCAGTATAATTGTATTTTTAATTCAGAAAAGAAATGCCAGTAAATTCAAATGAATGGCAATTAGTGGGTAGTGCTGAAGGAGCTGAGAAGGTGGTAGGGGTGAAGGTGTTCAGCTCCTCAAGAGTCAGTCTGCATCTGGGCTGTGAGCAGAACCCACTACTTTTATGAGTAGGAGTTTCTATTTTAAATGTAGTGAAAGGATTTTGCTTCTGGAAATGAAATAGTGTTCTAAAAAGCTGCTTAAAAACCTTCCACTATTTGAAGGAGAGTGTTGCTCTTTCAGCTTTTGAATACAGTGTTATAGAGCTCTTCTTGGCTGGCTTAGATTTTCTTTAAACTTTTTTAGAAGGGTGGTTGTGCACTGTTAAATTCTGTAGGACTTTTTTGTCGTGGGAGGACCATAGATTTTGATCCAGCCTTCATTAAAAGGAAGTGTGTTAGTTCATGACTTGGAACTGCTCTTTTATTTCCATAGAAATAAAAGAATCTAAACAGCATGCAACTGAAATTAAAAGCCATGGAAGGACAATTTCTGCCAACTTATTTTCCTGAACATATTTGGAAAACAGAGAGACAGGATCCATGAATTTATAAATTTGAAGCAATATAAAAAGAACCTTGAACTTTGAAAGAGGCATGTAATTAAATTTCTCCCTGCTCCATAATTTTCTATTGTATCCTTGTTACCTTTTTTGTCATATCTATTTGCATCTTCACAAATCCAAAATATCTTAATTTGAATAGAACAAAAGCCTATTCATACTTGTACTATTCATGTGGTTTAATTGGTTTACAAAATACAAATGTTCTTTGAAAGAAACTGATTTGATTTCTAGAGGCTGGTAGTTGTCCATCATATGTGGTCCTTCTTCTCACAAAAGATGAAGGAACAGAACTAGACATAAATGGGTTTGCTTCAACTGGCTTTGTTTTTGCTCCTGTTTGGGCTGAGCTCTGGCTGTTGCTCTGTGAATACAGTAGGAAAATATTAGGGCTGTAGCTAATTGCATGAACAAAAATAGTTTTCCACATGTGAAGCTTAAATGGAGAACTGAAAATACTTTTCAAATGCTCCACTTTCCTGTTCTAGGTAATATCAGCATGATCTTCAAGACTGCATAATTCATTACAGTCTTGGAACATCTGGGCTGATAGTATTATGTGGTAGAGGTAATAGTGATGTATACCAGTGTCAGTCAGGGTTAGAAAGAGTTTCCAGATTATTTTGATACCTAAGTGATACGTAAAAGAGAGTGAGTATTTGGAAAAAGAGAGCATGTTCTTGCATTCTGGATTAATTACTTAAATTTGAGTTACAAGTAAGAATTACATGAAGTAATCTCTGATATTTTTTATGGAATCTCTTAAGTAATGATTTCTTATTTCAGACCAAGATTTTTAACCCCATGGGTCTCAGTCAGGGCCAGATGGAGCAGGTGACCCAGGGGGCAGTGGGCAGGCACGGGTGCCACACTGTGCTGGGAAGGTACTGCAGCACTGGAGCACAGAGATAGGCACTGTGCTTGGTGACTGGTGGGCTTTGTAGGGTTCAGCTTCCAGTCACTAGGGCCAATGGAAACTGAGCTTGAAAATCCGGCCAGATAAAAAGCTCCTTGTCTAGATGTGGGTTTCTGTTTTGGAAAATCAGTCTTGCAGTGCACCTGAATATCATCACTGCAGACACCTTAAGTGATGCCATTGGAGATATGTTCCTGGTGGAGAGGAACACCTACCCCTCACAGTACACTTCCTGGCCAGCCTCACCACCATCCTGCCATGTGGTGGCCCTGCGAGCAGAGGCTGAGCCTCTGCACTGGTTCCTAAACATTGCGTCCTCCTCTGGAAGCTGGGAAGATATTCCCCTCACTCTGTGTGCCCTGGTTATCTGGCATAGACCTCTGCATTATCTTTGCTGGTGCACGTGTGGGAAGAATAGCCCCTGGTGTCTTCCTGTAACAGCTCCTCCTTGCTCAAAAGAGGAAAATACTCTTTCAGTCTCTGCTCCCAAATGAACACTTACTTCTTGGGGTACCTGGGAAAAGGAGGAAAGCTCTGTAAGCTGTCACATATCACAGAATATTATGAGTTGGAAGGGACCCACAAGGATCATCAAGAGAAGTACCTTCTGGCAGTGGCTGTACGTATAATAGCTATGCAGGCAATACAGCACAGGCTAAACACCTCAGTATGCAGGATGTCTGGTATACTTTGAATGCAAAAGGAGGAGTTAATGTGGAAAACTCTTAACATATAAGTTGACACGTGTTTATCTGGAGAATTATCTATTCTTCTGCAGGAAGAACAGCATTTTATGGTATGACTAATTACTAAGTTTATTTAGAGTTTTTACGTGTTCTCCAGTAAAACCATGCAGGGGCCTTCAGCTCAATTCGTGTTGTCTTTGGGGCAGATCTGAGAGTGGGGAAATACATGCAGTGTATTTTAGGGAGGCTCCCTGCCACTGCAGCATCTTTAGCGATGTTAGCTCCTCATCCCTGTGCCTTTGTGGGACTATACCCAGCTAAACTCAGAAAAGGAGATATGGAGCTGTTAGCTGAGTCTCTCTGGCTGCCAATATAGTTTATGTTTAAGCACAGACTGAAGAGCAGAGGAAGATGCATTACTGACAAAGTAAATCAAATCATGGTTGGCAACAGGTTGCAAATGCATAAGAGAACTGATAATGGATGGGCAATGGAATTATAAAGCAGAAGGAAGTCTCTGAAGGATACAGAGATCATAAAAATGGAAAATACTGGTTACTGGCAGAAATAATCTAAACCAATACTGCGTTACCTCAATGGGAAAGTATTTGCATGTCAAAAGAAAGTTTTATGCACATTCTAATGTAGTGGTAATAGGAAAAAATAATCTGTTTGCAATGTCATTTGTTGTTGCTCTCTATCTCCCTGCGTTCTGAGGCTACTGTAAAGAAAATATTATCTCTACTGAGCTGCAGATTAATTAGTCAAGCTAATGAATAATTCAAATCTTGAATTTACCCAAAGCGTCTTTTCTCAATTTATATTTTTGCTAATAGGAAAAGAGAAGACCACTTTCTTGTTGCAATTTCAGGATTTTTTCAAAGCAAAAGCCTCAGTTTATGCTTTGCGAAGATGAACCAAATCAGGAATTAATGGTAATGGATTTAGCAATCTGCTGAATAGGCAACTGTTTACCACAGAGTGCTTTTGTTATATGAGAGATTCATTAGCTGAATCTCATTTGAAGTGTTTATCTCTTGACTTTCACAGAAGAAAAAAAGATGTAACAACAATTATTTCTTACTTTTTATTTGCCATATGAATCATCTTGCCTCACTTTTCTATACAAAGCAGAAATCACCCTGGAATACTTGGTCAGTATAGATTATAGAAGTATTTTACAGTGATGGAAGTAGAGTTGCTTAGTTATTTACTGATGGTAGGAAGAGCTGATCACATCTGGTTATTTTGTATTGGTGTTGTAAATACTGTGTTTGCCTGTGGGAGAGCTGGAAGGGAGCAGGTCTGTACTCAGCCTGGTGATGCTGAGAAGGCTCTGGGTTAGGCAGCTGCTATCAGCTTCTCAGCATCTGTATTCCCTTTCCCTTTCCACGCTGCTAACTCATGAGTGCTTCAAAGATAAGTCTGCTCCCAAGGGTGACCCTGGGACATGTGCCTCTCCTTGACACCTGCACACTTCAGTACGTGGTGAAGAGAGAGCTCTAGCAGAGTTGTTTTCTTTTGCTTATGGGTGAGGCTGCTGTGCCTTTTGAGGAGAAATGGGCCAGCTTGGTGCAAGAAAGACCAGATTTGCCTCAAATACTGTGACTGCTAAAGAGGAGCCAATACCATGTGTAGGACTTCGTTGAGCCATGGAGACTTTGATGACCTGAACCTCTGGTACTTAAGATTACCTTCTGAGAGAGGTAGTGAGTGTAACTAGTGGTTCATGTAATCAAATAGTTCTGTCATGCTCTCTCATGCTCTCACTTCTGCAGAGTGAGGAACTTCAGAGCCCACTGTGAGGCTGGAGCCAATGCTGCACAAGATCATGGTGCCAAGTCATAGAGCCAGAGAGATGGCTGGCACAGACTGGATGATTTAGGATTTAAGTATTGGTCTGGAAGGGTAAGTCCTGCACTTGAAAAGCTGGTAACCAGCCTGTTCATTGGTAACTTGGTGAGCACTGCTTTTCTGGGTGGGGGCAAGGGGGCTTTGGGGACTGGTGAAAAACTGTGCCTTTCTGCTGGTTCTCTGAATGTGGCATGTTCAGAGTTAGAGCTCTGCAGAGCAGAGAGGAGTAGGCTTTGCACATCTGAATTTGATTTGACCACTGCCAATGAAAACTGGTTAGCAATACTGTCACCGCTTGGTCTTTTATTAGACTATTCAGAGACAGCTTTCAGACACCTTCCAAACCCCCTTTTCTGGTGCAGGCAGATTAGCAGGGACTAAAATATTCTTGTTCCCTAAAGGTTTTCCTCCACCTGCTTAGATATAGTCCTCTGATGTTATACAGTTGCTATGGAAATAAATGACATCACATGTCTGGGGAACATGGCTTCATATGAGAAATCAATAAACTCGAGCAAATGAATTGTCAGACAGCTGTGTTGCCTCCCTGTCATACTAACATGGAAGAGGAGGAGGTGGATGAGAAAGTGATAAATAGTAATATTTTTTCCCCCTGAGTAAATATGTGTTTTCTAAGCCAAATGTCTGTCGACTCTTTTAGATTTCAGAAAAGCTCAGTAAGCCCCTTTAAGATAGTATATGTATAGGGAATTCAAGTCAGGGAATTTCCAGGGAAGCTGGTAATTTCCAACTCTGGGTATCATATATTGTGTTTAATTTATTCCCATTTCATTTTCGTGGTTTTGATACCAGTTGGACAGTAGAATGCCATAAAAGGAGCTGGGAGAGATGTAGTCAACAGATTCCATGAGATAATTGGAACTCCTGCATATACACCATCACCTCTGTCTCTGCTTCCTATTCCCTTACTCGCTATCCTCTCCTCTTTAGATGCCTCTGTCACTGCCTCTGCCATCAGGCTGCAGGCAGCAAGGGCAGGGTGTGCATGGAGGAAGCAGAAAGCCAGGTGCCCCTGCTGCTCCCCTTATCCAGAGAATTCAGTACAGCCCTTGCTGAGCCCAGGGTGTGGCAAGTCTGTGATACCTGGCAGCCCCACTAGAGCCCAGCCCACTTCTTGTGGTGAGTTGACACCTAAGGTATCTCTTCCTAGGAATGAAAGGGCTTACCCTGTTCCAGGGGTTATTATGAGTGGATTGCTGGAAACACGAGTGCAGGTAAAATCTGTGTTGCAGTGTCACTTAAGTAGTGTCAATGCAATAGTTCCCAGAAGGAACACAACCAAATGAAGGTCCTCATGTGAAGTATGTGTCCTGCATGGCTGTTTCTGACACGGTTCATGAATTAAGGAAATTAAATTGGAAGGGCTTTAACTACCATAAAAGACTCTAGAATGAAAGTGAACTTCTGTACTTAAAACTCCAAATGGTTTAAAAACCTAGATAAAGTCTATTTTGTGTGTCATGTATGAACACAGCTATTATTATCAGAAGGAAAGTAACTAATACTTTGCAGAGTACAACCTTCTTCATTGTAACAAGTCTGGCCCTTCCTAGTCGATATGTGGTGGATAGTCTTAAAAGGACTTGCAACAAATTCATTCCTTCACAGGAAGGTTGAGCTGGGAGACAGTGCTGTTCAGTGGATTTGCTGTCACTTTCTGAGGAATTAGCCAGCTCTTGTCATGACTTGAGTACCTGGATAATTTCTGAATTAATCAGCCATGCAAGAAAAGTGCTTTAAGAGGTGACATATATATGTTGTATGTACCCATCTGTAAGGCAGTGGGCTGTTTTTCAATATTTGCTTAAACAAAAAAGCAGGCCTGGACTAAAATATATGTAGAGAGGGAGTCCAGCTCTGCCAGGATGTGGCATTACAGCTGAGTTGCCAGTGTAGGAGTGCTGTGGTTTATGACAGAATGGAGGAGTTCAGCATTGTGTGATTAATCTCTTTGTTTCTAAACATTAGATTTATCACTTGCCCGTTGTACAAATGCAAAATAAGCAGTATGAATGTTACCCAAGTGTGTCCATTGCAGCAGCCTGGGTTGCCAGCAGAAAGATGTTGTATATATGTAGTTTGGAACTAAGACGTTTGAAAAACTGCCAGGTATTACGTTTATATATGAAGTCAGGCGTCTGCACAAGACACAATGGCATGAGGACTTGGTGTTAAACCTGGTTTTTGTACTACCCCTCATGAGACTGCAGATTTGCCAGCTGGTGTGATTGGGCTCATCTGGTATCAGGAATCCCACACTAGTGGACTGAGTTTGTAGCAATTTTACTATTTTAAGCATTGGGAAGAAGAACAATTTTGGGAGAGATTTATGCAAAAGAGGCACTGAAATGTGATAGAAACAATTTGGTAAGAAAAAGATCTCACTTTATTGTCTGCTCTTCTCTTCTGACTCACCTCTTCAGAGCTGCATATGATAGCAGGAGATTGTTTTCTTTAGTGTCTTTCTATTTAAATTGCTAGTATTTTAAAACTTCGGAGTGTGAGATACCAAAGTATCAAGCGCAACCTGCAGGGATGTGGCACATAGTTCTTGGCAGAAGTCAGTCCTGTCTGCTTTGCACATACAGTTCTATTGAAGTCAATAAAACTATTTGTGTGACTAAGACAAGCAAGATTTGGCTCACTTAGGAGAGAGATATCTTTTAGTAGCAGACATTCACAAAGAAGTAATAGCCTGTTGTCCAGAAATGTCCTTAGTAATAAAGAAGAGAAAGGTCTGGAGGAGCGGAATAGCTCCTGAAGTGTGTTTTTCATGAAGTATTAATTATTTATGAGAGTTTTTCTATAGCATCCAGCTAGTCTGGATGAGAAGCACTCATGCAAATACTATCAGTGAGTTGAGAGAGAGTGTCTAAATAAATAAAACAGGCAGAGTTTTGCTTGTTAAATACTGAGTGGTTTTCAGCTTTACTTCAGCACCTCAGAGAGTTTGAGTAGTGCTCCTCCAAGTGAGAGGAAGGAAAATAGTAGAGAGAGTGGAAAGTGAGAAGTAGTAGAAGACACAGATTTAGCTAATGATAACAGTAGGTGTAGGCTGCTTGCTGTCTTGGAAATGACAGATACAAATACATCCCTAAGTTTGTGCTGCACTCCGTAAGTTTATTGTAGACTCCTGGCTATTTTGGAGCATGGAAGAGAGACTGAAAGTTTTCTTGGAACAAGAAGAGAGTCTTGTTCCTTGAATAATGCAAAAGATGGGTCTGGAATGTGATATATTTTTTACTATTTATTCTTGTTCCTCTGTAAAACTCACAAATGTCTGTTGCCTCTTCTGGCTACCTCTGAAATTTTTTTTAGACCACAAATGACCATTAAAGGCCTCAGGCAGCAACATCTGTGAACATATATAGCAGTAGCTAGTGCAGCTGTACCCAGGGGAGGAGGCATAATGAGCTCAAAATAGTAGACCAGGCAGCTCCCGCTTAGCAGGGCAAGGTCCCTCATCATGTGAGGCAGATCAGTCTCCTGCCCTGTGCTGGATCAGCTCTGCTCCATGATGTCCCAGACAAGCACCTGGTGAGCCAGCACAAATAGACCACAGTTATTGCAGAGGTTGCAGTGCAGTGGCCTAATGTCCTTTATCGGTTCCCTGATAATCCATGCAAATGCTGTAGGAGGTGTGTGTATACATGTGTATACGTGCACTCAGAGGTTAAACTGTCCTGTGCAGAGAGCAGCTCTCTGTAGAGGCAAGAAGAAGTGATGCATAGAAATGATATTAATTAAATGTCACATTTTGGAAAAATTAGATGCCAGGTCATTGAGTTAAACTACTGGTTCTGTGTAAAACAGAAAACATGGGTCTTGCAATTACGTATTTCTGGAAACATTGTAATTTGCTTATATTCTGGTCGTTGCTGGAAGCTCCAGTCAGGATGCAAACTACATTATGCTAAGTATGTTTATGAAGTGTACTTCAAAGCAGTTCCTGGCTTAACAAGTGGTGGATTTCTCTCTCTTCCATATCCATATGTGAGAAGCCACAACTGCCTGCTCGTTTATGTACTGTGCCTACACAAGAAGTTAATGTGCCAGTACACAAGTGGCTGTACCTGTGAGGTAGTATTTGTAAAAATTACGTAAAAATGATTGAAAACTATTTTGTCTCCTGTATATTTCAGTAAACACAAAATGGAGATGGAATTCAATCTCAGGAGAGAACGGGCTAAATGGCACTTTCCAGAGAGCTAATTACTGTGTAAGGGGAGACACTTGGCGTAATTATATAACAGTAATAATGGTGCAAAAGCAGCAGAGATGCTCAGGGGTTATTTCTCTTGGGCACTCGAGCTGAAGGACGGGATGTTTCCTGTTTTGTGGTGGATGTGCTTGGAAAGGAAGGTGGTTCTGTGCGGGAGGAGAGGTTACAAGGCACTGTCTGCTCATGTGTTTTGAAATCCTTCAGTGGTGAGACATAATGCCCAGGAGAGTTTGGGAAGCTGGTTGCAGCACTCTCTGAAACAATAATGTCTATTCTTAAGAAATCTTGGAAAACCGTGGAGTTTCTAAAGGCCTGTGGGACTCTTAGGCCCTTCTGATATTTAAAAAGGTCACAAAAGCATGACCCTTTTTAGTAGGTCAGGTTGGCTTGATGTTAGCTGTAGGCTGATAGGGCACAGTTTGTTTGGGACTCTGTATTAATTTAATACTCTGAAGTATTAAAGGCTAAAAATATAATTCCTACTTACTATGGTTTAACCACTGGTAGATTTGTCAACTTTTTTTTCCTTTTGGTAGTGTCATGTGCTTTCATGATTAAAAACCATCAGTGATTATATAATATGCTTGGATTTCTCAAAATCATTTGAAGTAGTCATATATGCCTTCTTGATTAAAAACAAAATCCAGAAATCTCACATTGTATTGAATTAACCTGCTATTTAACCTGAGGTTTCGAAGTGAATTTATTAACATGTAGATATGAACAGTGAAACTCATTCTTGTCTTCCTATAGCTACTGCTAACAGTGCAGTGTTGGTAGAGTTTACATAGAGACGTGCAAGTAAGTAGTGAGGATGCCACCTTACACAATTATGTAAATCACTTTTGTTTTCATTTAGCCAAAAGTAAGGTAACATAGCAGGGAACTAAGAGCCCCACTTACATAACTAAGGCAAGAAATCCCGTATTTGTTATATATTAATATTCACCAAGCCAGTTTTAGGTCTAGCTTGAGCTATTATAAAAAAATCTCTAAGCAGGCCAGCAAGTGAAGCCCGAAGTGCAACCTGAAATGCAGGGAGAGAGATGCTGAGGGAGACAAGGGGTCACATCTGTACCATATGGAAACACAGCAGTATAGAGAACCATGCAAGTCAGTTCTAAGGTGCAGGTGGTTCCATTTTTACTCCCTCATCAGAGCAGTAACTGAATTGCAGAGACTGCAGCAGCACAGACAGCAGGGTCTCTCAGTGGGCAGGAGCTAATGGCTGGCAGCTGATGTCAGGGCTGCTTCACAAGCCCACCGTGGCTCCAAAGGCACGCTGACCAACAGATGCACGTTTTGGGAGTAAAACACCTATGAGTGAGTGCAAAATACATTGTTACTTAACTCACCAGACTCAGTGTCCATGGGTTGAAAGGGTTCTCTTTGTGCACAAATTTTGGGGAAGGTATTTAAAAAACAGTTTATCTTTTAAATGGCTGTTTCTGAGGCTCTGGTAGCAGTACTCAGCTTCTTGGAAGAGCAGCATTCTTTTGTGCCAGTTGTAATTAAACACTTCCTTTTTTCCCTGATTTTCTCCCTCTTATGTGAGGGAATTTCCGCATGCTGCCCTGGAGCAAAATGGTCACAACTGTCTTGAGTGTGTTCTTATTTTGCAAATCTGCTGGCCTCATTGTCTGGGGACATTTGGGAAGGATATATGTCAGTATCCCCTCTGGAACAGCTATGTGTGCCAGTTAGCAGGGCAATGGGGAGATGTTTGGCAGACTCTTCCCATCCTGCCCGCCTGGTTTGGCAGCTGTGTGCCACCAGCGGCAGCAGTGGGGTTTCAGTCATAGGAAGCCAGTTTAACAGAGTGCAAAGCCCTGCATGCTCGTGAGTTGGCTTGGATGCAGTTGCAGCTCAGTGGGTGCCTCAGTGGCAAATCAAATTTTCCATTCCTGGACTCAGAACAGACATAAAAATTAAAACAAACAAAACCACAACAACCCCTTGCCCCCTCTCGGAAAAAAAAAAAAAGAGAGAGAGAAAATTTAAAAAAGGATATTCTACCCTTTCATGACAGCTGCATTGGGCACTGAAGTGCAGAGATATGCAAATATATTCTGACTCTGCACACTGTTTGCAGATATGAAGCTTTAGTCACTCCTGTTTTGTGAAATCATTAAACAGAACAAGCCAGACTGTCATGGGTTCTTTTTATTAATGGAGCTGAAACTTTAGATTGGGAGAGAATGTGGTCTGCAGGTGCTGGTGGATGCTGGTTGTCTTCAGCTCCTAGTAATGACCAAAAGGCATTTACTAAGTGTTGTTTTGAGAGATGTTAAATAAGCTGTCAGCTCTCACTGTGCTTTAAAATCTACTGAAATGGTGACTTGCTCAGTGAGCATAGATGGCTGTCTATCTCATCTCAACGGGGTTGGATTAGTCTTAGTGGTACTGGAAGTACCAGTGTGGTGTGACAGAAATGATCTTGGGTCTGGGTTGACTTATAAATGACTACAGATTTCCAAGGTGAAGATTCTTCATCCTACGAAAGAAGACTACACAAAGGTGACGCAGAGCTCTACAAGCTGTGAGCAACACAAACTTGATTTGAAACAGATGCTTATTTTTGGTCATAATAAAGCTCAGGTACCCCCAATTGAAACTGTCGGGTATGCTGAGTATGCTTTTTTCATACAAGAACTACCTAAACATAAATGCATTGCCAAACGTACTTTGATAGCAATGTTAAAAACAGAGCTGGTTTCAAAGAAGCAAAATCATGATATGAAAATCGTTTGGGAGCTATTAAAAATTTAATTGCTGGCCCAGGAAGTCTCTCAGTCATAGATACTTAGAATGTGTGCAGAGAGCCTGTACCAGGGTGTTGCTGGTCACCACCTAATGCTGTTCTCTAGGTTCCCTGTGTCTGGAGCTGCCGAAGTGTAATTGGTGCAGGGATCTTGGTTTACCTGCTTTGGCTGTTGTGTTGTGATAAATCAGTGATTTCTGAACTTGAGCAAGTTAGGTAGTACTTCCTTGGTCATTAGAGAAGAACATACTCTATTTGCTTGCGTGGGCCTACACAGATATGAAAAATGAAATTTATCCTGTGGTGTAAGCATCCTGCCCTCAGGAGAAAGGAAGCATCCTTCTCTCATAAGGCCTCCCACTGACTTTAGTGAGATAGTCATCATGACAAACAACTTAAAAGCAAACTGGGCTATGCACAGTTAGTGGAGGTTGAAAGGGATGCATGGGAACAACACATGTTTTGGTTTTTGCCTCACTGTCTGGGTTAGTACAAATGTTTTGGTCACTACAGGTGGCCTGAAAAAAGGCCCTAATTCTAGGAGGTGAGGATTTAAATCATTGGAAGAAGAAAACAGAAAGCATTACACCCGGGACAGTTGGTATGGTGGCTATTTTTTCTACACCAACTCTTTTTTTTGTTCTGACTGCATACATTTAGAGAGGAATATTTTCTCCCCTGTTGTGGAGCTTGTATTGGTTTTTCAACAAAAGGCACAAGGGCCTGACAACGCACAGATAAAATCATACCGAGCTGTGCTTCCTGGAATGTGGCACATCAAACAAGCCTTTGTTGGGTGGTTAAAGAGCCTGTTTCGTTTGGATGCTATTTTGACAGAACACATTGTTTTCGGGGACCCTGGGAATTATGCCCATAAAATGCATTCAGCGGTTACATTTATGAGGCTCAATTCAGCACTGGTACGGTGTTGTCTGGGGACCTTTAAAGACCAGACAGTAATCTCAATGCCATAATCCTCATACTGAATCTCATTTGTTGTACCGGGCTGTCTCTCCTGGTGCAGCATGTCCACCCCTGTGCAAAGAGGGCTGGGAAGTCCCTTTGCCCCTTGCTGCCAAAGGGAGGCAGCTTGTGCTGTGGTACTCCTGTGAGTGACGGGTTGTGCTGGTCGCCCATTCAGAGGAGAGGCTGCAGTGGTGGAGAAGGATGGAGGCTGTGATTCCCTGAACAGGGCAAGTGGACGTGCAAGGTGCTAACCAGGATTGCAGCACTGTTTTGACCAGTGATCCAGGCACCATGCCCAGGACCTGTGGATAAAGGCAGCAGGTCTTTCCAAACACTGCCAGACTGGTAGGGCTCAACACTGCAGCCTCCAAGGCTTCTCTTGAGCTGGCTGTGTGTCTTGTCTTGACCAACAGGGCCAATTGCTGGGCAGCAGAGAGAGAGGGGAAGAGAGATGAATCTTATCTTTTATTCAGGGTAGGCTTTCCCTTTCTGAATGGTATTTACCGTATAAATCCTCTCTGTCCTCACTGCTTTCTTCTCTGGCCCCTGGTTGAGGTGTGGTGTGGTTGAGGATACCAATTTAATATTTCTGTATAACACGTTGTAACAATATTTATCATTATGTAAGCTGTGTGCAGTGTGACGTAAGTATTGCATAGCATTGCGCATGTCCTGTGTAACAGTGTAGGTCCTTCCTCCTGCACTTTTTCTACTGGCTCTGCTGAAATGAGGGCCACAGCTCAAAGTGCTATGCAGAATCACTTTTATATTCCTTAGTATTAATTCCTAAAAGATGACAATAACAATATTAGTATGCTTTAGGAAAGGATTGTCTAATCTGTTAATAAATGCTGACAATGTCTTTTGTGAGTATTAATGTGTAGGAAGACAAGTTAAATACAGAAAAGCAATTTCTGAGACTCCTCAAGAAGATCTGTGGGGTTTTGTGGGGCAAAGTGTCCCCCGATACTCCTTCAGAGATGTTACTGACTCTTACATGCAAATATGCACCATCCATAATTACATATATTTTAGCACACATTTGGATCAGTTTCCTGTTTTACCATGTGGCTGTAGGATTGCATTGTTGACACAAGAGAGTTTGTGGAAAAGTTTGGTTAGGGACTTGGAACACTCTCTGTGGGAGGAGTTTGGGGTTGGATACAATTTATGCCACATATGGTATTGCACCTTCTGCCTCTACAGAGTGACAAGTTCTGTTGGGCACCATCAACTGTTCAGAGTCTGGGGAGAATCTAGGGAAGCTCTGAAGTTAAGAGCACCAAAGGCCTCTGAAATCCATTGACTAGCTCCGGGGTTATGAGTGAAGTAGAAAGTCTTGTAGAACGTGCTGATACATTTTTTACACTATTTTGACTATATGAGTCTTGTTATACAAGATAGAGATGTTCAAACCCTTCCTATATTGAATTGGCTGTATTGCAGCTGTTGATTGCATATGTGAATATTTTTCTTTTAGTTTTGACATTTTTTGACTGGCAAAACTACTCCCGCAAAAACCGAACAACCAAGTTTAGCTAAAATTCATGTCTTCCTTCTTACATTTTGTTTCTTTCTTGTGACTGTTTTTGGGTGGTTTTGTGTTTTGTTTGTTTGATTTTCTTTTGCCAGTTGGTTAGCATAAACATCAGGGCTTTGAATTTACACAGCTAATTCCTTTAGCAGCTTACACTCTTAGTAGAGTGAGTCCTCTTTAGGTTCTGGCACTTGGAGATGCTGTGTGTCAGGGCATGGTTTTATTATGAGGGATAGGCTATGAAAGGCTGCAGCCTAGAAGATGAATGTGCCCTTGTGAACACCTGAGGATCCAGCAAAAAGAGGAGAGCTCTCTGTATGCCACATTACGGAGCATGAGGTAGTCTTGTTGTATGATACAGTGAGTCGGCTTCTGTGGTCAGAAAGAGACACTGGAGAAGGAAACAAGTTGGTCAGGATTTGAAGATGAGCATTGGATGCATGTGGTGTTTGACACTGTGCACCCTGTGCTCTCCAGTGTGACCTGCAGTTCCGGTTGGCTGTTTTGAGTTACGGCAGGAAGGGATCTCCTGGAGAGAGGGTGAGTGGTACTTCATGAAAATCTGGCAGCTCCAGGGTGTGGCAGGGAGAGTATTTTAAAAGGCCTGAATTTGCCCATCACTTTTGAAGTTAAGGAATTTAATCAGTTTATATTAATTTGGACCCACTACTTAAACTGTTTAGGCATGTGCATAAATACGTTGTTATGAGAAGCCTTAAAGCTAAAACTAGGCACAATGTTTTGTAGTGCTGATTGGTGAATGGTAGCATGGAAGGGCTGTGCTTTATCACCAGGATGCGTCTTAATTCTGGTTTTATAACAGAGTCTCCTTCCTTTCCTGCTGGTCACTGTACCTTCTTCAGATGATAGTGGTGATGGGGGAAACGCTTCTTTCTCCCAACTGATATGGCAGTCTGTTGGATTTAAGAACAAACTCAAGGTATGCTTACTGTGGGCATGAATTCGGTGTTGAAGTTGCCTGGAGCTTGGGGAGTGGCCTGGATGTGCTAAATGCTGTTACAGAACTTGTTTTATTGTGATGTGAACAGGGGTAGAATTACTCAAGTTCTTCTAACTGGTTCCCCATGGCACTGTTGTTAACACCACTGCACTAAATGACCTCCCTTACATGGAAATTCTGTAAAATGACCGGCTCCAAAATACATGCTTCGAAACTCTTCACTACCAGTGGCACGACACAGTACTTCTGTCTGTCTGTTTGTTTTGAGTTGGGAAGCAAAAGGCCATTTAGTAAGATGGAGTCTTTTCAACTACAGTAACTAGGTATTAGGGAAAATGAATGATGAAAATTCTATAGAAATCCTGAATGAAAACAGTGACAGAGTACATTTACCACTGAAGCTGCACTGGGTGAAACAGGTTAAAAATCAGGTTAGTAATGTGCTTTCCAGAGAACCTTACTTGCAGAATTTTTGGTGATTCAGGTATTTTGTTTCAGAGCTATTAACTCAGACTTAGTTGGTTCATGTTGGGGGTGTGATTTGAAATCTCAGCTGTTTGTTGTGTCCTTTCAACTAATAGAAACAAAATGAATCATCATTGTCTATTTTTGTAATGCTTTCTGTATCTTAGTTAATGAGATTTCTGGGTAGGTAATTCTTGAATTATTTAGCAGTGTTTGCAAACTCCAGACCTGGGTTGGATACTTGAGATCACGAAAGGAAAATGAAAAAAACAGTTAACTGAAAGGTAGACTGAACAGCTGAGTGTATTTTGCAACACCTGCCTAAAATGATCTAGGAAAATGTTGGCACTGCACAGCAAAGCATCCTATGGGTGTAAGGAGGGCCTGTGTAATTGAATTAATCACCTCTGTGGTTACGCAGTGTAGGATTTTGTGTATTCTATACTTGCACTCTTTCTTTCAGTAAGAATCTAACTTTTTAATTTTCCTACCTTAAGTTTTGTGTTGATTCCTGTTGCTTTAGTAATTGACTGTAATGATGGTGCAAGAGGTAATGTGGTGACTTTGTATAAATTAATTCGTTTCTCTCTGGCTCAGGTGATTTATCTGCAAGAGAAGTTCATCATGTTTGTCAGTGATGAGATGTAGTTTGAAAGAGCTCTCTGGAAGTGATTGCCACAAACACATTGTCACCTGTGAGTGGAATATGGGCATCTGGAGCAGCATGAGACACTGAACCGTGCACAAAACCTCCCAGCTTTGTTGGGGAGAAGTGAGAGGGGGACCACCCTCAGGCAATTCCAGATCCTCCAGCAAAGCCAGCCAAAGTGGATGGTGATGCCTGGTGCCTGCATTCAAGGGACTTCTTTTAATTAAAAGAAGAATCTATTAGCATAGGGACGCCAGGCGAAAACCAAGTTATTTTTAAAGCTTCCTTTCATTCAGAAACTATTTTTGAAATGCTAATGGTGGTATGTTTGCCTCGTGCTGCTGTATCATAAACAAAATCCGCAAATGTTTAAACCCTATTGTATTTTGACACTTGGCAACTTCCACTCAAATCCTGCTGACACGTTTTTACAGCTTGTTACTACATGCATTGAAGCTCCAGCCTGGATAAATACTTAGCATCATGAATGCCCAGGCATTTAGCATATGAAGTGTCTCTTCAGAGCCCAACAGAAAGGTTCAGTTGTCACTGATGTAAGATGCCTGTGGTCTGCGGTTGTAGTTTTAGCAGAGAACAATTGGCCTTTGCCCTGACACATTTGTTTGGAGAGCAATTAAAAGGCCTTATGTTGAATTTTAGCCTGAAAGGAGACTTACAATGATGTAATGGCTATTTTAAGAGGTTTTGTGCTTTGCTGATTTTGGGCAGAGTACAGTTCCTTGCGGACTTAGGCGTGCCTTGCAGTGAGCTGTTCTGCCAGGGTGGTGACTTCTGTACCAGGGGATAAGAAGTCCTCAAAAGGGATTTTTTGTTGCCTGTTTTCATGTCTTCGTGGCAGAACCAGGAAAATTTTGGCCTCTGTGGACCTGAGCAAACGGATTGGCTCCCCTTCACTCTGGAAGTTTGTCCTGGTTTGGGTTTTTTCCTCTGGCAGCGAGGGGGGTTAACAGCTCCTGCCTGGGCCTCCATTGCTGGCAAGGATACCAAGGTCATGGAGCAGATAGAGATAGAGACACCTCTGTGAATAACATATTTGAGAAAGAAAAGTAAAAGCCGTAACAGAAAAGTAGATGGCCGGACCAGAGCCTGTGAGAAGCTGAGAGCTATGAAAGCACGGGGGCCAGGCCAGCCACAGGAGGGGTAGGAAAGGTTCCAGGCGTCTCGCTGCTGCTTGCAGAACGGACCATAGTGAAGCAGACTGTCTGCCTGCAAACCTATGGAATAGAGAGAGAGAAACCAGAGGTGCAGAATCTACCTGAGGCCACGCTGAGATGGAGGATCATGCTGCAAGAGCTACAGATGTCTCAGAACCCAGAAACCCGGAGCTGGAGCTGAGAGCTCGGCAGAGATCCTTTCGACAGACGTTTTGCTACAGAATTGCATTGTGGTAGGATCTGATCTATTTAATTTGGGACGGGCTCATAATGAAGTAGTGAAGCCAGTGCTTAAAAGACTGAATCCTGTTTGTGACTCTTGGGCAACAGATAATTGAAGAGATGTCGTTCCTGGGTCAAGATCTCACTTGGGAAAGGATCATGAAAGACTTTTCCTCTCGTGAGAGAGAACTTTATGAAATGGCAGAGAGATGGTTTCCTACTGTAAAACTGGTCAGAAATACCAACTTGCCTGTTTTTTCCCCTACCCCTGTTCCCCCTTTTTCTCCTGGCGGAAAAAAGGGAATATGGAATCTGTTGTAAGAAGAAGGAGGGGTTGGGGGGGGAAAGGGTTGCCTTTAAATGATGCTTCTCACATTAAGCTCTGATATTGTTAGTTAATAAATAAATCCTTTATATTCCTCACTTGTAGCTTGCCTTGTTTTGCCTGTGATAAGTTTTTTTACCCAGTTTTTTCTCAGGGAGAGGTTGTGGGTGAATCTTTGGCATCCAGCCAGGGTCAAACCATGGCAAAGTTAGAGGCTGTTTCTGGGGAAGCACTAACTTTCAGGAGAGCAAGCAGCCCACTGAATCTCGAGACTCTGAATACACAAGTAGTTCATTGAGTTAGGACTTAAATAGCCATGACCTGGAAACCAAGGTACATTGATTCTCTTATCTACAGTTGCTGCATTCTGCTGATTTTGAATTTGCCCTGCTCAGGCTTCCATTTGAGCGGCAAGAAAATTGTGAAAGCTTTCAGCATCCTATCAGCCTCTGAACACTGGCACAGAAATACGTCTTCTCTTTCAAATTGGCTTGTGTTAAGTCCCTGGTAATTTTTTGGCGTTACTGCCAACATTTAAGACTCGCACCGTGAAAATGTACAGTCAGGTGTGTCATAAGGTACTTCATGTTCTCACAACTCTCACAGCCTTCTCCTCTACCAAGAAGCTGGAGTTCTGGGAAGAGAATAAGCAAAGTGTAGCTAGAAATTATGATAATTTGATGATAATAGTGAGTCAGTCTCTAGTTCAATCTCATTTTGCAGTTCAGATTTTCCCTTAGGAGGAATCTGACCTAATCTGTGTCTAACATTTACAGGAAGCTTTTTCTGCCATTGACCTCAGGGACCAATTTTGCAATGTGTTGGAATGTTCACTTCCAGGGAACAGAGGTACACCTGAGCTGCAGTCTCCCCTTTACTGACAGCTTGGCTATCTACCATCTTTGGCCATTAGGCTCTGCCAGTTCATTCAAGAACAGTAATTCAGAAAAGCTCTTTGGAGCTGAGGGATGGCATGGCGGTGGGGAACCCAAGCGACTTTTGAAGAACCATCTATGCATGGCTCTGCTGATATAGCAGTGCTGTAGTTATAGTGGCTTTTATCATATAGACAAGTTGAATTGTCTTGATACCCTTTAGGGAGTAGCTGGTGAATGCCCCAGGGATCTGGATTGTGAGATGGTTGTATCCCATCCATGGGTCTTTACATCTCCCCTTTCACTAGCAGATTAAAATTCTGAAATGTTTTCCTGGGGCAGTGCTTTTGAACAATATTGTTGAGTATTTTGCAGACATAAAAAACTCAAGTAACTTGAGAGTGGTCTGGACATTCACTAGTTCAGGTTGAAAAGGGCCCAAGGGAGATTTTGTGTGTTCAGCTGTGATCAGTTCTGTGAAATTCTGGGAGAGCCAGGATGTGTAACTGTAGGCCAGTGGATGTGGGAAAGGCAGAGGAGTATTGAGTAGGGTGGGTAGAGGAACAAAGCGAATTAAGTGCTTGCTGGGGTGTATTTCCTAATGTGTGTTGAATCCTAAGGAAAAGGGTGGTAGAGATTTTGTGATGGGGAGGCAAGGGAAAAAAAAATATCTGAAGCCTTTGTTGAAATAATAATGCTCTGTGGAAAATGAAATGTTTCTTATCTTCTTACTTAGTTAAAACATATAATTGTTCAAAATTCACACCATCACTAGAAGGTGAGTCTTAATTGCAGCTGATGATTGCAACTGATGAGGCTCAGAGGTGATGTCATTGTTGTTTACAACTACCTGAAGGGAGGTAGCAGTCGGGTGGGTGTGAATTTCTTCTCTCAGGCTGACGACACCAGAACAAGAGGACATGGCCTTAAGCTGCACCAGGGGAGGTTTAGACTGGATGTTAGGAAGAGCTTTTTCACAGAGAGAGTGATCCCTCATTGGATCCCTCCCTGGTCTGCCCAGGGAGGTGGTGGAGTCACATCCCTGGAGGTGTTTAAGAAAAGACTGGATGAGGAACTCAGTGCCATGGTCTAGATGATGGAAGGCTCAGATGAATGGAGTATGGTGCCCATGGCTCCAGGGCTGTGGGTTCAGTCCCTGGGTGGGCATTCGCTTGGGAGTTGGACTGGATGATCCTGTGGGTCCCTTCCAACTCAGAATAACCTGTGAGCCTGTGATGAGCAAAGGATGCTGACATCCTTTGAAAATGCTGCTTTCCAAAATACTGAAAATACAAGTATGGTCTGGCCACCTTTCCAGATGTTGTAAGGAATACATACTTTTCAAGTGTGGACCATCAAAGGCAGCTGTCCTTTGGCATTGCATCTCCCCCAGATGTGTTCCTTGCTGTGAACAGGAGCAGCAAAAAGAGCAAGGGGCAGGGAGCAGCAAAAAAGACAGGAGCAAAAATTTCACTGGTGTCTGCTTATTCTGGGAAGCTTTTCCTGCCCTCATGCTAAAATAAAAATAGCTTCCTCTTGTACTGAGCACAGTAGCATCTGTCTGCCGCAGGCAGACAGTGCCAGTGTCCAAATTATTGTGAACGCTCATTTGTTGGGCTGGAAGAACAATTAAAAATGCTCTTAATGAACATAATGTAAATGTGGAGTAATGTTTGTGGATGGTCTGGAGAGCACAGGACAGCTTGGGATGACAGTTTGAAAAATGTGGCTTTGTGTGGAGGTTTACCAAGGTTCTGGAGCCAAGCTCTGTTTGTAATGAACTGCAAAGTGAAAAGCTCAGGAAAAGATGAATGTGGAGGATTTAGCATCAGGACGCTTTGTCAGTGATTAATGGAACTTGACTACTTTTGTTGCTTGGCAGTTTTACCTCTGCGTGGTGCCTGTTACCCTGTGGCCCATCTATAATGGCACTGGCTGTAGCTGTTTAGACCCACAGCACAAACCAGGATAGAGCAAACAATTCTGGTGTCTTCCTGATGGGGTAGCTTTTTAATAAAATATATATTCACTGTGGCAAAGAAACAGACCTTTTCAGGTTTTTTCAACTTATAAAGGTGTGGTTTGGAGGTACAGTCATCCTTTTGGACTGTTATTGTTGTTATCTTAGGTGAAATGAGTTTTGGAGTTCAACTTCATCGCTCTGAAAGTTAATGGTTGTTACCTTGAAGCTTGCCTCTGTTTTTAGCCTGATGTCAGTCCTGGTGTAAATAAGAGCAACTGCAGTAGTTTCATTCAAGTTGGACAAACCTTCAGGAAAGCATTTTAAAGAAGTATTCAGTAGGATGTGTGGCCATTGGAATGCTTGTCATGACTGAGGCTGGAAGAGCATGCTGGATGTGCAGGGAGGATGTGCAGGCAGAAAGTGGAAGGTAAACTTGGGAAGCCAAAGACTTGGATGTTGGGAGAGTGCAGGCTCACTGTGCCACATGATCATGCTGCTGTTGCTTCTGTAAAGAGAGGAGCAACACTGGCTATAAGCTGACTGGGAGGCTTGGGATAGAGCAGCAGGGAGCATGACAAGAGCAGCCATCACCAGAAGCTATGGCAATGTCATATGCCAGAAATTTATTTTCCCGGGGAATAGGGATTCCCCAGTAATGGTAACAGGGCAATCCCATGCTTCATGCCCCTGTCTGCACGTGGGGGCTTCCCTCCATGTCTTTGTTCTCATTTAGGGGTTGAGCTTCGATGATCCTTGTGGCTCCCTTCCACCTCAGGAAATTCTATGATTTAGTCCTGACCGATTATGGCTCTTAGGTGCAAATGAAGCTTGATTTTGCCATTGTTTCTCAACAAACTTACCCATGTTAAAAAGGAATCATTCTTTTCTCAAGATTTCTGGCCTTGGTTACTAAAAGCAATGGCCATATGTTAAGGACCACTTGGATTTTGCTGTTTGGCCTAAGATGAAAGCAGTGCTTTTAGAGGATTGCGTCTCTGGAAACAGCTGTATTTATGCTAGGAGAGAAGACTTTTTTTCTCTGCCCCATCCTCCCAGCAAAGCCTCTCTGCAGCCCTGCCAGCCTTTTGCAGAAGAGGAGAGGCAGCCACTAGCAGGCTGCCTGGCGGGGCTCCCAATGCTGCTTCTAGAAGTTGTGGGGATGCTCCTGCTGCCCCTAGGGAGCAGGAGGGTGACTGGGAACAAGATAAGTCACTTCTAATTCAGCCACTGCTAGTGCCTGATATGTGCCAGAGTAAGTCTCCTTGCAAGTTTAGGGCTGCATGATTTCCATGGCTTTCAAAACTTTACAGTTCCTCCAGACTACAGAAAATGTGTGTAATGAGGAAAACCAGAGGAGAAACAATAATTGCCCACCATGCTACCTTGCAAGATGGTTATGCTTGTTTCAAGAGAGCATCTGGAACTGGAGAGAACAGGCACCTACATCTGCCAACGTTCCTCCACCTCAGCTGGGAGACCAAAATGATCAGGATTTCATCGTCCTTGCCATGCACCCGAGTTTTGTTCAGATGGTTGAGGTAGACAGCTGGTGTCTTGGGCATTACAGTCTTTTAAGGGAAGTGTGTGTCTTTCACCCACACCCTGCGTCTGTCTTTGCCTGGGAGCTACATTTTTGCATTCTCCTTATTTGACATGTATAATGACAGGGTTTAAACAGCATATCACATAATTAGCTCTGAATGCGTAATTTAACTCGACAGCTATAAGTGTGGGAAAGTGCCTTGCCCTTGCTTATGCAGTAGGTGAAATGCAAAGTATTCAACTCAGCACGGTAAAATACATGTGTTTGTCTTAGAGCAGGTCCATACAAACGTTCCTCAGAGCTTGCTTTGTTGTCACTTGCCAGTTTGCACCCATAATGGTTATAGCAGATTTTACTAGAAAATTTTCTGTACAAACATATATATATATATATATATA
>WEKX01011675.1:712997-774109 GCA_013390025.1 Pitta sordida
CAGATGAAGGTCCCAGTTAGGGCTTGGTGGTTCCAGTTTTACTGCCTGTGGTGATCTGCATGGCAATAAAGGCAACAGATGTATCAGCATGCATAAATTACAAAGAACCATCATGCAATATTGAATAGTTTGTCTGTGAGTGGGCACTGGCGTGGTGTGAAGTGTGTACAGTGTCTGTGCCTGGGGCACTGGTATGGTGAAGCCCAAATGTGACACTTCAGGCTCTACTGACAGACTAAGGAGCAGCTTGGTGATATTTTCCTCCCATTGGCCTGGTGACTGAATAGTTTCCTGTGGCATCATTTGTTTTGGCATGAAAGTGTTAATGTTTGTTCAGTGACGCAAGATGGTGAGATGTGTTTTGTTTCTAAGCTTATTGCAGATGGGGAGAGGATAGTATTTCTTTCTGGTTTTGGCAGTTCCAGAAATGACCGTGATTGAAATCTGCGTGGCTTTCATGTTGTCTCTGAGGTTTGGTTGGTTCAAGCACAGGATTACAGGATATGAGTTGGAAGGGACCCACAAAGATCATCTAGTCCAACTCCCAAGCGAATGCCCACAGAGGGATCGAACCCACAACCCCGAAGCCATGGGCACCATGCTAAAAGTGGTGCCTGTGTGAATTTGGATAAGTTGTGCTTCCAGCCATGGAGCCTATGTATCCTTTCTGAAGAGATGTGCAGCTACTGCACAACCTAGTGATGCACTTGTGGTTTTTTCAAGCCAGGTTGCTTTATCTTTGCTCCTAAAGCTCTGGACATAATAGATCCTCTTACTACCAGTTCTACCAGTGTAGAGGTGCCAGAGTTTAATTGCTCCCATTTGTTTATAACCTGTCCTGACCTCAGTAAGAAAAGGATCCTGTTCTGTACAGCTTTGCACTTCAGTGAGATAAATACAGTACAATGTTTAGGCACTTGCAGACCATACAAATCCTATCATTTTTCTTTGTCAATGAGCTATATGCTGGCTATTTTATTCAGGGCCAGTGTAGCTGAAATAGCATTTATTGTATTTGCGAAGGAGCTCTGCTCTCTTCGTCAGCAATAACAAGTTACCATTAACAGCTCTAGGCAGCAATTTTCTCATTAGGTGTTTTAATGAGTACAGAAAGGTTGAAATTTATTATTTCCACTGTCTTGGTGCTAAATGCAGTTCCTACATGTACAGGAACCATGGCTTTTAGGGCAGGTCTTGGTTCTGAATGTTGGTTGGATTAATGAGTGTAGGAATTACAATACCAAAGTCATCAGTTCAACTAAATTACCATGAAGACAAATGGAAAAGGCCTTTTTCTTCCTTTTCTGTTTTTTTTTTTTTTTTTAAGAAGCTTTAGAAATAAAGAAGAACTTACATAGCTAAGATTTACTGTGGGGATTTGTAGTTAACAGAGTGATTACAGTATCAAAACAGTTTTGCTGCCCTACTAGAAAACATACTGTTGCTTGACCATGATTATGTGAGAGATATTTTAGGGATATGCTTTGGGTCATAGGAATGACCCCTTAGTATTGCTGTTTTCACAAACTTAAATTTCCATTTAAGTTAAATTTAATTAAGATTTTCCCTGTTTCCCATATTTTTTTTTAAACATCCTTCCTTCCTTTCCATAGTCAGCCTTTCCCTATCTTCCATATTGAAGTTGAAAGCGAAGGAGAAATTTTTGTGGGATAGATTAATGGAAGTCCTATAAATTTTGTTCTTTTTTCTGAAGAATAAATTTCTGTTTCCCAATCCCTTGATGTTTTCCATGGCTTTGACACTCACAGAGGTCTTAGGCTTCCCCAACTGACAGTCCCAGAAGGATCTGTGGGAGTAACCTTCACAGCATTGTCTCTTCACCTGTGTTGTTTGGTTTTTTTTGGTTTTTGTTTTTTTTTTTTTGTAATCTGGACATTCTTGTGTATTTTAACCCAATTAGTGGTTGCTTGTCCTTTCCCCTTGCTCACTCTCCTTTTACTGCTAGTCTTTGTTGTCAAGTATTTTCTTCTAGTATCACTGCAATTCTCCTTCCACTCTTCCAGTTCTACCTTTGCTTCTCTCACTGCTGCTCCTTCACCTCCCTCCCACCACTCTAGGACCTGTTTAATTAAAGTAATCCCTCGCTACTTCGCGCTTCTGCATTTGCTGCTTCTGTACCTTGCAGACTTCTTTTCTGCAAAGCACTTTCCCCTGCCTGTTCTTCACTTTGTGCCTTTTTTTTCAGGTCACATGAGCAGCACGAGAACCGAGGCCGCTCACTGGCTCAGCAAACATTCATGCATGCGTACAGCGTTCCTCTCCTGTGACAGGCGGTCCATAGTCCGTGTCCATTGTGCTCTTGTCATCCCTTTCTGTCGTCCTCTGCGCTGATCCAGTTCTCTTGTTCTGGCTGTTGCCCTCCCCTCATCTGTGTCCGTTGCCCTCCCCTCATCTGTGTCTGTTGCTCTCCCCTCGTCCGTGTCCATTGTCCTCTGTGCTGATCCAGTTGTGTTGCTCTGGCAGTCGCCCTCCCCTCATGCACGTCCGACGTCCTCCCCTCATGGATTTTGCTTATCGCGGCATCTTTCTGGAACTGACTCCCCATGATATTCAAAGGATTACTGTATTACTGTATTTCAGTTTCCCCCAGCTGAAATGCATGTAGTCTTTCTTAATCTTTGTACACCTCAGTGCCTAATGCAACTCATTCTTGATCAGCTAGCTTAATTCAGCTACTCTTAATTCAACTTAAATGCTTTTCAGCATTACAATTTCACTTGATTTCTGCAGGAGATGAACAGCTTGCCCTTACTACTTGTCAGCTGGGTAAACTGAAGAGGGAGATCACATTGACTCTCTGATGCTACACCAAAAAGCAAGAGAAGCCTTCAGTGAAGCTCAAACTCATCCTTGTTTGCTGAGGAGCACTGGGAGCATGATACCTTTCTGTGTTGTGCTGGGGACAAATTAGCAAAATTAACTCCCCTTTTTTGCTTAGTGTAGTACTCTTCCAGCCAAAGACATTAAAACTACTGTAGATAAAACCTCTGCGAGGCCCTGAGATGTGAGGGTTTGTGTGGGTAGCTGTGCAGAGGAAGAGATGTTTGTTACATTGTGAGCTTATGCAATTACCCGAGGAACAGGGAATATGGAGCAAGAGATATTAACTGGTTATGTCACCACCCCTCAAATTTTGTTTCTCTCTGAGGCCAGGCTTACTTCAGGGGGATTTTGCTTCTGCTGTCCAAACATGAAGCACAGTGGCCATTTGTTTTCAGAGATTTCTAGGTTGACAAGTCACACACCCAGTGTATCCGAATTACAGTGTTTGTAGGGTGTTCTCAGAGGGTTGGTTCGGGTATTTTTCTGGAGCCTCGAAACTCATTTAAATATCTCTGGGTTTTTTGCCGTATTTTATGATGTCTATGCTCTGCTTTTAATCTGACAGAGGGAAAACAATTTTTGTGGCTTCCATTGCGTAGCCTGTCAGTTTTGGTATCAGGGAGGCTTGGGGATTGCTGTGCTGTGAGGGATAACTCCCAATATTTCAAAATGATGACAGGGAAAAATAAGGAATGCTGAAAGAAGCGAAGATATATTGACAGTCTTTCCTCCAGCAAAAATTAGTCTGCTGGCATTTTGGAAATGTCAGTTTTGTGTTACAACTAGAACATGCTTCCCCCCCCGCCTTTTACATATGTTAAAAATCAGATACTTAATCTCAAATGAAATTTGGAAGAACTTCTTTACTTGAGCATCAATCACTATGTTACCTCAGATAAGGCTTATAAGTTGGAAGAGATGTTTTATGCCAGAGTGTAATAGTTTTGGGGTTGTGGATGGACTGGCCACGGGATACACAAATTTTGAGTTGTTCTGTAGTATTAGGTATGTGAGCAGAGTTGTGTGACTTTGGGTAGACCACTTTAAAAGGGCTTATAGAACATGAAAATGTGAATAAATTACCTCAGTTTTTAAGGCTCTCAGTATCTGCAGCACCAGCTGTAGTCTGTGGTTTTAATATGGGGTTATAACATGGACTAAGATGCATGGTTTTGGCTTTTGAGATGTGAAAATGTCCATCTTAACTTTTTCCCCCGCATTTCACAGAATCACAGAATCAGTAATGTTGGAAAGGACCTTAGAGATCATCGAGTCCAACCTATCACCTATTACCTAACCTAGCCAAACCTGTTACCTCACCTGTTGTCATCATTTGTATAAAACCACATGAGCAAACCTTAACTAATACTGATTTTTGTCTTGTTTGTTTGGGTTTCTTTTTTTTTCTCCCCAAAGCTGCAATGCGTATTATGTAAAGTGAGCTCCCTAGCTTTTCTACATCTAAGTTCTTCAGAAGCAGAGTTATGCAAGTATTTGTGGTTGACACTGTGGTGTTTCTCATTAACTGAAACATGGGTTTTGTTATTTCCGATTTCTAAATGGATGGGGTCAAGAGATTAATTCCCTATCAGAAGGTCACATGAATGAGCAAGGGAGAACAGACTTCAGGTCTTCCTTTTTTACTCTGCTTTCGTTTTAATCTGCTTCAGAAGCATCTCAGTGACAGACTGTTTTCCTCATCTGCTGCAGAAACAAGTTTTAGCTGTCCAGGAGGTCCCATCCATCCCAGCCCTGGTGAGGAGCCTATTGGAGAGGGTGGCTGTCTGGATACTGGCTGGTGACTCTGAAGACACCAGTTAGATGTGCCAAGAGCTGCACTTACCTTGTGTTTATTAAATGGGCTGCCATGTCCATGTTTGCCTGCATCTGAGCCCTCCATGGCAGCTGCTGCTAATGCCCTTTTGCCTATATTTCATAGCAAACACATGGCTCATTTTACACAAACCTTTTTAGTGTACCCGTTAGCTTCCCAGGATGTTCCTGAAGATCCAAACTGGACAAAAAAGGACCATGCAAAATGAGTGGCATTTGGCCAATCGACACCTCCGTGCAAGATTTTACGCCAAGCGTATATCCCTGAAAATAGTGCATTTGTAAGCAAGGAAATTCTTGGAAAGCAATACTATTAATGTACTAACCAAGGGAAGCTCTGTGTGTGCGTGCTTTGGACAAGTGAGAACAGTCTTTCCAAATTTTGCTTTCCTTGGAAATTAAAAACATCACAGCTTGAGCTCAAGCAGAATTTAAGTAGGTGAATGTGTCTGAAAGTCAGCAATGGTGAGAAGGAATAAAAGAGCAAGAGATGATTCTGTGAAGTGTAATTACGAGCAAGGGGTGACATGAGGAATGGATGCCAACCCTGTTACCATGAAGAAAAGCTTCTCTTTTCTGCAGTCATGTCCTGGAAGGCACTTGCCATGAGCATTATAGCATGCAGGAAGACTGTTCTGACACAGAGAGAGCACTGGGTGGTTACTGTTTACTCTGAAGATTAAGATGGAGGGAGAATATGCAACAGGAGTAGGGAGGAAAAAGCCCAGACTAAGTTCAACTGAAGTATTCTGTCCTCCTCCCCAAAAAAGAAAAAAACTTCCAGTTTCTTACATTTTAAGTTCAATAATATTTAATACTTCATATAGTACTGTCTTTGAGAAGGAGGCTAGTGGAACTAGTTCATTTCAATCACTGAACATTGAGAAAATGATCCTATAAATTGATAGTAGTAGTGCGATGACATCTTGCAGTGTAGATGTCAAAAATTAGGTAAAATAATTCTAATAACTACCTGGGATGAAAAAGCTCTGATTCATTTGTTTTCTGCCATATGGTAGTGGAATGGCAGGAGATGAACATAGGAGAAGATTGAGATATCTGGGTGACCTTTGCCTTCATCTTGCTGTGCCAGCATCTCAATAAGAGGCATTGCAGCAGCACCCTGCCCAGATGGAAGCCCCTCAGGTCAGGACATGGCAATTCCCTGCGGAGAGAATGGGAGAAGGGGCCTCCTTCCAAGCAGCTGGAGGAGCAATGTGAGTGAGCTGAGCTCTGGAGAGAACTGTGGTTTCTTCTCTTTCTGACTCATAAGGTTTCTTTGACCTGAGAACTGAAGAAATTCATAGGAGAGGAAAATGTGATCCTATGCTGAAATCCCTTGAATCTTTATTTTTCATGAAATACTGGGTAAAGGTCAGAGGTTCTGGGAAGAAATCTCCAGTATTTTGATCAGTGAGTGAAATACAATTTATTTGTGGTCTTTTGTTTAATTTCCTGTTTTTGAGATTACTAAGGGATTTGCAGTAAGGAGATGCATATTCCAGCTCAGTTTGTGACTTCAGACCCTTGGTTCTGTAGGTATGTTCTGTTTACAGAACTCAGTTGACCTTTTTTAAATAAACTGAAAACACTGGAAATTTATTTCTGGCTTGCAGAGTTCAGGATGTCCCATCTATAACAAGCATTCACTCCAGTATCCTAACAGTCACAGAAATTGCAGTTGTTTTCAGCTTTCAGCAGTAGACGTTATTTTCAGACAGGTTTTTTGGGAAAGCTGGATGTGCCAAACCTGCTATTGAAAAAACGCAATCAAAAAGCTAGCAAACTATTACTTGCAAAATTTATGTGTCAAACCTGAATATCCCAATATTGAGGTGGTTGTAGGCTGATGTCAGCTTTGTGTCCTCCTGTTAATCCCTGGTTAGGTCTCAGCTGTGGGCCAGGACCACCCTTCTCACAAGGCAGTAGTGGCCCTTTCCAAGGAAACGCAGTGGGGTGGACCAGGTCCAGAGCATCTGTGTGAGGAAGAAGCTTAGTGCTGTACGGGATGTAGGAGAAATGCACTAGGCGATGCTTCTGCCATGAGCCCTGGTTTGCTGAGTGCCCTCAGGCCTCCTTTTCCCCAGTCCCAGGTGGAGCTTGAGGCAGCAGGCTTTTTTTATTAGCTCCTTGGTTTTTCCTTTTCAATGAAATCCTGCTAATGAAATTTGTCAGTGAAATTATCCTACTTTGTAGCCTTTTCTTTTTCAACAGCCTGTGTCAGAAACTAGTTCGTGGTAAAGAAGCTTCCTGCTTTGTTGGTGCTGTCTTGCTGGGTCTCTTGTTTGCCCCACACTGGGCAGAGATGCAGAAAGCTGTCTAACTTGAAAAGCATTCAGAAAGTGGCATTTAGGTTTCTGTAAATGGTAGGAATAATGTCTCTAGCACATTACCAAGAAATGAATATGTACTTCATTGAGGTATCTATTGCATGCCCCTTCCCTTAAATGTTTCCAGGTGAAAAAATAAGTTTGTACTAAGTTGTTGAAACATCTGTAAATAACCTTACCAGAATTAAGCAAAACTCCTCAGAGTTAGATGTGAGAAGAGGAATTCTCCCCCAACCTTGAAATATAGGACATGAAGACATATTTTTAAATTACTTTTTTTCCGCTTTAAAGTATTTTTGTTATACTTCAGTCTGTTGAAATCACCGGAACTTTGAAGATTTGCACCATCTTAGAGACCGAATGTTTTCTCGATGCATTTTTAACTCCAAGCTCTTAAAAATATATGTATTTTTTAAATGGAGAGGAACCTTTGGTTTCAAGGTATATGCAAAGACTTTGTGTGGGCAGTTAAATAATTTCAAGTCACCTGGAATTTCTTTCCTTGTGACACTTTACATAACTTTCCACATTTTAGAGAAAAATGATGTGTTGTCTGCAGATGAACAATCTCTTTCCACTCCCATTAAATTCTATGTGGAGGTGTGAATATATATAATTAGAGACTTGGGGACGGGCTGTGAAACAGAAAAGGAGAGAGGACGACTTCTCCATTTCTGAAACCATCTCAGTATCATCTGCTAATTACAGTGACTTTCTTATACCTGGGATGTTTCGTGGCTGTGAGAGCATTGCAGCAGCTCCACATAAGCATGGGCAGAGGCAGCTGAGGGCAAAGTCTCTGCTTTTGGCTCTCACAGGATCGGAGTGCTGAAAGATGCACAATTTGGGAGGTGCTATGGCTGGTTTCAGTGTCTCTGAAGCATGTGAAGTATATTAATAACACTATAGTTCTTCCCAGAAGCTGCAGCTGAAGGTTAAGTGCATGCCAGAAGACCATGATGTTAGGCAGAGCTTTGTGTAAAACAGACCATTATTATTGTGGAGTGTTTGTCTGTAAACTGAGTTGATCATCATTTTAACCAGCAGCAATATGCTTAACAGACTAAATAAAACGTGACTAGTTACCTGACAGTCGAGAAAGGCTCTGTGTTGTCTTTTTATTTGTTCACATAGGCTGCTGCTGGAAGCTGATGCTTTCTGTAATGCACAATCTTGAAATAAATTGCAATAATCTGACTTTAGAGCTCAGACGTTTTACTAACTGTCGTGTAGTAGGAGCTTGAATCAGGTTGAGAGATTAAAGCTTCTATACAGAAGTTCTTTCCGATCTGTAAAGAACTTCTGATAAGTGCAAACCCAGGTGTCAGTTTGTTGAGGCACTGCAGGGTGTGGTAAGCAGCAGTTACAGTAACGATGCTGTAGATAGGAGAATGTTGATTCTTCATCTTGCTGTTCTGTTGAGGCTCAATGCAGTAACAGAAACCTCAGCCTATGCTAGGGGTAGGCAGTAGGGGTTCTTAGGGACTATACAGCAAATATTTTCAGTGCATTAGAGGTGTTATCCTGTCAGTTTCTCAGCTTGGAAAAACAAACTGAATGCTTTGGAACATAATCTGTAATGTGCTAGTTTACATGAGTACACTGCATTTCCCTAGAAATGTCAATTTAACACCCACAGAATCTCTATTCATTGAGCAGTTGGTGAACTGAGGCATTGGTGGTTTTGTCCCGCTGTAATTAGTTACCCAGAATGAAGCCCGATACAGATGTTTGGCACATAGAGGTGACAGTATATGTTTCTTTGCAGACCTTCATATTTTAAAAAATATTTGTGCAAGTCCATACCTGAGCTTTGGTCAGTGGATTCCCTTTGCCAGGTGACCAAGTCCTTCTCTTTGCTGACACAGACTTGAGCTGAGTGGTGCTCTGCATGTTTTCTGGAGAAGGATACACAATATGAACTCCTTATACAATCAGTAATTGCATGGGTAATACACAATACTGCTGTATCACTGGTTTTTTCTCTTTTATTCTTTGTGATGGAGAGTTTTAAAGGATGTTGAGCCTTGGGGAGCTAACTTTGCCCTTTTGGGGGAAGATGGGAATGCTGACATGATAGATGATCATCCCCAGAACTTGGGTAGGTCATGGCTGTCCTTGGAGGAAAGCAGCATTATCTTGTCAGTATTTGCATCTGTTCTCACACCTTGCCTGCGTCTTCTTCGCTTCCTTGTTGCATTATTGACAAAGTTTAACAAGGCACATCACTAATGCTTGTCTCCTGTTTCCTCATCAGTCAAAGCCACATTTGCAAGGAGCAGGGAATACCTCGCAGTCTGACAGACCTCCAGAGTCACTCTAGGTGGACCCTCTAAATGCCATGAAAGTAATTGTTTAACTGTGTGACAGCTGAATGCTTTTTTATTATTTTTGTAATGACTTACTTACATTTGCATTACAGCCTATGGGTCTGTGCCCCTGCCATTGCAGTCAGCACACTCATCCTGTAGGAATGGTCCACTGCTGGGAGAAAGAGTGAAGAGGAGGGACACAGGGCCTTGTTTCTGGCTGTGCCCCTCTCCATTTTGGTGTGCCTTTCCCCTGCCTCCCACCTGCACACCCTGGGGCCTCCACTGAGTGGAGGAAGACAGAAATTAATCTGGAGGGGAAATTGTTCTGCCTGAGTGGGCAAATAGAAGGAAGCTCTCTCATTGACTGTAATGCTTTAATCTCTTTTTATGAGCTACCTGGAGTGTGGAGCCCTTTATCTGACCCACCATCAGGGCTGGCAGGGTCACAGCAGGATCTCTGCTAGCTTGAGCTGAAGGATTTACTGGCTTTTGCCAGCTGCCTTCCCCTTGGCAGATCTCCGTGTGAGCAGAACCAAGAGCAGGGTGTCTTGGTGTGTGCAGCTGGATGCAGCCCCCGGGAAGCCTGGCAGCAGCTGTTACCCAAGTGGTGCACTGTGGCAGGGCTGGGCTCCTGCTTCCCCTTCTGGTCTTTGGAGGCCCTGTGCACTCCATGGCAGATGGGTGGGAGCGGTGCCCGTATTTCCCGAAGGTGCAATCCTGCTGGCCCCTGTGTGGGCCAAATGCTGCCTTCCCCTCACCGCACTCTGGCAATATTCCTGGTGAAACTGCTTTGCACATGGCCTGCATTTAATCCCGTTTGAGGAGAAATGGTGCATCCTAGTTTATCTTTCACCTCCCTGTGTCCTCCTGCAATTACTCCCTCATCACTGTTGAACCACAGCCCTTGGGCTGGGACTTGCCATTGGCCTGGCAGGGATGTTCCTGCTGCAGCATGACCAGCTACTGAAGTCCTTCCCTTCTTTAGCTTCACTGGATCAATAGGCTTCCTACTCCTTCCCTTGTCTCCTTCAGGCAGGGGAACAGGCTTGGATGTCCTTTCTTGAAATATTCATATTGTTGACCTTGACTATAACCACTCATTTAATGTGTGTGCCTAAGCTGTACTGTTTGACTTTCACGTGTAGCTGTGGGCAAACTTTCTGTCTGCCTGAGTGAGTGACTTTGGGCACACTTGGCTTGCTCAAGAGACTGAGTTTGTCTGTAATGTTACAGGTGCATGAAAAGGTTTAAATGGAAAATCTATTACATGTTAATGATCATAGCCAGATTAATGGTTTAAACTCCTGGGTTTTGTATCTCAGAAATGAATGTAAAAATTTGCAGTTTCAAAGGAGACCTTGAACAATCTAGTGTAAATGTTAAATTTAGCATGAGCAGTGTGTAGGGAGACTGCTGTGAAACGGTCACGTTAAACACCCTCCTACTCGCATGAGCTGTCTGCAGTGAGAGGGTCTCAGCCAACTGCAGTCACTGCGCTCCCACAGCCCCAGCGCTGAGAACGGAGAGGGGTTCATGGGAAAACTGAGGACATGCACCCTTAGTGAAGTCCTCTGGGTTTGTTACTCTTTCCTCAGAAACCCTGAACCTTTTGTTTAGAGTACATCAGTGGGAAGCTTAACGGCACTTGAAACAGCTTCCCACCCACTTTCTGTTTTTGTTGCTGGTGAGAATTACAGATGAATGGAGCCTGATAAGATGAGTTAATTTAATACATATCTCGAGTCTATTGTGCACTTATATTTTTTGTATTTTTTATGCACTTGTTTAAAAATTACTGGTGGATAACGTGGGAAATGTCTTAAACACACTGCCCCATTCAACAGACTAGTAATGCAGTAATAGGAACAAGAAAACCACTGCTGTTACTAACTTTTATCTCAAACTACATAATTTACTGTTACCGCTCTGAGTAATTCTTTATTATTAACACATTTAGTCTGTATTACTAGCCTAATGATGAGCCAGTGTATGTTCTGAGTGCCTTTTAAAATTTCCTTCTAAGTAAGACTTTTTTCTTTGCCCAGAAATTAGAATAATGCAAGTAATCTTAACAGTCAACCCTTTAAGCCAACTGCTGTCTCTTATTCATAGAATACCTGCCAGTGCTAACATCCCATTCTGACATCTGGTTGCTGCCATCACACAAGTATTTACTAATCAGTAATAGGGAAGAAAACAATAACCATACTGTGTTGGCATTTTTAAGGGTAACTATCTGGTTTTGCTTCCTACTACTCTTGTAGTTGCATGTTAGCTCACTTGCACCCCAGTGTGTTCCGCTGAAGGTTGTTTATATCTTGCATGCTGAGGTCTTGTCGTGCTGAAGTTTGTTATTTTTCTGAAGACAGAGCTATAAATTAATTTTGAATTGGATAGCTCTAGGAAACAAATACCCTGCATGTAAATTACACTCCATAAATGGATGAAAATTTGGATTTGAACACCAACCCTTATACGTTTGTGGCTTTGTTTTTAATTTAATAAAAATATTTTTTTAATAAGAACAAAACAGAACAGGATTGAGTCTCGCATGTCTTGAAGGGAGCCAAGTTTCAGCACAGTGGAATGACTTGGGTCACTGGAGGTTCATGATCTATGTAAGCAATATCTCACATTAGCTCTAATACCAGCTGGGCTGCCACTGGGGAGGGCTGGCAGTGTGCAGCTCAGTCAAGGGGATTGCAGTTTTGGTGTCTTAATCTTGGTGTCTTAAGAGCACATCTATGCTAACCAAGTCATTGGGTTTTGTCATATCAAGGGTTTGCCAGTGGATCCTCACAGTAATGTGCTAAATTGTGTGCTCACGTGAGGGACCTCTTGCTTTGTCGGCTTTTGCACCAGGACCCTGGCTGGCAGGTAGCACACAGCAGCTGGGCTTGCCTTGGGCTGCAGTCTGGTGTATGTAATTTCTGCCATGATTCCCCTTCCCTTTCTCCAGAGACTAAAATCAGTGAAGGCTTGGTAGTGAGCTCTTGTTACTGTCAATTTTTGTAGGAGCCAGAGTGCTCATTCAAAACAGAATACTCTCTCCCTGTACAGCATCTAGCCCAAGATACCGTGAGATCTCAGTAACATAAATATGGGCTTTGCGTGTGACCTGTTCAGCATCAGTGTGTCATAAATACAGTGCACAGCTGATGTTCATGGCACAGCTGATTTTTTAAACCTGTCCCTAGGTGAGTTTTCCTTATTGCCATAGTGACTACCCTAGAGAACTGTTACCATGAAAGTTGCAGAGGAATTGAGCACAGATCTTTCTGGAGGCCATCTGTTGATGGCCATGACTCCTTTTATTACATTAGCACTCGCTGTGGTTAAAAGTACCTGTGAGACAACAGCATTCCAGCTGTGATGCCCAGGGGGATGACAGACTGGCTGTGGTTTCCAGCAGTAGCAGCTACGATGGTTCACACAACCTTGTGCCTGTAGACTTGGAGTGAATCCTCCTGTGGAAGTTGGATGGCACAAGACTGTGTCCTAGTCCTGGAATGCCGTGTCTCTCTTTCATCTTTCTTAATATATTTATAGAAGTACTTGCAGACACATCTTCCCAGAAAGAGGACTTGTGAGAAACATTTTGTGCTTTCAAATAAGGCATAAACTGTACTCGCTGATCAATTTTCTGTCCTCATTAAGTCTCTCAGAGGTGAGTTCAAGGGAAAAAATAAAGATGGGAAGAGTTTGGAAATGAAGTCTATTTATAGTGAAAAAAATAACTCAAGAATACTGAAAAAAGACTGAAACTCAGTGGCTTGAGAGATGGAGGACAGACTCAATTATCACAATGCTGTGCAGCTGCACTACCAAATGTATTGTTTTCAATTTACTATCATATATTTAATGTATGTGGGTAGCCAGTATTCTCTTTTTGTTTGTTCTAAATATTTCCTATGTGTAATGCAGTAAAAAATGCAGTTCTCAGTTGTTAGAACAGAACAGTTTGCTAGAGCAAAAAAACCACTCATCAGTGTTTTCACACACGACGAATTTAATGACAGAAACAGACTAGTAATAGGAATTTTATTCCTGTGCTGAAGTGGGGAAAAAAGTGAAAGAACAACTAAACTCATACCTTGAATCTGGAATTTCACTTTAAGGAAAAAAGCAAAAATCTTACAGTAATGATCCAATTCTAATAGTTGAGTGGACTTTTAATACAAATTTGCATGCAATGTGCAAGGTGAATAATTTTCTCCTGTTCCTTGATGCACAAATAAGATTATTTTTCTGTGTTGTCTTCCTGGAACACACAGTTTGCATGTTAAGCCCACTCTTTGTTCAGTCAGCATCAGGGAGGTAAGGGGCAACTGGATCAATCCTTAATTTCTATGAACAGTGGAAGGTCTACACATTCTCTTCTCAGCAGACTGTGGAGAGAAATCGATGTCAATATCAGGGACCAGTGGGACGTTCTGCGAGAGAAGAGTGGTCCTATGGCAGAGTGGGCAGGTGAATGCTACCTTACGACAAGCTCCTTGCTGCAGTTTGGTATGTGGGATGTTTGCCTGCAACTTGTACTTTGGAAAATGAATGTCAGAAGCCATTTGCAAAGACAATTACAGGTTGACCACATTCATTTTTCCTTATGCTTCGTTGTGAATATGCACAGAATAACATTGTTTTTAAATGGACTGCTTTTGGATTGCAATAAGTATCTCAATGTCTGTTTGAGCTCAACAATTAAGTAGTTTGAAACAAGGTTTAAAATACCAGGTAGCTGAAGCTATTTAATATGTGGATTGTGATTTGGCTCTCCGTAGTCTTCTCACCCAATTTTATTCATTGTAGTGTGGTCCATAAAGGGCTAGTGTCGTGCTATGTGTTCTTTGTCTCAGCCATGAGGATGCTGACTTCCTCTCTTCTATTTCAGGAGATCATTAGTGCTAATGAAATTAGAGGTTTATAACTTTAGGTCCAAGTCATTATTCCTAATTTAATCAATACGTTTGAAAATGTTTCCTCTAATAAAATTGTAATGACTTTATGTGATGTGCCATGCTTATCAAAAACATGGTTTTAATGTTTTCATATTTACAGGCACTGAGTTTCTGGAGGGGAGTACACATTAGTACATCATTGCTGGGCCAATTTCCTGCCTCTCTGTCTTTCTCTCTCTCACGTAAATCAGAATAACCTAGTCAGTGTAATCACAGTGATGTACAGCCAGCGTGGCACTAGAATCAGACTTGGCAAACAGCATAAAATCCTGGGAGAGGTCTCTTGCACGAGCACGATTGCTTTGCTGCTGCCACCTTCATCATTCAGCTATGTGCTTTGACTCCATGTGAAATAGACTATCAGCAGGCTTATAATAGAAGGGGAAAATAACCATCTATAATGTAGAGGTGTGACTGGAGAAATGGCTTTTATGTTGCAAGGGGAATGAGATAAATAGCCCCCCGCAGTGGGAACTGAATTACTGAGGCAAAAGGAAAGCAGCAGTGTACAAGCAGAGCTTGGTGTTTGTTGAGATGTTTTTGAATAAAATTTATCCAATTGCTTGGTTTTCAGGAATCATCCTGGAATGTGTTGGTACTACTATTAACTTCCAATTACCTCGTTTTTGAAACAGTCTGATGTATGCATTGGGGTTCAGGTAGGTAAGGAAGGTGCAGAAGACATGAAATTACTGTATGCCAAGTGGATGAGCCCCCTGTTTGAACACATGACTTCTGCTGTTCCATGTGCTGCTTCTGCAGGTCAGGTTGTGTGGGGTGAGGCAGGAATGGAAATCATGAGGAATTTTGATCTTGCAGGTGATGAACTGATGCAAGGAGGGAGAATTCGACGGTGTCTAAGGCTAAATGAGGGGTCTGTGGGAAGGCTGACATTTTTGTTAGCTCCTGGGGGGCCTTGCTTAATGTCCAAAAAGCAGGGTGTGAAGGAGCTGCAGGGGTGGATGCAGTCGTGAGGAGATGCTGGTTCCAAGAAGCCTCTTTGCCGTGACAGCAGAGGAGTGTCAGCTCACTGGGGAATCCACTTGGACTTTGGGGTTATTGCTGCTCCTCACTGCTCCAGAGAAGGAAAAGTATGGCAGCACTTGCAATATAAATGCCCAAGTTCTCTTGCCTTCTGCTTCTAACCCGAAGCAACGTGCTCCTTCTCAGGCCACAATCTAAAGGCAGTGTATGGGAGTGGTTCTGGTCTGTGTTGCAGTAGCGCGGCGGCAGCAGCACAGTGGCTGGTGATACAGCAGCGTCGCTGGCAAATCGCAGTAGGCAGATGGCAGGTCTCGCACTAGGAGAGAGGATGTGTAAACGACCGAAGATAGGTTTTAACAGTCTTTCTCAAAGCCAGAAGTTTGTTACTGTAAACTCTCAGTCTAAACATCCCTGTGAAATTTCAAGCCTCAAGTCTACTAGTGGTTTATTAAACAGTTTTGGCAACTGAAATGGATGCTGTGAATCACCACATGCATGCCTCAGTGTGGGATGTCTTGCACGTCTCAGGCATTTGCTGTTCAGTGCAAACCAGCCAGGCTATGCCCACTGCCTTTGTGCTGGCTGCTGGGCTTACCCATCTGCCAGCCCACCAACGCACCTCAGGTCTGCAAAGGACAAGCTGTAGAAGTGACCCTGGGAAACAGTCGTGCACAAATTCTTGGGTTTGTGGGCACATTTGGTCAGAGCTGTCACTGGTGAAGCAGTGGCATGTTGAGTGTCACTGTGCTGCCTGAGCATCCTGGTGCATCTCTGTCTTTGGAATTTCGCTGGAACCACATGTCTCTGCTGTGACTAGAGGAGTTGGTTCAGTTTGGCCTTTAGTCTTAAGGAAGAGAACAACTGGTGGTTGCCTTCTGTGTCCCCAGTGTTTGCTGTGCACGCAAGCAACTGAAATGATCAGGCTGACTTTTCTTCCATTCCAACCTCAATTTTTTATTTTTCTTTTTTTTTCCCCCTGGTTTATCTGTTTTAACAGCAAGACTCGGTTAAGGGGAAGGGTATTTCCTGTTCAGTGCAAATTGCCATGTGCAAATGTGTAATGTAATTCAGCTTTGTGCAACTGCTATGTCCTCTACGAACATCAGTGCTGCTGCTGCCAATTAGTAGTGTCCATTTTCTTTTTTCAGCCTTTTTAATCCTGCAGAGAAACAATTTTCAGTTCCCAGCACCTGACAGGTACAGTGTCGTTAGATACCTCAGCAGTCAGGAATGGAGAATAAATATGGTCACTGAGAACACAGATTACCACAAAATAAAGCTCAAACCATTAGCAGTTTGAGCTGCAGATCTTCATCAAATCAGCAACTCAAAGCTACCTCTAGAGCTTAAACTCCTCTCCTTTTATTGATGTCAATAGTGCAACTCTTTGTAACGTTTTGTAAATGCGTTCCCAGGAGAATGAAGATTTCCTTTTTCAGGTGCTTTTTTTGATGATGATGGAAAGCTGAACTGAGCGAGGTGTGAAAAGTTTTAAACCTGTCCCCCTTCTGAAGTGTGCTGCCTGTGCCCGACAGCCACTTCTAAATGGGTCCCTGTTTATAACTTTTGACTTGTGTTTGTAATTTTTTCGCCATCTTCGGGTAGTGCTATTCTCACTTTTCTTTCTTCCTTTTTTCCTTTGACTTGCATTCTGTGACTCATGCATTAATTTTTGTTTACGTTCCCACTCTGCCAAAGGGCTCCCCATTCACTGTAAGGGTACATTGCAATATGCAACATTTTCCTGTCACTTTTATTTTGTAGCTAGAAGATGAAGTTAAGTCTTGGCTTCATTTGTGGAGTTGGAGAAAGTTTCAGGGAATGGCCAGCAGCATCAGTAGAGCCTGCTTGTGTATGGTGCTAGGCCCAAAATGTGCGTACTTAGAAATTCAGGCTGAAGGTCGTGCCTGGTTTAAGGTGGATGAAGTTAATAACTCTTGACTCCCTTGAACCAAACAGAGCCTCTGGGAACATGAGAAAGAGTACCTTTGGAGAAAAAGGAGCTACAATTCATGTCAATGATCCTGTGGACCTTGGATGTAGATTGAACAGTCTTATCAAATGGCTGTGGGTTTGATGTTAGGAGGAGATCCGAGAAGGACCTTGTGGAGCACCCCTTGGGCACTGTTGGTAGCTGAATGCTGGCGTGTCAAACCACATTAGCTCCTTTGAAGCAATTAGCAGCGGGAAGAAATGGAGTTAGGCTTCACTAGAGTCGTGGCTCTGTAAAATGGGTGTTGCACTGGGTGGCTCCTCTGTTATCACCTCTCCCAGTGAAGCTTTAGGTAGAATCTGTTCAGCTGTTGTGTTTGAGTTCTGGGGGTTCTGGGGGAGGTGTCGGCAGATGAGCACACACCTGCTACATGTGTCTGCGTGGGATGGTAGTGGATTTCAGGGCTTCAGTTCTCCTAAGGGGCCATCCTTTGCCTGATGAGTGAAAAAGCTGTTTGGAGTTTCTTGATTAATGTATTATTACTGTTGTACTGCATTGAGGAGCTATTTGCTTTTACATTCTCCTGCTATTTAATTAATAGAGTTCAGCTGGGTAGCCCCTGAATCCTGCAGGTATGTAACAGGCAGCAAGGAGTAAGTTTAGAGAGAAAATAAACCCCTGGAAGTTAATTCTGTGGTGCCAGTCCCTGCTGCTGGCTGAGCAGGTTATCACTTGAAACTCTTGCTCTTATGTATTTCCTCCTTTTTTTTTTGTTCTGCTTATATTAGGGAAAAGATAAATCTATTCAATGGCATCTATGCATCACAACTGACATTTTAATTTTCATTTAAAATATTTTAATTAAAATCTGACATAATTTGGTATGAAAAATGAGATTGAATTGATATCATACATGCAGACCGAACTAATGTCAATTATATATCAGTTTCAGGAACAGCTCTGTCTGATTAATCCAGGCAGTAGCAATTTTTACTGAAAGGGCCTCTGGTTGCTCCATTTATATAATCCTGCCATTAGTCTACCAAGGTAATTATATAGAGAGAAGTTTTGTGCTGTTTTTCCCAGTTTCTCTCTGATGGAGTTCTTCTCTTCTTCTGCTTCTCTTTCCCCTTCTGGGTGCTGTGTAATCATCCCTGCAAGACATGATTGCCTCTGGGTTTCAAGGAGATATTTGTTTGGACAAAATATTTGCTCTTGAAATGGCTCAGAATGTACCAAGTTTTTTTATAATTTTACAGGTTGCACTTGGAAAGGAGGTGGTGAAACAACTCTGCCTTAGGTGTGTGTCAGTGTGTGATATATGTTTGTGCTTGGGCCTGTGTGCTCACACACATGTCCTGTCTCAAGCCACAGGACTTAGCACAGCTTTATGCTCAATTCCCTGTGTTAGTCACAAATGGAGTATAAACATGTCCAGGATGTGTATTTAAACAACATCTCTTTGCCAAACATTGTCTGCCTCTTTACACAAGCTTAAGTAGGAAAACACAAAAAGATTTTCCAGGCCTTTTAGTCTCATTCTTCCCTGTAGAATAAACACCTGCATCTAGGAAACTTAAGACACATTTTCTGTCTCTGAAAATTGAGATTACACTATGGGCAGTGTGTCATTTTTCTGGTGAGGCTCTACATATGGACTACTTGTGAACCTGATTTTGGTTTTTTATGGGGCCAGCTGTGCACAAGGCTCTGCTGAAATATTTTTTCCTTGTCACATTTATAAAAAGGAAATGGCAGAGATAATGGGGCACTTTTGTGTATATTTTCTAGTATTACATGAATAAGAATACTCAAATACATACAAGAAGGAAAAACAATTACACAAACTTTTAACTAAGAAACTAACATTTGGTATTACCCAAACTGAGGTGTTTATTCTGTCTTAATTATCAGGAACTCATGGTGAAAGGGATATGGTTTAGGTTAAGAGGTTTCAAGTCCGTCTCCTCCCTGTCCTCAGATTATATTTATGGTCAGAAATGAAAAGAATTATCTTTCAGGTATTTAGTCTGATATCCCAAGAAGTCTTATTGGGAAAAGACTCGGGAATGGTGTGCGGTATCTTTTCTTCATTTGCAAAGAAACATTTTACCAAGACAACTGTTTGGCTTATTTTTATTGCATGCTGCTACATTCCTACCATGAAGATGTGATTGACAAAACATGTAGGTTCAATACTGAGCTAGAGCGATCGCTGTAAACAGAGGGGTGGTTTTGTGGCTCAGTAATGCAATGTGTCAGTGCTATTCACAGCTCCTCTACCCTCTGTTTCCTGTGTGACTGTGGGTGAGTTTCTGAGATCAGCAACAAACAGAAATATCTTTGAAGTTTCACTGAATACAGTAGATCTGTGTTTTAGCATTTCATTGACTCAAAAGAGCTGGGGTGTATCATCAGGTCTATGCTTCATGCAAAGCAAAGTAACTGAACTTCTGCTTATGTCAGTGTTATATATCAACCACTGCAGCAACAGAACTGACTCCGGAATAAGTACTTCTGACTACGTAAAATCTGTACTTGAGCTTTTCATAAATGGGATGCAAGGAAAACCTTTGTCATACCCAGTCTTGTACGTTTGCTCTTGTGGATTCCAGAATTTGATTTCAAGCCCTGTGTTTTCAGGCAGCAGAGAAAGAGCAAACTCCAAGTTTAGCATTAAGATATCCAGAATGAGTGTGTCACCAAAAGTAAGCTATAAACTGTGGAAGGTAACAGTCCAGCTCAGTTAATACTCTAAAAATGCTCTACCCTTCCGATCTTCACAGGTTTGGTTCCATCCCTTCTCTCACTTCTGATAGTGAAATCAAAGGATGTATGTATTCAGACCCGTTCAAAATTTGTCCTCTGTAATTTAATACTTTGGTTTATTTCTGGATGATGTGGTTTTCATAGTTTCATACGCTTTTCTGATTTTGCATGTGAGCTTATTCTTGGGCATGTTCTTATTGATAGGAGAAAATAGCTTTCTGTGAGAGTTTAGGAAGGAACCGTTGATTGAGGTTGGGTTATGCCAACCTTGCAAGAAAAATCTCTTAGTGTGGTGGTGCACAGTGCTTGACAAAGGACCACTCTTCACTTGTAGCTTTTAAATCAGTGTTTGATTTCTAAAATACCAGCAAATGGTTGCAGGGTGAAGCATTCATTTTTCCTCAGGGCAGTAATATAATTTCAGTTTGCTGAACTATGACAGTGCACTTTGATTATTCAGCAATTACAGAGTACCTGATGTACCTCAATTTACCTGGTAGCTGAAGTGTTGATTGACAGATAATTTGTCTTAGGAAAATGAGTTAGAAGTGTATTATGTTTCCAAGTATATAGTTAAAAAAAAATTTTACTACTTTACTGCATACAAAGAAACGATTCTTTTTCTTCTCTTAGTTAATAATGAGGCCAGAGAAAAGCACTGTACGAAAAAAATTAATTTTGTTCATCCATAGGCATAAAGAGGAACATATTTTCCATAAACTTCAATATTGAATCAAAATCAGAAAACAATAGAGACAAAACCCAGGGAAATTAATGAGCTATGGAGTTTAGTGTCTATAGTAGCTCTAAAAGATTTATTTTTTGTTAACCTACCTGTAAAATATCTGGTACTACTACCATGTTTTTTAACTGTTCTTCTGATTCCGAATACACCTTAATATACCTTAAAATCTGGTCCAATACCCAAAAAATATGGTACAATTAAGAATGGGATTTCCACAAATCTTGCACATTGCTCCTGTGGGCTTGATTCTGTTTTCATTACATTAAGATAAGGAAGGCACAATTGCTTTGTGCAGACTAAGAGAATTAAATCTGATTCAGATCAATATGAACGCTAGGGCATTCGTATTTTACTGCTGAAATATTACCCTGGTGCTGAACTATGAGACAGAAGCATGTGAATACCAGTTACCATATATATGGACATTGTCTAGACTTTTTTTTATGTTTTCTATATCTTTGCAGGATGATAGTGTTAGAAACTGCACTGAAAACAATGTATGCTGTATGCAGTAAGTTGAGCTGTTGTGCAATTACATAAGGTTCAGATGAAAGAGTCACTGTGTTCTGTGTCTGAGGAAGGAGACTTAATTAAGACAGACAAATTCTCCTGGGTACAACAAAGCAGCTCTCTGGATACAGCCCTGATTAGACTGTAGTTCTTTTAAATGCATTACCAAAGTCTTCATTATTATAATTAAACAGATATAAAATATGTTGGCCCTTCATTGCGTAAATCTTTGCTTTAGGGTTAAGACTAGAAATTTTGTGAAGAGCTTTGAAATGGAAAGCTGACGAAAAAAGCAAATTATTTCTATGATTTTTAACACTATATAACTTTTAAATTATTGTCCTTTTTAGTCTTCCATTTAAGGGCAGACACATTAAAAAAGAATTCTTAAATTGCATTTTTACAGAAATATGTTTTCCCTGAGGCCACCAGCTAGAAAAAAACAGTGTAATCTGAAAAAATGGAGCTGGTAAAGTGGCCTCTCCCAGGTATGCTGGTTTTGGAGCAGTCCAGCCTGAGAATGAGTGGGCTCCCCCTGGGCCTGGGGCACCCACTGCTCCTACCTCCTGGCCAGGGTGCTTTCTTGCTCACCTCTGGTCTTGTTTCCAAGAGTGAACAAGTCCTGCAGCTAGAGATGTATTGCTCTACCCTTTATTTACCTTGGAGCAATGTGATGGGGACCATTCATTGCTCATCCGCCCGCCTGAAGGAACTGATGAGAAATAATAAGAAAGAAGACAAGAGGGAGTTAAATTTTAAGGAAAAGCTTTTTTCTTATTTGAAAAACATTCTCTTTTATATACATATATCCACTTACATAAAGACCACACCATTCAGTTTAGAATCTGTGTTATCCCAGTGGGGGGATTAGCTTTAAAAGTCTTGAAAAGCCAGAGAGCACTGGTGTTTAAAAAGGATTTGAGGACATGTTGAATGAACACCTATTTTAATCTAAATAGTATATTAACAAATGAGCAGTGTGGTAGTGGGGGACTGAATGTATATGTGTTTGTAAGGTTAAAGCTTAAAATGAGCAACAGCTAAATCACACAGCTGTTGCAAATTGTAATGTATTTTAAAGGGACCATTGAATGGACTGTGAGTTTTGGGCTGATTTTTGTCATGAAAAAGTGGTTCCTAGTGCTCACTAATGCCACTCTTCTGATAGCACTTGTTCACACTCGCAGAATTAAACAGGCCAGTATTTAGCAGATGCCTTTTTGGTCGCTCTTGAAGTGCTCTGGTTAGAGTGGTGTTGGTGTTATTGATAACTGTGTAAGATAAGAGAACCTTGTGGTTTGTCAGTGGGACTTGTGGCTTTCCATCCTCAAGAAAGCAAATACAAAACTTGGATCTCTTAAAACAAAAAGCTTCCCCAAACCACTGGCCCAGCTGCTCCTGTCCTGCTGTAAGACACCCCCTCTCCTGCCATGCATGTCACCCACAGGCAAGGGGAAGGGTGGAGACCTTGGCAGAAACTGCCTTTTCTCTGGAGGTACTGAGATTTGTGCATCAGAAACGTTTTTTAGTCATATGGAAACCATGAGAGAAATCCAGAGCAGGCCATGTGTTTCTTAAGGGGTCTTCCTGGGGTCGTGAGCAGATCTACAAGTTGGAGATTGTCACTTTTCTGGTTGCAAATCCAGTGTTTTTCTTCTTGCTCAACATTTTCTAAATGTTGCAAGTGCACAAAAGTACGGGCGATTCGAGGTGTGACCTTCCTCACATAAGTACTAAGTTATATTGCAGTTACAACATAATGATACTGTGCTTAGATTTGAGATGTATTTTAATACCTCTAAAGCCACTAATTCAGGATGTTTTAGTATTAACTGTATGGAAGCAACTAAACCAGGTTGGTATGTGCTTAAACTGTAAGAATGCATGTGCTATGTGAATCACAAGGGATTATAATATTCAGACATACAGCTAATTTACTTCTAAGAGGGTTTATAATTATTTAGCAAATATATATATATACATGATTAAAATAAAGCTACATTATACATAATTGCATTCCTCTGTTTAAAAAAACAAGCAAAAAAGGTAACTGATTTTTCTCTTTCTAAGACTTGGGCTCTAGAAGGTAGGAGGGCTCTGCCCTTGAAGATGAATAATTTTGAAGAAATGTAATGAAAAATTGTAGCACATCACCGTAGCAAACCAGTTATTCTTTAAATAAATTGGATGTTTACCATGCTGTATTTTGCAGCTTATCAAAGTGCTTGTAACCTGCATAATTTACTCCTGTTTTGATGAGCGATGCAAACATTTGGCATCTGCATCGGTAAAAATGTGAGACGTGTGAGAGTCACATATGATTTAATGAGGCTACCACAACTGTCTCTTGAATACTTTTTCCCTTTGTATTAATTAGAGATCTGTGTTTTGCTTGTAAAGGAGATGTTTAATTTGTCACACTGTTGCTAAGTAGACCATTGAAATTACGATTTCACTTGTATGTTGGTTTTAGCCCTGCCAGCTCCTGAGCAGTGTGGGGGCATGTCTCATGGCTTGACACTGCTCAGACACCAGCAGGTGTGATCTGTCCCTATCCCTGGCTTTTCAACCCAAGGATGCTGAAGGGGAAAATGTGGTATGCACTGTGCACATAGCTGCAAAACTAAGAAACTGTAGATGGGGTAAAATACTTGAGGAATTTTTGGGTCTTGGTGCCCATGTATACACACTTTAGTAGAGGAGCAATCAGGAAGTTTTGCCTAATCCTTGTTTTGTAATGAAGCCTGGTGACAAGGGCTAATAAAGCACAAATAAGGCAGGCATGCCATGTGCGCAGGGAGGTGCATCAGCCAGGGCTGCCACAAGGATCTGGCTTGTGGGTTCCTGTGGAGGTGGTGCCTCTCCCCACGGAGAGCCCGCACACCAGCTGTACAAACTCCTACACCTCAAGGGTGCTCTCCTAGATTGTAAACAGTTTCCTCAGAGGAGCTGAGGGTATGCTGAAAGTTGGGTATGCTGAAAGTTGCTTTTCTCTCTCAGAAAAAGCTGGAGCCTTTAGGTAGCACGCTTGCGTAAAAATTTCACCCCCGAGTGCATTATAGGTTGGGTAAAACAGTGCTCTATATACTTAATATTTGGCTTTATGTATTTTATCTCAGCCTATTTAGTAATTCAATTATCAATAACAATTGGAATTAAAAAAAAAATCCCATTAAACAAGTTTGACTACCTTATTTTATTGGTTATTGTAACACAATAGCTAAATTTAAGCATTGGAGTTGATCTGGATCGGCATAAATATGATTAATGAAGAAATAATTTAAGTTGATTAAAAAGGGCTTAAAATAATGTGATTAGCCTATTGAGATTTATGTGGCTTATTGGATTACACACTTTATTCCTGGAGGATTTTTGTAAGATTCAGAATAAAATTAAATTGGTCATCCTACTTTGGGCCCCCAGTGCCTGGTAATCTCCAGTACCATAATATCACACCAGAAGGCATAGGCACATTCAAGGGCTTTCTATGGAAAAATACAGAATTGAAATCTTGAGCTAATACCTAAATAATCAAGCCAAAAGATACCACCGAAGTCTGGTCTGCTCTCCATTATGTAAGTCTTAAATGAAATCACGCTTGATCCCATGGGACAAGGTGCTGGTGAATGCCTTCTTGGTGATAGAGACTCTATAGCTGTCCTTGGGAAGTTGTGACCATTGTTAGTTTTGCCTTTTTTTTTTTTTTTTTTGATTTTTTTTTTAAAGTCTTAGCTTTATTTTTAATGTGTCAGTTTCCATGAAAGGATCTGTCAGGTGATAACCTGACAATACTGATCTCACTGTAATAATCTTAATAATTGTGTTGGATTTGATGATCCCTGTGAGTCCTTTCCAACATTTTGTATAGTATTTTGTCTGTGATCTTGCTCTTATTTTCTGTGCTGATCATCTGTGATGATGAAGTGTGCTTTGTTTTCCAGAATTATTGTCTCCTCCAGCAGAGTCCTGTAAACAGGACCTGTCCTTTGTGTTTCTAGATTTATGACCTTGTATTTTGCTCCTTATTGGAACATACTGTTTTTATGGACTGCTTTTCAAGCAATTTCAAGCATGACTATTTCTGTATTTGGAAAATGGTTGGACACTCTGTTCTGAAGCTCTTTCTCATGTCTGTCCGTGTTGTATTTTTGGTCTGCCTTAAATTTTCTGTTTATTCCATTATGTGTGTAACTCAGTTTTTAAGAGTGCATATATTAAATTTTGGATCCAGTCTTTATTCCACATGTGCACAAATCCCTGCATTAGTAGGAATTTTAACGTGAAGAGGCTACCAAGGCTGATCCCACAGCATTAACATCTGCTCTTGCAATCTGTTGAGCTGTGTCGTTAGCCCAAGTGTGACTGGCAGCATCCCTGTAGCCGCTTGCACCAGGGATGAGATGGTTTGGTTGTTCCGCCCTTGTGCAAAAATAGCTGCTTTGTGCTTTGAGTTTTCAGCCTGGATGAATTTTGAGCAGGCAACCTTTGCTTTCCTGTACTGTGAGTTATCACAGTGGGTACCTCATATTTAGATCCTGCGGGCCTTGCCAAGGAAGGTTAGAGGGAGTTTAGCTCATTCATTTGCCGTGGTAGCAGAGGCTGGAAGGAGAATCAATAAAATCTGCAAAACAGGCGGTCCTGGGATGCTCTCTGTGGATGGTCAGAACGTGGCTGAGATTTACAGAAGAAAGCTTAGTGTGCTAACAGTGAATACTGGTTTCCAGTGAGCATTGCTACCTGTAGTCATCCTATACTGGGGTTTGAGCTTTGATTTGCATCTCTGATCAAATGGACTAAGCCTCACACATGTATGAGACCCAGTTGCAGCTCTGGCCTATGCTTTGATTTTCTGTGTTCTCTCGGATGATTTATATGGATCTTCTCTGTTCTGGCTTACTTTGTATTAGAAGAATTACACCGTCATTTGTCATCCTGCTGCACAGTGTTTTGAGTGCCACTGACTTCTTTACTTACTGTTTAAAGGTAGATTTTCCAATGACAAGTACTGTAAAGCTTTAAGATTTTCAGGGACTGGAATTTTGTCTGTGTATAACTGAAATATCTAGAAGCATCCCCAAAAGACTTTTTCTGTACAGCTAATTAATTTCTCTAAAAAAAAAAAAAATAAATCAGATAATCAGTTGTCCAATAACCTGGATCATCTGGAGCTTCTAGAGCAGATAGCTTTTGGGATGCACCTTCTATCACAATTTGTGAGGACAGGCTGAGCTGGCCCTTATTGATTTCTTAGTAAATGTCTCATGGTAAATGTCAAAGATCAGAATAAAGCTTCTATTTTAGCAATGGTGCTACTTACTGAAAATCTGAATTGTTTGGGGGGAAATGGCTCTTAATCACCCATAACAAGTTTATCTCTCAGCATCATTACTGAGTTTCATATCCTTTCACAGAAGCCCTGCAGCTCTTTACGTGTTTTTGATATCTTTGGGTAGCTGATGATTTTTGCCTTTCTTATCCTCCTTAGCAGAATCCTGGAACACTGTCAGTGCTTTAGATGCCCTTCAGGTAACTTTATTTCAGACAAATAATAATTCATGAGCTTGACCTTTGTGTGCAGGGTTGATCTCCAGCTCTTATTACTGCCCTGTTTCCTAACTTCAGATCAGCAATTTATGTCCTATAGTTTTGACAAAGAGGGTGAGATGAAGCAGAGAGCATGTTTATTCATATTTTTTTAATCCCACTTATTTATTTCTGTTAGCTCTTTGATTTAAACAGCAGAAGTTTGAGCAGTCAAAGGTCAGGGTGGATGGGGTGGAGTTTTCCCACAACGGCTGATGGCTTACTGATCCCACTGTTTACACATCCTGTCTGACGAGGATGATGTGTTCAACAGGAGAGCTTCTCCTATTTTGGGAGCGTGCTTAGACTGGAGCTCTGAATCCCTCCTTTAGAAACATTTAGAAAATGTTAGGATGTAGTCAGGCCAGCACAGAGATACGTCCCCTTGGTCTTACTGATTTCAGAGCAGCTGTGCGTATGCTGAAATATAAGTGCATGTTGATGTGGTCTTGTGGTTGAAGTCTTTTAGGTATTTTACATAATGGGTATTTTGCAGGCTCAGGAGGAGGAAGGAGATGTTAGGTCACCTCATAGGGGATGACCAGAGAACTGAAGGAAACCATAGTTTCAGTTACTTTGAAAGAAGTGCCTTGCCTTGAAAACACAAGCTTTCCCAGATAAGTGTTTTTTGGGTTTTTTTATACTTACACATTGCCTGCAAACTGGTTTTTGTTTTCAATAACAGTGTTTTGTATAGGCATATAGGTTATAGTTTATCTCTGGTACAATAAGTCTTATATAGGGGAAAATCTGCAAGTCAGCTCTGTGTTTTCACACTATTTTTTTTTTTTTTGCAAACATTATCCTTTCTGTCTTTCACTGCCACAATAAATCCATTTCCATCAGCACAAGTGACTGGGGATAAAAGGCTGTCCGAGGTCACTTACTATGTAGCAAAATCAATTTTGATGGGCTTAGCATCTTGGAGAAAGATAGACATTTCACCTCCAGGATTCAGGGGTACATCTCGTGGTGCTTTCTGGTTGCTTTGGTTAATGAAGGGGAACAAGTGCCTTTGTGTGGGTGAACTCTGAGGAGAGTTTTTGTTATAATTTGTGGATGATTTTGGCAGGTAGCACAAGAGAGCGGATTTCCTGGTCATTCACACAAGATGTTGGCAGCTTTTAGTTTGCCAGGTCACTACTTGTTCCTGTTCTTAGTATCTAGTGAAAGGTAAAAGAGAGCAGCAGTTTAGCCACTGGAGACACTGCAGCACAGTATTCTTAGCTGAATGTCTTGTCTTAGAAGAGCATTGTGTTGAAATTGGGATTACAGTAGAGATTGAAGGAAAACAATAACTACACTAAAATCAGGAAGCCTGAAATCTGAAGTCTCAGTAGAACCAAGCTCAGCATAAGATCAGTGGGGAGGCACAGAGTAAATTGTTTTCTCCAGGCACTGATGTGAATGGGACTCCTCTGTTCCCCAGGGAGATCCCTTTGATCTGGAGGTGTGTCACCTGGCTAAACTTGGTGTCAAGATCTGGAGACTGTGAATGTGGTTGAACAAGGGGCAAGTGCTTGGGTTGTCAGGCTGAGAAGACAGCCAGCACTTGAGCTTACAGAAACGCCTTCTGAGTTTCTTGCAAGACTGGAATAATTACCTTCTTGGTAGTTATGAATGAAAACGGTCACATTATATCTGAATGAACAGCTCTCAGTTTGAAAGAGTGAGCATCTCTCCAGATACTCCTAGTCTGTAGAGACCAAGAGGGGAATTATGTAGCTGTTGCACTAATAGTCTCAGTTAGCAGTTGCAGCTTTGCAGGGTTTGTGTAAATTATATGGCAGATAGAGGAGACTGTCTAACTAGTACTGGTTAAAATAATCCCATCAGTGTCAATAGTACTTAAATCTCATTAATTTTAGGCAATTAGTCTGTGTATTAAGCTTGAATTTTATTCATTTGAGTGAAAGATATGGTGGAGTCCTACTCTGAAATGCAGAACTCGTGTTGTACAATTCTGATGTTCCTCACATACCACTAAGTACAAAACCAGAAGTATGCATAAAAATACAAGCAGGGAAAGAGGACACAGGGGATAATCTAATTCCCTCCAAAATCCCTGGGAGGTTAAGACAGAATGTTAAAAGGCAACTTTTGCTGTTTCTGCATGAGGTCAATTAGGTTTTTTCCTAACTTAATACCTGAAAAATAGCTGATTAATTCCCTGACTTACTTTGATCAAAAGGCACAGGTATCTTAGAACTAAAAATAAGTGGCTTTTATTTTCTGCAGAAAAAAAAAACAACAAACCAGTTACATAACAATTTGCACCTCCATAGTTAAGACAAAATGCCAGATCTACAGCTCAATCAGGCTGCTCCGATGCGATTTCCACAACTGGCCCTGAGGAATTTCTGTCAAGGTTCACTGCAGATTCCAAGGCCATTAATGCATCCTCCTATATGAGAAAAATAGTCCTAATTAATCATCAATTTTAAATCTAAATATTGCTTCTGTAAACATGAGGAAATAAAAAAGGAGGAGCTCTTCCAGAACCTGTGGGGTGATTGGCTGCATTTGTTTGTATTCATTAGCACCTAGGGCCAAAGCTGTGAAAACACAGTATGTTAATGCAGGACCAGAATATTTTAGCAGAAAACTGTAATTTAAAAAGTAGCATTGTCTTTCTTCCTACTTTTTAAATACGCCTTCTAATAATAAGTACTAAATAATTATTCTTGTCTGTGTAAGTCTCTGTATGAGATATTTTTAGCATAAGAAGTTTAGACGGGTTTATTTTGTTCCCTGCCGATTGCATACCTTTAAATCCAGATTTTGCAGTGCTGGGGATATTTTGGGTATTATTGAATGGAGTGGATGACAATAGCAACTTTGTAGAAACTTTCATACTGACTGATTTGCTGAAGTATCTATATAGGCATGCAAACAAAGAGTGGAGATGCTCTTGCAAGCATCGAGACCGATGTGTGGCTTTGAGAGCTCGGCACAGCACAGAGTATCAGAGGACAGAGGCTGGCGGGTGGAGGGCACTGAGAGCAGGGCTTGTGTTTAGGGTTGCAGAGGAATATGACTTGAGGAAGGTTGAATGATGTAGCAGATAAATTGGAGCTGAGGGAAACCAGCTCCAGGGGTAGGGAAAGGTAGTTCAGGCTGCAAAGGGTTTGGGAGTGAGGGCTTTTGGCGTCTTAAAGCAGGTCTCCAGAGGTTGTTGGGAAACAGGTCCTAGTGCACATCTGTTGGATAGTTTATATATATAGTAATGGAGTAGATGAAAATCATGCTGGGAAAAAAGAGTGATTTAAAATTTATCATTATTGTGAAATGTTTTGAATTGATAATATGCAGGGAAAGGTTTAAATTTAGTTCCTGCACTAAAATTACAGACAGCTTTGTAGGCAGCTGGGCTTACATCCAGCAGCAAGTAGATAGTTGATACTGAAGAGACAGTCATGCATGTCTGGCTAAGTATTTTCTCAAGAGGAGGTAGAATATATTTGCTAAAGAAAAAGACTTTGGGTTTCTTGTCCGTTTGTCCATTTTCCTACAGTGTTCTTGTACACAGAAATTGCCAGGCCAGCTACTTTTCCAAACAAATGGGGACACAAGTTAGTGTGAGCTGAGCAAAGAGGTATGTGTGGCTCCCATGGAAGCTGTGCAACTGAGCATGCAGCACAGATGGACTTCTGAGCCTAGAGAGAACTTCCTTTGTCAAAGAACACTCAAATATATTAACTAGAAGGCTCAGGCTCTCCTGGATGTGTATCTCAGAGGTCTGGCTTGTGACTGGTTTTGTTTTAGTTTTGCTTGAGCTGTCCAAGGTTGCAGAAAAGAGGCAGAATTGAGTCAGGACACTCATCTGCTGTGTGTCCCATTGGCATGCTGACCCATTCCAGACTCCTAGCAACTGCTTCAGAGATGACTTCTCCTTCTACACAGTCTGAGACTCTTTCCTCATGCCTTTAAAGTTCTTCCTTTATTCAGGATACCTCATAAATCTCAGTAAGATCCTCCAGATTCTGGTTATGGAGACCTTAAACAGGTGCTGGAGCTTCCTGTCAAAACCCTTTTTTCATATATACCTGCTTTGAAAAGGTGCAGGACACACAGATCCTTGCCTCCTCACAGCTGCATCAAGTTGCTGAGATCTGGAAGGCACCTTAATAGCTGCAAATATGACTCAGGAAAAAGTTGCTATCTCTAATTCTGTGGTCAATCAAGTTACTCTGTAGCTCAAAGTATTTAATAGCTCAGCATAAATTCAGAAAACTGAATTGTGGGAAGGGATAATAAGTTGTGTTTTGAGGTTCAGAAGAACATTAATTATCTTTACATAAATGTATCTTTTCTATTATTTATGCACTCCTGGAATGACCAATGCAAACTTACTAATTTTTGCAATGTAATTTATTCTGCAGGATCCTTCAAACCAAAAATGTGGAAGAAAGAAAACAGTGTCCTTCAGCAGCATGCCGTCAGAGAAGAAAATAAGCAGTGCCAGTGACTGTATCAGCTTCATGCAGGCTGGGTGTGAACTGAAGAAAGTTCGTCCAAATTCCCGGATTTATAACCGTTTTTTTACTCTGGATCCAGACCTGCAGGCTCTGCGCTGGGAGCCTTCCAAGAAGGATCTTGACAAAGCCAAGCTTGATATTTCTGCTATAAAAGAAATCAGACTAGGGAAGAACACAGAAACATTCAGGAATAATGGACTTGCAGATCAGATTTCTGAGGACTGTGCACTGTCTGTAATTCATGGTGAGAACTATGAGTCCCTTGACTTGGTTGCCAATTCAGCTGATGTGGCCAATATTTGGGTATCAGGATTAAGGTATTTGGTTTCTCGTAGCAAACAACCCCTGGACTTGATGGAAAGCAGCCATGATACCCCACGATTTGCCTGGCTAAAAACTGTATTTGATGCAGCAGATGTTGATGGCAATGGCATAATGTTAGAAGATACATCTGTGGAGCTAATAAAGAAGCTTAACCCCACCTTAAAGGAATCAAAGATTAGATTAAAATTTAAAGAAATTCAGAAGAGCAAAGAGAAACTGACAACCCGAGTAACAAAAGAGGAATTTTGTGAAGCATTCAGTGAACTTTGCACAAGACCTGAAGTGTATTTCTTGCTCGTACAGATATCAAAAAACAAAGAGTACCTGGATGCCAATGACCTCATGCTGTTTTTAGAGGCTGAGCAAGGAGTGACCCACATAACAGAAGAAATGTGTCTAGATATTATACGCAGGTATGAGCTTTCAGAAGAAGGGCGGTTGAAAGGTTTTCTTGCAATCGATGGGTTTACTCAATACCTGTTGTCCCCAGAATGTGATATTTTTGACCCAGAGCACAAAAAAATTGTCCAAGACATGACACAGCCTTTGTCACATTACTACATCAATGCATCCCACAATACATATCTAATAGAAGACCAGCTTAGAGGCCCAGCTGATATCAATGGTTATGTCAGAGCTTTAAAGATGAGTTGCCGGAGTATTGAACTGGATGTCTGTGATGGCCCAGATAATGAACCCATTATTTGTAACCGCAACAACATGACATCGCCACTTGCCTTTCGGAATGTTATTGAGGTAATAAACAAATTGGCCTTCTTTGCTTCAGAATACCCACTCATTCTCTGCTTGGGGAATCACTGCTCTGTACAACAGCAAAAGGTAGCGGTACAACACATGAGAAGAATCTTTGGAAACAAACTGTACACAGAGGCACCTTTATCCTCAGAAGTCTACCTCCCATCACCTGAGAAACTGAAAATGAAGATCATTGTGAAGGGGAAAAAGCTGCCCTGTGACCAGGATATATTAGAAGGAGAAGTCACGGATGAAGATGAAGAGGCTGAAATTTCCCGAAGACTGTCGGAGGACTTCTCAAGGGAGCCAAAGCTGATCTGGCTCAGCAGGGAATTGTCTGACTTGGTGTCTCTATGCAAATCTGTCCAATACAAAGACTTTGAGACATCCATGAAATTTCAGAATTATTGGGAAATGTGCTCCTTCAGTGAGGCAGAAGCCAGTCGGATTGCAAATGAATACCCTGAAGATTTTGTTAACTACAACAAAAAGTTTCTGTCCAGGGTGTACCCGAGTGCTATGAGAATAGACTCCAGTAACTTAAATCCTCAAGATTTCTGGAATTGTGGTTGCCAAATAGTGGCAATGAACTATCAGACCCCAGGGCCCATGATGGACCTACACACTGGTTGGTTTCTCCAGAACGGGGGGTGCGGGTATGTTCTCAGGCCTTCGGTGATGCGTGATGAAGTGTCTTACTTCAGTGCAAATACCAAGGGTATTGTGCCAGGGGTCTCTCCCCAGGTTCTACATGTCAAAATAATCAGTGGTCAGAATTTTCCAAAGCCCAAGGGTGCATGTGCAAAAGGGGACGTCATAGACCCCTATGTCTGCATAGAAATACATGGGATTCCTGCAGACTGCACTGAACAAAGAACTAAAACTGTTCAGCAAAACAGTGATAACCCCATTTTTGATGAAAGTTTTGAGTTCCAGATCAATCTACCGGAGCTGGCCATGATCCGCTTTGTTGTTTTGGATGATGACTACATTGGGGATGAGTTCATAGGACAGTACACCATCCCTCTGGAGTGCTTACAGCCCGGATACAGGCACATACCACTGCGGTCTTTTGTTGGTGATATCATGGAGCATGTTACCCTCTTTGTTCACATTGCCATAACCAACCGAAGTGGAGGTGGGAAGGCACAAAAGCGCAGCCTCTCAGTGAGGATAGGGAAGAAAGCAAGGGAGTATACCATGCTGAGAAACACTGGTCTCAAGACTATTGATGACATCTTTAAGATGGCAGTGCATCCACTGCGAGAGGCTACTGACATGAGAGAAAATATGCAGGTATGACACTTCCATTCTGTGTGCTGGTGTGTCCAGAATGTGGATGTGAAGATTGAAGTGTGAGCAGCTGGGACATCAAACTTGCTGAAGCTGGTGAAGCTTCAGGCCCACAGCTGTTGTCAACCTTTAAGTAGACATCAGAAGGCTGATCGTTACAGGTGCTAAATAGCAAGCAAATGTAGAATTAAGGAGGAAAATTTTAAAAGTCCATATACCCTCTCAACACATGCTTTACTGGTGGTTGTTTTCTGAGAAAGCAGAGTTGAATGTACCCTTGTTTCCCCCCACTTCAGGTCTCAAATACTTCACTTCCTCATTGGTTCTCCAAAATGTCAGCAAGCTTTTGTTTTGCTGAATGAGGGTTATGCTCTTAATTTTCTTTGGGTGAGTATAAGAAACAGTCAGTGGATGTGTCCTTAACACCTTGTCCACACCAAAGAAACCCACTGTACCAAGAGCAGTATGTTTTCCCAAGTATGTGTTGCCACTGTTTGCCCAAGGGTTGCAGATGCACGTGGGCACTGAATGCCACTTGATTGCAATTTCCTCTCTGCTAAATAACTGTTTTGTCTCGGCTGGCTGAGTGCCAGCATGGGCACCAGTGCCATGTCTCAGCTCAGAGGGTCTCCTGGCATTCTGTCCACTCTGCTCCATGTGGCACAGCCTGCTGTGGCTGGCAGCACCAGGACCCAGGTGCACAGCACTATCACAGCTGCTCGAGATAGACCTTCGTGGTTGGCCAGAGATGAAGTGGCACCAAGGCCAAACAAGAACCAGCTTACTCAGCGCTCTCCTCCATGGTAGGAGTGACTCTGAGGGTTAATTAAGGAGCTGCTCAATTCAGAGCTTCAGGCACTGTCTAGAAACAAAACTGAGCAGCATTAAACAATGAGTTTTTGTTAATAAATAGCTGTGTCTTAATAAATCATCTGTAACTATTTTCTTGGTAAAGATAGAGAAAAAAATCATTTTTTCTTCCTTGAAAAGAGGGGGAAAACACATGGCACTTCACTGACCCCACTTTTCTGGAGGGAGTCAAAAGCAAATGAAATGCTGACAGCTGGAAAAATTTGCAAAATTACATAAGTTTTAAATCACTCTTAAAGGAATAATCTCAGCATATTTTTAAGAATGGGGACCTCTTCCCAACCTTTCCTTTCCTCTGGGCTTTGAAAGTAACTAGTTTGAACTGCTGACTCCACCTTCTGTCTAGGTCAGGCACTATATATGAACAATATAAATGAAAAAAGTCTGACCCAGAATCAGCACTGGTGTGCCTTCTAAGCAAAACTTCAGTAAAGGATCGTGTTCTTGGGAATGCAATGTGAAGACACAGTTTTAGATTTAACTGCATGCTAAAGTATTTGATCAATGAGAAAAGGCTCTGTTGCTTGACTAGGCATTGTCTGATATGAGACTTTTTTCAGCAAGATGTGGGAGGAATGTTTGCAAGGTATGGGTTGTTATAATACTCTTATTTGGGTTTTATGCATTTTGGTCACTCCTTATACGACTTGGGAAGCTAAATGGTGGATGCATGTCAGCTGTACATCCTCTGACTTAACAAATGACTAAATCCTGTGGTATTTGGTTTAACCTCTATGTCCAGTATCAATTGTCTTACATGTGATCTATGAAGGGGAAAGAGTGTTTGTGTTTCTTTATGATGTGGTAATGCAAGGCTCAAAACCAAGTGGGTTTTTCCTGCTTGCCTTTCCCATGGGAAATACAAGGTCTGTCAAACTTGTTCGTGCTGGATGATGATAATGATAGGAGAACAAGGTGATTACAGCATCCAAAGCAATTGGAGTCAAAGCAATGAGGAAGGGAAATAGCATTTTAGGCTGATGTTTTAATATGCTGGGGACCAGAGCTTGTCCCTGTTAGGGCTGGATTTGCAATGCAAAAAGTAGCTGAAGAGCTTCCAGTTGGGACGCCTGGGTCTGGTGGAAACTGGGAGCTGGCAGTATGCTTGGGGACAGAGAATGGGGCTGGTGGGGAATTGCTTTGTGGGATGGCGTTCCGTGGTCCCTGGGGGGCTCAGGGATGGCGAATAGTGGGATAGCCCTGCTCCATGTTAGAGGGCAGAAGCAGGCAAGGGTTGACAAGGTCCTGGAAGGCAGGGGGCACTGAGTGGCATGCGGAACATGTGCTGAGGTGTCTCTTTTCCTTCCCCTAGAACGCCATGGTGTCCGTGAAAGAGCTGTGCGGGCTGCCGCCCATTGCGAGCCTGAAGCAGTGTATCCTGACTTTGTCCTCACGGCTCGTGAGCAGCGACAACGCACCCTCCGTCACCCTCTGCATGAAGGACACCTTCCCTTACCTGGAACCTCTGGGGACCATGCCCGATGTGCAGAAAAAGGTCCTGGCAGCGTATGACCTGGTAGGCACTTCACCACTGCTACCCCAGTGTTTTCCTGCGGCAGGCTGTGCTCCCCGCCTTTCACACGCCCGAATGTTTCAGTTAAATAAACAAGGCTCTTCAAATGACTACAGCTATGCAAAGTTGTCCTTTAATCACCACAAAGCCACACTGGGCTTTTTGTTGCTGTTTCTTTTTTTAAACACCGTTGTGGCTAGCACAGGTTGGCACTTGAAGAGGACTTTGTTTACAAAACCAGCGGCAATTCAGCTTGTACTGGTGATTATTAGTCCTTGTCCTTGAGAAGCGGCAAGATTTGTGCACTGCCCTTTGCTTGCCTCCCCACAGCAGAGCACAAGGCCATTAGATAGGGAGCTGCAGCATGGGAATTCCCAGGCACAGCTGAGCTGCCTCTTCCCAGCCTTCTCAGCAGCACTGTTAAGTACTGCCTGTGTTCCTGCCAGACCAAGTCAATGTTGCTCTTGAGGAGGGCATGGCAAAGTTGGAACAGAAGTTTTGAAATGCCTACTTTCTTGCATAGGCAAGGAGAGGTCAGTGTGGTACAGGAATACATATACAAATGTGGAGGCACAAACCGGAATCATTCCAAATGAATGCTGCTGATCATTATATGACATATGTCACTTCTGTGGGTGACTGAGCAACAGCTGTGCGTGACTTCCAGCAGCAGAAGTTGCTGTCACACTGTTCCTCTCAGGCCATGAGACTGCCCTGTCGCTCGCCATCCTTTGCAGAAGGTCTGCAGCAACCGATAGCAGCCTGTATAGTTTTGCAAACCCGACTTAAACATTGCACTGTGGCAGCCAGGCTAAATCACGACGCTTGCTCAGTGCACTGCAGTTATTTCTGCAGCTTGTGTTCATAAGGACCAAAATGGTGAATAATGTTGGGGGTATGGGATTGCTTCCAGGCACCCTGAGGTGTTGCAAAGAGTGATCACAACTTTAACCAGCTATTCAATGTGCCCTCTTTTCCATCTCATTTTTTGCCATTACGTATAACACACTTTCCAAGGGAAAATCAGCTTGTGGTGAGGAGGGAGACACGGATGTTGTTTAAAACAGAAATACAGTACTAAAAATACTCTAAAATAACCCTTGGGGTCCATACAGAATAGTTTATCTTACTTGAAAGTGATTAAGCTATGGGAATAAAATACCTGCTGTAACAATAACAGCATGAGGAGTTTCAAATTGAGTTGATTGTTTTATTTTAGATTGGACTTTTGGGGGGTAGATTTGTTATGTGGTATGATGTCTTTCTGAAAGAGCAACTACCACAGAAATAAGAGATTTTTCTGTCTTTAGAGGCCTGCTTAATGCAGTTTTACCAAAATGAATGTGTCATCTCTTATCTTTGTAATTATATACTGAAGAGTACACATGGGGCATTTCAATATTGAAATCTCTTTAGCCTGTTCTGTGTTTAAAAAAACAAACGGTATCATTTTTGATACTTGAAATCACAGTGTGTGGGGGAGTTTGCAGTTTTAATGGTGACAAGGGGCTCCTGCTAGCTGTGTAATGACTTGCTATAATCCAGGATGTATGTCTTTCTAATAATTTTGTGTGTGTGTGCAAGTGAGAACACAAGGAGATGTTGGTGAAAAACAATATAGAATATTTCAACTTATTTTTTTATTTTTATTCAAGATGTACTACGGTTCAGGCTTTTATATTGTTGATAAATATGGCTTCAAGGAGCTAGACCCACCAGTGCTGCCTGTCTTTAATTCCTCAGAAATGTCTCTTCACTTCAAAGCACTTTTTGAGTGAACAAGCTTAAGAGGATTTTTGAATGCATAAAATAAAATCTGTTCATATAGGCCTGTCTCTTGTATGAGCAGGCTATACTTCTTAATTCCTTTTACAGTAAAATGTGAAAAAGTTTTACCCTAAATCTCCTCGTGGGAAGCTGTGATTGTATGTCTGCCTCACTCGCTGGGCTCCACAGCACAAGGATCTTGAGTGCTGGGCAAACCCTTCTTTATCACCTCTGAAAACAATACATATGTCACATTCTTTAAAAGGTCTGCTTTGAAAACAATTTCTGGTAAAAGCAGCCCTAATGTGTTAGAATATTTTCCTCTTGCAGAAAATTGCCTACTGAACATAACTTTTTCTTTTTTTTTCCCATGGAAAGTATAGACTCTGCCTCTGTGTTTAATGGGGTATAAACAGGGCAGGGAAATGGAGGTGCAAATGCTCATAGACCTGCCACAATGATCTAGAAAACAATTAACTGTCTGTTCCCTCCTGCTCAGCCTTTGTCAGCAGGCAGGGTAGACAAAGACGGGTTTGTGCAGTTTGTTTGTTTTTTCCCTGGACAATTAGTTTTACCATTGTGCTCTGCATTAAATACTTTCTTTTGAGAGAGGTCTTATTAGAATAAAATTTAATGTGTTTTGTTTAAGGAACTGAAATGATTTTTCAGGACTCTATTTATCTCTTTTTATGGATGCACTGCAGAGCTTTAGTGCTTCCTACTCACGCAGGAAGAGGCTTCGTTGGTGATACTGGTTTGTGTGAGTTTCTGCAGAGGAGAGGTAACAGGTGATAGGTTGGACTTGATGATCTCTGTGGTCTTTTCCAACCTTACTGATTCTGTGATTCTGTGATTCTGTGAGAAGTTTGATTAAAGTCAACTTGTTGACAATACACAGAAAACATTTTTGAAAAGTACGTCAATGACCAGAAATACAGTTCAGAATGGTTTATTTCGACGTACACCTTTGGTTGATGAGTGTGACGAGGGAACTCTGGTCATGTCATTGGTTCCCACACCTAGGACAGCTCTGTGTCGCTCAGAGTTGTTCTTCAGAGCTTTCCTTTCCCACAAGGAAGAGCTCTCCCTCTCCTGCTCCACCCGTGTGCTCCTGCTTGGCAGTGGTCACTCAGGTGGGCAGCATGTGCAGTGTGCCTCACAACATGTCACTGCTGTTCAGTGATCACACCTAAAAACGGAGATACTCTGTGTGAAGAGAGGGGATGGGGCCCAGCTGGACCTGACAGATGGTTGCAAACAGTCATCCTGGGAAGTTAGGATTTTTTTTGGTTGAGAATTGTTTGGAAACAGATTGTGATTTCTGTGACTGCATGATATATTCAAGTGCAGATGCAAGCATGCATGAACTCAGGGACACTTGTGCACTTTGTTTTTCAGTTATTGATTCAGCATTATTTTTCCTCCAAGATCAACTGATTGAATCATTTGAAAATCAAAAGCAATAAATGAGTGATAATAAGAACTTTTGGTTTTACCTAGTCTCCCTGCTCATGTGCATAGACAATTTTTTCTAGAAAATTAAAATAAGATGTTCAAGTATCTTACACGTATCCAAATCATTAATAGCAAGAAATGTAAAAAAATGTTGAACAACAAACTATTTGTTATGTAAATTCACGTTGGCATGAATATTTTTCTCTGTATTCAAGCCTCTTTACTGGAACTTATCTTGCTGTGTTGGGGCAGACAGTTTTGGAAGAACAGGGTGTCTGTAGGCCCTTCAGAGTGACAATGAGATAGTTAAGAACATCTCAGTCAAAATGAATATGGATTGGGGATTTTTGAGAGGAGATGAAATATCTGTGATGCTGCTGGGAAATAAGTTTATGTATTTAATGGCAATGTTTTTGTTGACACAGGTATTGGTCCATGCATGCTAGCAGAAGTCTGCTGAGGAGTGTGTGGAGAGGAACTGCTCTTTATCTGCTGTTCTTTTCATATTCAGTTTTGTTTCTTTGTCTTGATGCAGGCATGAAAGCACTTTATTCCCAAGGAGAAAGTCCTTTTCCCCAGTTTATGTAAATGTAAAATGACTAAGTAGATCTTTTTGGGGAGCTTTTCCACTGAAATTCATACCTCAACAGGGACAGAGTCACCCCCAAAGGAATGTGGTTCACAATTCTCTAAGCAGCTGAAGACAAGGAATATTGCAGGGCATCCACAGCCAGGGAAGTACGTATCATAATGCACTGACGTCAATCACCGTCCACCACATGGACATTGTCTTGAATTTGTATTTGTTCTGAAGAATTTTTTATCCAAAATTGGACATAGACTGGCAAAGTCTGTTTCTCTTTCCATTTCTTATTAGGGAAAGTCCTGTTTCTTTCCCCGCCTCTTGTAATTCTTTCTCTTATTTACCCACCATTCTCACAGTTTCTCTCTGATAGCACATGTCTCTTACTTGTTTCTAAAACAGAACCTGGAAACAGTCAGATCACAACTTTTCTTAGAGAATAAAGGTCCAGTTGGGTGCTTCAGTTACTCTATTTTAACACAAGCGTATTGAAAGCTGCCCCCTGCCCCAGTTCTTCCATTGTTCCTGTTGTCCTGTAGAAGGCTGGTCTTCATGCACAGATCACATCCTGCAACACTCAGACTCCATATTTCCCCAGAAATATTTGTAACTGAAAGCATGAAATTGGAATTTAAGGCAAATTTTATTCAGTTCCTACTGAAGTTTGTGTCATTAAGGTATTTCAGGTATTTCCAGCCCATGTTACTATCCTTGACAGCTGCTCCTCATATCGGGCTGTTGCAGGAAAAGGCTCAGACACAGAAATCTGACTTGAAGTGTATTGGGACAGAGACAAGGCAATGGACAGACTGGTGGACAGCGTTCCTTCCCATGGCCTGGCATCAAGTGCACATCCTTCCTTTTTGGCACACAATTGATTGCCTGGATGTTTCTTGTCCCAAATGGGTGCAAGAAATGCTCAGTGCTAAAGGCAGTCCTGTTCAAATTTTCATGAGCTCAAATTTTCATGAGCTCAATTTGCACTTCAGCTGTTCTTTTAATAGGTTTTATTTTTGTAACCTCTTTTTGATTGATGGTGGGTTTGGTTTGTTGGTTTTGGGGTTTGGTTGGTTAATGGGGTTTTTTTGTGGTTGGTTGATTGTTTTTTACTTTTTTTTAGCACTAGAGGCACAATATGGTACCCCTTAACAAGGCAAAATTCTACATTTTCAGTGAAAGGCATAGGAGATTGGGACAATGGCCACCTGACAGAAAACTTTTTCATGTAACAGAAAACTTTTTAGTTTGATGTTCAGTCAGTTTCTGTTCTAAACTTAGGAATATTTATGAGAGGATTCCTTGAACTGTCCCTTATCTTCCCAGCTGGAGCAAGGCTTTAATTTGCCACCAGGAGCTTTTCCTGTCTTTTTATGTCTTTTTTGGTGAGACTCTGCTGTGTTAATTTCCTCTCTCCTTTGCAGTTTGTAGAATACTTTATAATGAAAAGAAGAAATAGGTCTTTAGCACAGGAGTTCATTAAAGTAAAAAGAAAGAATATATTTTGTTCAGTGTGTACTGACCCTATGATTAAACTGCCTTTAGTAAAGGTAATAAATATCTCTGTTAGTTTCATGCAAATAATATGATGCCCTCAGCATTAAGATATTTTAAATGCCACTTGATATTTATTTATCTTTGTAATCAACCCTTAACAGAAGTAACAAAGTAAAGCATTGCTCTGTGCGTGAAACAATGGTATTTTAAATTTTATATTCTGTGCTATAGTTAGACACTGAAGTGTGACAGGTCAGTTATATTTCCAGCCCATGTTCTGTTCCACTTTCTTGGTCTCGTGTACCAGATAGAGAGAGCTCCTGACTTTGTGGTAGCTCTTGCTTCCTATGCTTTTGTGAGAATCCAGCACTATTGTAAGACTGCTTCAAGTGGATTGACTTCATGCTTCTTGCTTTCAGCATTGCATTAAGAATGTTTGTATTATATTAGCTATTTTGCAGAAAAAACCTAAGCTTTGCAGATGAGCCTTTGTATTCTTCATTCCCATTAGTTTATTGAATGTGATGTGTAGTTCTGAGATTTTTGCTATGTACATCTTTTGTCAGTCTGAACAGCCCTGTATTCACAGAATCACAGAATCAGTAAGNCATGTACATCTTTTGTCAGTCTGAACAACCCCGTATTCACTTCTTGTTTCAAGATTTCTGGTGCTGCAGCTTCTGCAGGAGGGTTTTTTCCTCCTGTATTTACACTGAACACATCACTCAGTGAAATTGTCCTAAGCAATCCTGCCAGCTTCTGCACCTGTCACTGAGTCCGAGTGGACCCAGACACCAGCATCCATCCTCTAAGGGTTGCTTTTCAGTGTACATTACTTGAAGGTCAGTCTCTTGAAGCTCAGAGTTCAGGAGTTAACACACTGGTGGAGCACAAGTTTCCTGGGGGAGTAGGACATCTCAGAGAGTCACGCACTGAAGCGAGTTGCCATTTGAGGGCTGACATTAAACAGCAGCTTGATGGGCTGTAGCCAGGTGGCTGGGACTCACAGGGCTGCCTGGAGCAGAGTAAAGGTGCATGGAAATTCATGCTGCAAACATCAGAAAGCTCACTCTGCACTTTTGAGGCAGGTTGGTGGGTTTTAAAACATTACTGGAAAAACTGGGCTTCTACAAGAAGTAGGTGACATCCCTAAGCAGTGTTTTGAATGTAATGGCAGCTGGAAAAGTAGGGGATGATTCAGACTGGGAAATTGTGGACCCATTTCTGAACCAGTGAAAAATTAGGAAAAGTGTATCTGGATGCCCTGACCCTATGCTATGGCTTTATTCCTGGATAGCCTTGTTATAGTGTCATGTGTATGAATCAGTGTCTGGTTCTTCACAATGAACCACCTGGGCTTTGCTCTGGCCTGTTGTTGTGGTCTTTTATGTCAGTGTTGGGAAGCAGGAGCTTGTGCCCACTCATGCCCAGCTGCACATGCAGCTCTTGTTGGGAGCAGTCTGGCCTGTCATGTAGAGATACCTGGTCCTGCCCAGTGTGTTTAGCACAGGTGGTGAAGACATCGTGGGCTGGGCAAAATCGTATGTCATAATTGGCCCAGGGTGTATTATTTCCACCTGGTGCATTATTTCCAAGAGCAATGTGTGAGGGGGATTCCAGGTGGTGCACTAAGATCATCCCCTAACCCCAGTCACTGAGCTGGGAAATTCTGAAACCACTCAGAAGTTGTCACAGGACAAAAGCTGCTTATTTTTTGTGAAGGTTACTTCTGAGCAGCAGGACAAGAACAGGTTAAATTCTGCTATATGATCTGGTTTTAATTGTTTGTTCTTGCTGAACTGAGAGCAGTGAGACTTTGATGTCAGCATCAAAGCAGTGGAGGACTGCTCTACCTGCTCTGCAGTAAGGGAAAATTGACATCCTAGTGGCACTTTTCTCTTTAAAAATTAATATAATACTTTCATGTTTGAGAGTCCTAAAACAGGTATGGCAGAAACTCCTGGGAGTGAGCCCAGGATGATTCTCAAGCTTAGTTTTTGGTGCATGGTAGGATGATTTGCTGTGGCCATATATATATATATATGTGTGTGTGTATGCATGCATGTGTATGCTTGAAAAATTCACAAGTGGCATTCTGATTTAGGCATCTGAGCATAAGAGAGTCTGACATTGGATATCCTGTACCAGCTTAGATGAAATAGACCTCACGGGGCAAACTTTGCTGCTGGATAAGAACTGGAGGCACAGATCTGTTGGGGACCCAAGCCCAGCTGATGGGTACATGGGATGCAGGAGCCATGGAAATGCTGGTAACACGTGGCTGGAGCAGGCAGAGCTGGCACTGGCTCCTGGGCCCTGTGCCTGCATGTTTGGCCTCTGGCTTCCTCTGTAGTTACTTGCAGGTTTTTGGGACTCCAAGTCTCTTTACTCATCAGACTAACTTCAGCATTTGTAGGTGTTGCCTGAATGGCTCCTTCAGCACAAAATGACAATGTGCTGTGGTACAGAAAAGCCAGAGAGTGGATAGAAATTACTATTTCTATCCAGATGACAAGTGAAAATATCAAAGAGGGGAAAAATCAACATGATGCATGAACAAGCAAGTAATGAGAGGCAAAGGATACTATCAAAAGTAATTTCAGTCTCAGTCATATCCACTGGGCATGGTCTGTTGAAGAGCAATTTTGCATGCTGTAGATGTATCAGGGTTTTTTCACTGTCCTGTGAAGCTGATAATGGGTTTTGTTTTCCTTGTGTTCTTTGTATCAAAGCAAAGGCATACGTAATGCAGCCTGTCTTAATACATTTAATAAGAACTAAAGATGGCATGAGGAGCAAAATTTGGATCTAAATTTCTCCAGAATTTGGGAGTTTGGGTGTGACAAGTGGAAGCATCTCTCCTCCTTTGTGTCTAATTAAAACAGTAAGATGTGCTAATTTGCAAGTGTTAATTTAATAGTGTTATGCTGTCTTCCACTAAAATCATTGAAACCTACTGGTTATGTTTTCACGTTTAGTGTGTTTTAAAGTAGGAAAGTAGGAAGGCTTTTAGCAGTTGCAGCATTTTGGCAAAGCTTTCAGATGGCGGCTTCTGTAATTTCAGGCTGTAACATTAGGCAGTGTTCAGTTTGCTTCGTTTCTAATTGGCACCACTCTCATGCTGTTTGGAATTGATTGAGGTTTGTGGTGTATGTCCCAGGAGAGTGAGATTATTCTCAGGCATAGTTTGTTATACGGCATGTTCTTGCCTTCCTTAACAGATGTATGTACCAACTTTGCAATTTCACAGAATATAGCACTGGAACAATTTTTTTGCTTTCCTGGGCTTCTGAGGTGGTTTGGAAGCTTGTTGCTCTCAAAAGATATTAATATTTGCAAGCAGGGAGGCTTAATATTTGCAAGTATGGAGATCTTCTGAAACTTGTGAGTATGCTTGTATAAACAGATTCTTTTGGTTTGTTTTGGGTTTCTGTGTCTTTTCCATTAAACTGAATTTCTGCAAAGAGAAATACTGTGACTGTCTGAACTGTTGTAGGGCATGAAGTTCAGCACAGGCTTAAATACCTTTATGAAGAAAACTATACTTATTTCTCCTTTTGTTTCACAAAAAGTACTAATCAGAAAGGGCTTATTTTCATATAGAGTGAAGTTTGTCTGCTAATTTTGCTTTCCTCTGAAATCACTTGTTTCCTTCATGTTATTTGCACTGATGTAAGACAGTTGTTCTTTAACTTCTGGAACAAAATGTTTTCTGAGCAACTGGCGCTTATCTTGATCTGGGTGTAGGAGCTTTGATAGGAAGAAAGTAGGAAGGAAGGATCCAGTCCTTATGGTGTTACTTGCAGAGCAGGCCTCCTCTCAAGTTTCAACCTTTGTACTTTCCTGTGCTCTAGATGTTGCAGTGAATCCTTGTAATGGTGGTTTTTTTCCTTTTTTTTTTTTTTTTTTGACAGATGATTCAAGAGAGCAGAGTTCTTATTGAGACAGCAGACATCACTCACGACAAGATTGTTCAGTGCCAGAAAGCAGGTAATCCATCTTTATTGTGCAGGTCTGTGTGGAAGATGGGCAACAATGTGCCATCATTTACTTACATTTTGTGACTAATGTAGCATTTGTCCCCAGGTATGTGAATATTCCAATCTTTCCCTGGCGTACTCTACCCTCTTGAAGGCTCATCTTCTAGTACCAATGCAGGCGTGGGATCAGGGAAAAATACTCAGCTTTCACCTTAAAGGCTATTTCTTCATCTGCTCTACAGTTCTAAAATGTCTGACAGCATTTTAATTTGTCAAGTGAACTAGAAAGGCATTCAGTTAAAAAGACATGATGAGAAGGTGTCTTGCTTTTACTGAGTGCCGTTCTTTACCTCAGCTGTTCCCTCGGACACAGAGGAGGCAATGCCCACAGTTTCAATACCCACAGGACCAAGCTGTGTTCACAGGTTATTCTGAGTTGGAAGGGACCCACAGGATCATCTAGTCCAACTTCCAAGTGAACGCCCACCCAGGGATCAGGCCCACAAGCGTGGAACCACCGACACCACACTCCATCCATCCAAGCCTCCCAACAACTAGACCATGTCACTGAGCTCCTCATCCAGTCTTCTCTTAAACACCTCCAGGGATGACGACTCCACCACCTCCCTGGGCAGACCATTCCACTGAGGGATCACTCTCTCTGTGAAAAACCTCTTCCTAACATCCAGTCTAAACCTCCCCTGGCGTAGCTTAAGGCCATGTCCTCTCGTTCTGGTGTCATAAGCCTGAGAGAAGAGATTCACACCCACCTGGCGGCAACCTCCCCTCAGGTAGTTGTAAACAGCAATCAGGTCACCTCTGAGCCTCCTCTTCTCCAGTTCCCGTAGCCACTCCCCATAGGGCTTGTCCTCCAGTCCTTTCACCATCCTTGTCGCTCTTCTCTGGACCCTCTCAAGCAGCTCAACATCCTTCTTAAACTGGGGAGCCCAGAACGGACACAGTAGTATTCAAGATGTGTTGCCTGCCTTTACTTTCTTCTGTTGTTTAGGTTTGGTTTAGATCTTTGAAACTTAAGCCAATAAAATTCTATTCTCTTACAGTGAATCTGTGTGACTACACATGATGTTTGTCAGGGGTATGGGTACAAACCACCGTAAGTAGGTGTAAAGATCTTCCATTGCCAGTGTAGTGTCCTGGTATCTTTGTCTGAACTGGGGCTCTGTCTAGTATGTGCCTGTAGAGGTGGAAGAGGTGGTTTCAGAGGTGTCCACCCACGTGCTGTCTGCTCTGCTGCAGGCCCACATTCCTGTTTCAGGATGATAGAAATCACCAGAGTCTGTGACTTACAGTTCAGCTTATTCATGCATACCTCTCTTTATCACTGTTCAGGATAGCAAGCTAGACTTAGAACTGGGAGATGTCTCCTGTAGTTTTCACTGATACACAAGAATAAGCGCTGTGGGAGGGATAAGTCAGTATTTTCCAGTTGTAGTCCTCTAAAACTAAATCCATCACCTTTCATGTATTAGAAGTGATACTGACTAAATACATGCAGTGTATTTCCATTAGGAGTTTACACTGAAAAAATTAAATTTCTTTTCAGTTCATTTAGTTGTGCAGCTGTATCATTCCTAACCTGTAGCAAGCCTTGAAGGTCAGTAACACAACCACTTGTGGCTGCATTTAATTTGTGTTCTTGGCATGGTCTTCTGGTGCCACAACAATCATAGATGCTATTGTTTCTAGTAGGCATTTTCGAATTTGGCAAGTGATGCGGGCTGCAGCCATTTGCTTCTATTAAATGTAAATAATGAATGAAACTACTGTTTTGTAGTAAATATTTTAATTGATCTTTTTAATTAGAAGAAATTTGGAAACTGTTTCAACAGTAGCATTTGACTGATTTTTTTAACTGGTGCAAGAGCAGGGTGGAACCTAGTCTTTGCTCCTTAGCCATGTGGCTAAGGAGGAGAGGCAAATAGTGATGTCCTGCTGGATTTCATGGGCCTCATCATTGCATCATGTTCTGTATATCTGCACAAACAGCATAAAATTCCTCAGCCCGAAGTCTTGATTGTGTGTATAGGGTTTAGGAATGGGACAGTAATGAGAAGATGCAGCACCAGGAGGGTCTCTCTAGATGGTATACTTTAAGAGCAGTACTTTGCATTGAACTGTGCAGACCCTCAGCAGCATCAGCCACCTTTCTGCCCAGCTTGCTCTGTGCAGAGAGAGCAGAACCCATGACACTTGCCTGGGCACTGCTGTCTTTGTGAGCAGGAGGCTGGAGATGTCTAGAGAACACAATGCAGTACCATTCCATTTTCCCCCTGGAAAAGTAGGAATTTTTCAAGTTTGTTCTTTTGGCTGCTGTATTCACTTGTATTTTCATTTGTTTTGGTTTTTTAGTCTTAAAATATTATTTGTGATTGAGAAGACAGCTGGAGACATATGAAGTGCTTCTCAGAGCCTGAGGATTGAGACAGAGGAAAGGACTAGGACAGAGAGTATCCCTCCTCACACTCAAATGCCAGTTAATTTTTTACAAATGTTACCCAAGCAAATTGTTATGTAACGTTTTCAATGTGACACTATGAAGAGCTCAAAATTGACAGGTGTCAGACGTACAGTTGCCTGTAACATTGTCCTTCACCGCACCCCAGTTCTGCTCCCTTTGAACATGTGTTCCCACCAGACCTCTGCTTCACATCATAACCTGTTTTGGTCTGTACCTCAGAGTCCTGCCCACCCTCCCAGACATTTTTTTAAGTGGTTTTGTTGGTTTTTTAAATGTGTAGGCTCAGCCCAATTCCCAGTGGTCAGCAGCAGCTTGGAGGACTGACCTGATAAATGCTTTCATTGGTGCTGCTACCTGCAGCCTAACAAACGTTTTTGGCTCCTCTCTCTGGGGCCACACTGTCTCCAAGTTACAGATGGAGAAGTGAGGTCCAGAGGGAAAAATAACTAAAAGGATGCTGCATAAAGCCAGGGCTGTCCACATAAACTAAGATCCATTAGCTGCCTAATTTTTTTCCAGGACACAGTGAGTAATTTGAAAGTTATCTTTCACTAATTGAAGTGAAAGGATGTGTAATTCAGTTGGCATGGGACACACCTGGAAGGAAATCTTGCTTGAGGTGCAGTTATTTATACTGTTTTCCAAAGGATCTACTGCAGGAACTCGTTACTCTTAACAGGCAAAACCTGTGAGTGGGCCATGTTTTAGAATATAAACAATAGAGATGTCTTGTATTATGTGGAGTTGAACTGCCCCTGTGTTATTGAGCTTCTGGAGTTGGCACAGAGCAAGAGAAAAAAACTTCCTGTTAGTCTTCCAGAAGTGCTTTGGGCAAGCTATGCCGAGTGCAAGCCTGCCTTGGACTGTCTTTCAGCAACAGCTAAACAGCCCCTCTACATCTACACCACGCAGATGTTCTCTCAACAGCTATTTCTTTGTAATTTCAACGAAGCAGGAATTTGTGAGTGACATTTAGCTTAAAACGTTAGAGGAAAGAGAGCTATGAAACAACTGGTGATGGAGCTTGATTTGTTTAGCCAGGATGGGCTTCAGGTGTTTTGGAGTGATTTGGTGCCAATTTGGCTTTCATAAGGTACAAATTAAGGAAACACAAGCAGCACTCTCTCCATTTTGTCTCTTAATCCACACCAGACAAAGAGAAATGTTTGCATACACTGTGCAAATCTTGTAGAATTGATGGGCCAATTGGATACCTCAAGGTTTTTAATCGGCTTCCAGATTTGCCGAGTTCAGCAACGTATTTGCAGACATTTGCCACTGAAACTAGCAATGAAATGTAACAGGGATGTGATTGGAAGTCTCAGTTCTCTGTGCTGCAGGAATAGCAATCCTGTGATTAGTTATGTGCTTCTGACATAATTTATCATTGTGAAATACAAAGGCTTTTCTCTATGACTGTGATTAAGATTAATGAGGAGATGGGCACTGGAGTCTGTATTTGCTGTGCTGAGCAGGTGTCTTCCATGTCTGTCAGAGAGCTGTCCAAAGGGCAAAATCGTCTGTTCAAGGAGAGTGACTAGTGACTGCCTTTTGTCGCAATAATGCAGCAATGCAGACTGTGGGCAGTGTGTGAGGGACCCCAGAACTGGCAAGGAGAGTCACATACAAAGTGGAAGCACAACCTTGAGACTGCACGTGATAGTACAGAAGGAAGTTGTAGGAAGTACCAACTGCAGAACTGAAAATGCTCATTCAATGTTTTATAGGGAAAATCAATCATGCACTGGCTGATGTAGCAATCTGTATTTTTAGGAATGGAATTCCATGAAGAGCTTCATAACCTTGGGACAAAGGAAGGTTTGAAAGGAAGAAAATTAAGCAAAGCCATTGAGAGTTTTGCATGGAATATCACAGTGCTGAAGGTAAGCCCAGAAAGCACCACCTTGTGTCTCCTGTTGACCTTTTAAACAAACTTTGCCCTTTTAACTCGCCTGTTTGTACTGTCTTACTAATACTGAAGTAACATGTTATTCTTTTTGTAACAAGGTGTATAATTTACCTCCACTTACTGATATTCATCAAATAGTGTATATCTAATTGCGCCTCTGATTTGGAAGCTGTGGAGGGGAATTTATCTAAGCCTCAATGGAAGAAGAAAGACAGCTTGTGGTTTGTATGCTCAGGGATCTGGTTTTGGTTGTCTATTCAGCCCTGTGCACTCTGAAAATGACCTGCCTCAGGTCATTTTGTCTCAGATACTTGTTTTGTAAAATGAGAACTAGAGCATCTCTTTGGAAAGGACACTGTCATTAAAAAACATGAGGAATATTGTAGATCCTGCAGGGTTATGTTTCAAAAGTGGAGCCCTGCCCATACAGCTGAAAAGTGGATTTTTCATCCTTCTCACTGTGTGCAGGGACACACTGTGTGGTGTAATTGTTACTCATCAGGCTTAAGCTACTGGTTCAGCACCAACCAAATCGTCACAGTGTGACACAAGGGAATGGCTGAGCCTGGGTGAAGACACCCAGGGACAGCCAGAGATGGAAAGAGGAGAGGATCTGGTGCAGCCATAGCAGAAAGCAAGGGGCGGACCTGAGCTAAGCACTCAGGTTGTTAGCATTCAACTCACACCTTATTTCACAACCTCATTTCTCACCTTGCATGGATAGATCCCACTTTAATTTCCCCTTGCTTTGTCCCTGCTACTCCTTCCATCCAGCTCCCGTTAAGCAGGTTGCCCTGTCTGACAGCATCTCCCTGTTACCTCCCAGTGCGTTTCTCTTGGCTGGCGTCCCAGAGCAAGCCAGTTGGTGGGAGGAAGTTTTTCCTGAGCTCCTCATCAAGTACATCTGTAAATGTAGCATGCAACAGTGGTAGCAAGAGTAGTAGCTGATGCATGCTTCAGCATTGTGGTACTGGAAAGAGTCCTAATGTATCTTGAGGAGGAGAGGGGAAGAAGATTTGGGAACGCCACTGGTAGTAGTGAAGGGTTAAAGACGACCTGGATCAGCTGTGGTTTCTTGCATGCCTTGATTTGCCATAAGAGTGAGGGAAAGTGAGTAACGGAGTGAGTGTTGGTTTGGTTAGCATGACCTCTGGTGAAGAGAAAAGGCAACCAGTTCCATCAGTATGGAATGTACTGACCTATTCCATACAGCATAACTGAGACAAGTAGCTAAAGAGGACCAAAAAGAAAAGCTCACTAGGCAATTCTGAACATTAATCTGAATATCTTTAGCTGTGTTAGGTAAAGTAAATGCCTCAGGCGCAGAGTCACTTTAAACACAATCGGAGTTACTCTAAACTTTTTCAGTTTTTAGATGTTTGTTAAATGTGAAGTTTGCACCTGTGAGGGTGACCTGTGATTAATGAAGGTACAAGTAGGGTGTCACAGAAATATTTTCCATGAAGAATAATTGCTGCTTGGCAAATACTGTGAACATATTGAAGAGCTTTTAAAACATCTGGTTTCAAGGAATCAAGGGATAATTGACTTGTTTCATTTCTAAGCCACACACTTCTTTTCTACCTTCCTCACACAATAAAACGTTAACGGCTTATAAGAACTATCCACGGAATGCACATGAAGCACGTTTTTGTTCTGGCTGAAGTCCAACTTAGCAATGACATTAGAAACCTGGGAATGAAGTTGTACCTCAGGTATCTTAATATGAGACCATCAGTCATTGTTCTAATTTGTCTTCTTTTTTTCCTTAAAAAGTGCTGTCTTTCAATGATGCTGCCCATAACAAATCCATTTACTGGTTTCAGCTGTTTGGCATGTACTCCCCCCAGTGCTGGTGAGAGCTCCTCAGAAGGATTTGGTGAGGAGAGACCAACAACCCTCCCCACTCAAGCTGTTGGTGTCCTTCATATGTCCAGTGGCAGGGTGGACACTACAAATGTATTTCACTAGATATTGGTATGGTGGTGTAAAAAAAGCAAACAATAGCCCATAACGTCTCACAAATGCATCAGCTGCTTCACACTAAGTGAGGTGAGTGAATGGCTGACAAGAGAAAGCCTCTTTGTGTGCTCAGGGTTGTTGGAGGCAATTACATCACGTGGCAGGAGTCAGTTTGTGTGAGGTGCCCATGGGCAATAGTAGGTATTATGTTGTGCTTGTGCCTGTGAGATGATTCATGGTCTTTTCCTAGGCTAGTGAAACTAAGGCATATTTAATTAATGTGTTTCTTTATAAAGACTTATTGCAGTAGGTAAGCTTTGAATACAAAGAGGAGATGCAATAAGAACTTGCTACTGGCAAAATCATTAAATAGTTAGAGTGCAAGATTAAAGTCTATTTTATAAAAATCATAACTGTGGATAGTCTTCATGTTTAAAAATGCCTTGGGGTACTTCTAAGAGGTGAATCAAAACAACATGTCATTTTCTTCCTTAGTTTATATAAACCTAATTACATATTAGTAATACCAGCTATAAAGACAAATTGCTAACCAGACAGTAAAAATGTCAGTAAGAACATGGATCTTAAAATTTGGTGATGGTCTTAACAAGTCAGCTTTGACATTAAAGCATATTTTTAAATGTCACATCTTCCTATTTGGTCCCGTGTTGTGTAAAATACTGCCAGATTCACAGTCAGTAATATTGAGAGGCATAACTTAGGGTATGCTAGACAGAAGAATCATGTTCTCACAACGATTTCACAGAATATTCTGAGTTGGAAGGGACCCACAAGGATCATCGAGTCCAACTCTTAACACTGTCTCCCTGGCGGGAATCGAACCCAGGTCTCCCACACGCCAGGTGGGGCACTTACCACTGTACTAAAGTGGATTTCATACGATGTTACAGGAATGGTTACGATCACAAATTTCATCTCACTTTCATGGTTTATGTCCATGTAGCACTAGTTCTGTGTCTTTGTTTTCCTCTCTGTATTTATCTGAGTGCCAGTAAAATTCAAGGGTAGCAAAAGAAATTTTGTGTTTACCGCCCCATAGGGTCCATGGTCTTAGGAACTGTTCATTTCACCCTAACAGGCCTGCAAAGCTGCTTGGCTCAGCTGAGGTGCCTGTTCTGATCTGACCTTCTCTTGTCACAGTAGTTCACATTTAATTTTCATGAGATATTTCTTGTTTTTGAAACAGGCAACTATCCGTTTAACTGAGCAGAGGCTTTCACGTGGGTGTGTGGGCTCCTACTTGTTTCTCCCCCAGTGTGGCTGCTCACCCTGCCTTCTGTCAAGATCACCTCCTCTCTGGCTGTGTGGCTGCTTTTGCATCAGCCATGAGCTCCTGCTGCCTGCACTCAGACAGGGGAGTGCCACACCCTGTAAGGCAGACTGAGAAGTCTGCTTAGGGCAGTTCTGACCTTGAGCTAGCAAAGCCTCCCGAGAGCTGGAACATAACCCCTGCACTCGGTGCCACTGTAGAGTGCTAGGTGGCTTTCAGGTCTGGTACACTCACATACATGTGGATGATGTGCATGCAGTGCCAGCTTGGGTCTGATTTGGGCCCTCTCAGCATGGGACAGTGCCAGCTGCCACCTCTCCTGAGACTCTTCTGCCCACTCTGTCTGCTTCTCCCATGGGATCTTGTACCAGGCATTTTCCAGTGACTGAGGCATTCTCAGCATCTGTCATATGTGCAAACCACTGACTCAATGACTGCTTTATGAGTTTTTGGGAGTGTTTGGGGAAATAAGTTGTAGATTCCAAAACAGTTCTCCTTGCTGAGGCAAAACTGTTACAGGCTACTAGAAGGTATTTACTCGAGTTGAGAAGTTAGGATCTGCCTGAGCCCCAAGAGCCTGGCAAGCAAATTAGAGTGTGTTGACTGTGGTTCAGATTTACTGCTCTCATGTGGACATACTTTGACTGTCTGCAGACATATTTTCTTGGCCTATTTCTGCTTTGGTCGGTCAGAACATACAAAGTCTAGAAGCAATACCATGGGGTATTTGCCTGCATGTTGATGGTAAATATCTGGATAGTTAATATACCAACATACCAACTTATTTATGGACAAAACATGGGAAGAAAACGATAGATGGCCTTTACTGTTTTAATCTTCTACTGAAGGGAAAAACTCCCAAATGTTTGATTNGTGTCACTATAAGGTGTTTGTTTCCTTTAGGAAGAAAAACTATGTGTCAGACTTTGATTGCTATTCTAAAGCTTCTTAAATACAGAGTTTGAGATAATCTTGACAAAACTAGGTACATTCACAGCATTAATTTAAGGATTATTATAGTGCACTATGGAAGTGTTTTTGAATGGATACTCTACAGTATTCTAAAACCATCTTGTAAGTGAGATTTATTTGGGTCTTTTCACATCAGTCCTTTTTTCTGCAGTTAGGCAAGGGCCATGGCTTTGTTCCTTGGCATGCTACAGCGTGGATAACAGAGCAGTCTGGCAGAATCTTAGGAACTTTATATATACTTAAGCACAATGGTAACAATATATTCTATCGTGTTATATAATTGCTGCCAAAGGATTTGCATCACTGTTTACTCTATCTAGATTTTAAGCAAGAGCACAAGGTCATGATTCCCTGCAAAGCCGGTACATTTTATATAACATTTATTTCTTTCTCTGTGTCTGTCAGACTTTCCCTTGACCCCCTCAGAATTCCTCAGGTATCCCAGCATATCTCTGTGGACATAACCATATGGGTGCTCAATTTGTGCAACTGCAAAAACAGATGAAACAGAAGCCATAGTGTCTTAGCAACTTGTTATTTGTTGTCATCTTACTGTGGTAGCCCAAGAAGAGCAGTAAGCAAGAGTGTTTTGTGTGGCATGGAGTCTTCATACCTGCCTTTAAGTGCAGGGTTTAATAAGTAACTCCATGTATACCCATCTTGTGTCTACTCATACCCAGATCTAGGTAAATATATTTTGATTGTGGTTACCCCAAAGGCTCTTTTGCCAGAGGAACTAAATGTCTTTCTTACTGTCTAGTCCCCACATTGTTTGCATTTCCTTTGTTGATGCTGTTCAGAGTGGTGTTTCCAACTTTGAAACCTCTCCAGACTGTGTCCCTGGAGTGACTTGGCTACTTTTGAGGGATGTGCTGCCTTATGCCAAGACCTGCTCAGCTACACATGAGATTGGCTGAGCCAGTCAATCTGTGATTGAGTGACAGATTTTAAGAGGAAATGTGGAGCTGCTTTAATTATTCATGTAGTTATTAGATCAGCTTGGTCTCTTAAACATGAACTGAAGGACAAATAGAAGAAAAATGATACCAAGTAGCTGGCTTTCTGAGAGTGCAGGAGAGAAGGTGAAGAGGTCCATCAAGGTAAAGATCCATTTATTCTTGTAAATATGTACAATCCTGCTTAGTCTGAAGGTGTTTATTTAAAAGTAGAAGGAAAAATGAGGGAGGAGGTAGGTTTAGGTTGTTCTTTATTGAGCCTCCTGAAGGAGCCGTATGGAAGCACAACTATTTCCCAGTCCTTTGGGAATGAGTAGTGATTTCGGTGGAGCTGCTTAGGAGCTGCTTCCAGGGCAAAGCCTGTGCTCCTGGCCCTCAGACCGGACTCCGGGGCTCCTCTGTATGTGGAAGTGTTGTGAGATTTCTCTGGGATAGGGGATTTAGAATCCTTTAAATGATATTGAGTTACAAGGTAAGGAGGTAAAAATGTGCGATTCACGTGCAAAGCTATTTAGATCAATGTATTTTGTAAACTAAGGGAACTAAACCATGTAATCCTTAGGTAGGGTAGGCAGATCTTTCTTGTACCTGGCAGAGTGCTGTTCTATGGTTGATAAATTCCTCCTCCATAAATGGTGAATGCACTGCTTTTTGTCTGTCTTGCCTTAGCCTCGAGGCAGGAACCAGAGCTCTTTAAAAGGCTGGAATTTGTCAGTTGTGTCTGGTGATGGAAACTTCTTAAGTTACTTCAACAGTGTGTATTAGAGTAGGAGTGTAATCCCAGTCCCTCAGGAATACTAGTTAATCAACTGGAATATCCTGTTCTTCCTGGCCTTCAGCCATGCTGCTGGAGCATTGCCCTGAGAAGGATGTAGTGAGCAGTCTCCAACAAGTATAGCATGACCTCTCTGAATCTGGCTGTTCCCTGCAGGTTTTTGAAGGCCTAATGGTGTTTCTGACAAGGTGACTGTTTTCTTGGCCAAGAAAAATTCTGAGACGTGAGTTGGATTTAGAACAAATTAAATATTTCTGTGTGTTTAAAATATACATCAAGGCCACCCAGGTAATCTTAAATCTGTAAGTATCAAATGCTGGCAGTAGCAGAGACTAAGAGGGAAAGGGAGGGCAAAAATCACTAGGGTACACATCTTTTGCTCTTTCAGGATACCGTGAGTTTCTGAAGAGATGTGGTAGGGCCTGGATTCCCAGGACGGTCTATCAAAGAAGAGAGACTTTGTCCCCTATTAATTATTTATTGCTGGAGTTTTGTTGAATAACATCACAGCAGGAGTGTTTGATTGGTTGGCAAGAAGTAATTGTGCAGGTGTTCAGATCAGGCAGTGCTTAACCATCCAGGCACAGGGATCCACATGGACCTGCACTCACCTGCCTGTAGCACTATTGCTTGTGATGGGCAGTACTCATCTGTGCACATGACATGGCCCCCACAGAACCAAACCCAGTCTATAGTTTCTGTTCATCCAGGGAGCATGCACAGTTTTCTGTCTTTTCTCCGGCCTGTAGTACCTATTTGGGTGCATAGAAAAAAGGAATGGAAGGGCTTATGAGAGGCTATGTAGTTCTTCCTGCTGACGAATATTTAGCTGCTGTGGATCTAAGCCCTACTTGAATATTTGCCATGGAAAGCGCTTGATACGAGGCTATAGTATTTTCCATGGTGACATAACAGACCCAGAGACTCATTTGGCTCTTGAGAAAAGAGCTGATGGCCAAAGTCGTCTGAGCAGAAATGTGGGTCTCTGCCAGTTTTCCCACTTTGCCCTTCCTCCTACAGCAGAAGGGCTCTCCTCCCACAGGTGTTTCACAGCAGTGGGTTTAGGGACAAGACCCTTGTGTGTGAGGCCCAAGCATGTGACAGACCGAAAATGGAGTGTCACTAAAATTCATCTGGAAAACAAGTGCTGTGAACTGCCTTCCTTTGATGTTTTGGTTTTTTTTTTTTTACTCCAGTACAAAGTTCTGCAATTAAGATCTAAATATTATTCCTTCTGTTCTACTGAGATTGTATGCATGCAAACCCACTTGCATGTATGTATATAGGAGATGAGATAGGACATCAAATATATCTGCAGAACAGCAGTAACTTTGGCACAAAACCAAGAGATTAGAAAAATGAAAGGTGGTATGAAAAGCTTTGAGTGATACCTTGCTTGATCCTTGAATTTGACTAATATAAACTAGAGATAGATGGCAAGCAATCTTATGATATGCCTTTAATTTTGAGTGTTGTGACAAATTGCCAAAAGCTGTGGATCCAATGCCAAGCTGCTAGCTGTGCATGCAGGGCAAGATGTGTTGTGTTGCAGGGATGGTGGTGGAAGACAGGACCAGAAGCATGTGGGGTCATTGTTCCTGGTGCTCCTTGTGCCTCAGCAGCATGAGCTTTGAGCCCAGCTGAGGGTTGGCACACTGGGGTGCTGTGTGTAGAAAACCAGTTTTAGTGTCACTTCACAAATGGAGGCTTGCCAAGATGTTTATAAGGCATTAGTCTGCCAAAATAGGTGTCCAGCTCTCTCCTTGTGTAGGCCCTCTGCTTGGTCATCTGTCCTGCTGCAGTTACCCCTCTGTGCCTCACTGTCATCTCAGTCTTAACTGTCTCTTTTCCCCACCCTCAAATTCTCACTCCCTCTGCGTCACCCCAGTTGTGCATTATCATCTAAATCATGCTAAAGTGGGGGCTGAACCACTGTGCTCTTTGCCTTACCTGTGTGTCCTATTGTCCCCCATCTTTGCTCTGAACTGAACTCTTCATGGCTCTTAAGCTGTTCCTAACTGTGGCGCAGTTCACATGAGTTTAGTGCTGTGTATTCTGTGCCAACTTCACCCTGGGGTAGCTGTGTGGAACCTAGCACTGCTGTGCTGGTGCTGTTGGGGCAGACCCATCACAGTGTAAGTCTCAGCTCTCTTCATTACCCGCCTGGCAGGGATTTTGGGTATGAAGGCCAGCTTCTCCTGAGGGGGTATGTCATCCAGTCCAAAGACTATGCAACTGGAAAAGTCATTAATAATGTTCTGGTGATGGTGTGTGAATACAAAGAGGGTTTGTTGTCTGAATGCTAGTTTAATCAGCAACGAGATTATCACCTGTGAAGAGGTTATTTGAAAAATCAGCAGGTTAGGGTTACAAGTTTCTTGAAGATACTCATCTTCTGAGGAAAAGGAGCTAGTCCTGCACGAATGTGTGCCTGAACAGAACTATGCTGGAAAGTTGGCATTATTAAGAAGGAGTGAGAGGGTGTGGGGAAAACATGACTGAATGTTTGTAGATGGTTCCCAACCAATGGAGGATTGCTTGGGTTTAAACACTGGGTCAGTGTCATCTCCCATCCCTCGGAGGAAGAGACACTGTAGGCAAAAACTGCACGTGGCATAGGAACTTCAGCAACTTCTGCCACCCCTCCCCTACAGCCGTGACATTTTCATCTGAGACATGGATATCAAAGACTCCTGTACTCGGCAGTTGAGTTAATTAACACAACCTGGAAGTTGGGAATCTAGTTTGTGCCAATCTGACAACATGAGCTCGTTCAGAGGAACTAAAATAGCTGTAATGAAAGTGTAAGTTTCAGCAGAAGTTCACACATTTCTTGCTTCTATCTGTCAGTGGCTGTACTAAGAAAGCATGAAAGAAGAGCAGCTGGGTCTCTCAGGTACTACAGATTGCATTATAATGCAAGTCTAGACCCAGCCCTGCCCGTCACAGCTCATGCAGCTCTAGGTGTGGGAGCCTTTCCTCTGGGCCCTCAGGGTGGCACTGGGCATGTGCCACAAGCAGGGCCACTGGCCCAGTGCCTGGCCCTAGTGAAGGGTTTGGAGAGATCTTTTCCTTCCTGGGTTGACAGTGGTCTTTGTGTCAGGGTGGTCAGTTAAGCATGCAGTATTTCTCATTGACAGTGAAACAAAATGGATGTTTTTTCTTGGACTCAGGGACAGACTGTTGTTTAGAAAACTCCAGTTATTTCTCTATACAACTTGGAGGATTTCTGATGTCACTTAAATAATATATACTAAGAGATATTTAGCTGTACAATTATTGTTGAAAATACATGTTATATTTTAGAATCATTTTAGTTGTATTTTGATCTCCATATGTTTAGCAAATTGTCTTTGCAACTAAAAGTTGCATTTGCTGTCCTTGTCTCATCCCAGCTAGCACATGTTGCTGTATCTGACCCACACAGAACTGACACTGATGGTGCCTGTCAAGGTGCTTTAAGTGGTCAAATGCCATTGTGGATCAGCATTCTGTGTCCTGGTGGTGGAGCTGTGATTGCTTCACAGGCTATCAAAGTATGGGTAGAGAAAATGCCCTTTGTTTCCTTCAAATGTGGAGTTCCTGTGTGTCAACTCAGTGTCCTGCCTGAGTCAGGGTAACCCACAGGCTCTGAGAGGATTTTTCCCCCAAAGCAGTTATATTCCTATACTGTTAAATTCCCTGGTTTATTTAGGCAGGGGTCTTTGTGTCACTGAGGAACTTCTTCTGGCAACCTGTGCATGTGTTGCCATCCCATGAGGGAGTGTGTCTCTGAGGGAAGAGGTCCATGGTGGGACAGAGCATGAGGGAGCCTCCACCCACAGTTGGATTTTTTCTGAATTTCTATAGTGTTGAGTATAAGGAAGACACCAGGGTGCTGATTTACACATGGAGGGAACATTAAGAGAGGATCGCTTGTACACTGTGGGTTTTTTTCCCAGCATTGTTAAACCTGAACTTTGTCATTCTCTGAGAGATGTAGTTGGTGCTGGTCTGAAACGGTTATATTTGAATGGTGTGTGCTTATGAGCTTTAACGTCTTCTAAAAATTACATTTGTTGTATATCTTGAACTCGTTACAGCTACTGTCAGTGGATTACATACAGCTTCCCAAGCTTATAAATGATGGGAAGCTGACTGCCCCTTTTGTTATGTGAATTACATGCCCACGGGGCAATGGGTATCTAATTTAAGATAGTTCCCTGGGGGAACTCAGGAGGTGATGAAAGTTCCATCGGAACTTCCTCCTCTGCAGTTGTGGAGAGGGTGTCTGGGTATTCCCTGGCACTGTCAGTGGCCTCAGTCAGATCTGGTAATGTACTTTATAACAAAGTGATACCCAGCCCTTGTGCTTTGCTGAAGCTGGGTCCTGCATGTCTCTATATGAATGCCAAGTTCTCCCCTTTTTTACTCCTGAGCACTGATAGGAATCTTCTTTCCACATCAGATTGTGCATAATGCATTTTCTAGCCGGGACCTTTGACGACTTCTGCACTTGTGTGAGTATAGTAGTCAGAGGAGCAGAACTCTGAATCCAGCAGGGAGTATATTTGCTGGCATGACCTTCCCTGTTTCCATTGTGCCAGTCTAGCTTCCCTTACTGCCTCCTGACACTTAAAAGAGAAAATGAGAGAGGGCTGTGGTGTAAACATTCTGTGTTAACATATATGATTATTGGCAATACAGATCTCTGTGCGGAGGGCTGGGACAGTTAGTAAAATGCCACGAACTGCATTAAGTGAGAGTTGTAGGTGTTCAGTCAGACCAGACATTTGCACTGCAGTTATTCTTCCCCAGATCTTATGGTAAATCCCATAAACCCTAAATATGGCACACGTTCTCAGAAACTTGCACAGGAGCTAGGGAAATCAGGGGCCCAAGTACTTGTGGGATAAGTAAGCTTTACTGTATGAACAAAGCATTGTGAAACTGCACTCTCGTGTCCTTGACAACTTTCTTTTACCTGGGTCAGATGAATTCAAGCAAGGTGATGAAATCTTCAGGAGATAAAGGTCACTGTCTTATGGGTCATTTCCCCAGGTAGAGGTGGGATCCATTTGTGGAGAAAAGCGGACACAAAACCAGCTGTGGAAGCCGTTATTTATCTTTAGATCACAAAAAGAAAAAGATGGCATTACTGATGTCAGAACAGCCATGTTCATATGAGAACAAATTAAAAATGTGCAATAGTCAGAGGAGTAAGTTAAAAATGCTTATATAGTGCAGTAATCCCTCGCTAATTTGCAGTTCACCATTCACAGCTTCAGTGCATTGCAGGGTTTTTTTTCCTGCATCTTTACCATCTGATTTTCTCCTCCCCTCTGTCTCTTAGTTTCAGTGACTTTCTGCCTGCTGGATAGGTGCTGCTTGCAAAAATAACTGTACCCACTCCTGTTGCTCTTTGATTTCACATCTGCACTGGGAAGGTGAGGCTGGGATTCTCCTTGGGGAAGC
>WEKX01011676.1:20067-33363 GCA_013390025.1 Pitta sordida
GAATTGGTTGCATGGATGAGCTCAGAGAGTGTTGGTAAATGGTGCCACATCCAGCTGGTGGCCACTCACTAGCAGAGTCCCACAGGGATCAGTGCTTGCTGTTTACAGCAAGCTGAAGAGAGATTGCAGTTGGGTGGGTGTAAATCTCTTCTCTCAGGCTGCCAGCACCAGAACAAGAGGTCATAGTCTTAAGCTGTGCCAGGGGAGGTTTAGACTGGATATTAGGAAGAGCTTTTTCACAGAGAGAGTGATCCCTCAGTGGAATGGTCGGCCCACTTTGGTACAGTGGTAAGTGTCCCCACCTGGCGTGTGGGAGACCCAGGTTCAATTCCCGCCAGGGAATTGTTGGACTTGATGATCCTTGTGAGTCCCTTCCAACTCAGAATATTCTGTGATTCTGTGATTCTGTGGTGGAGTCACCATCCCTGGAGGTCTTTAAGAAAAGACTGGATGAGGAACTCAGTTACATGGTCTAGATAATGGGAGGTTCAGATGAACAGAGTGTGGTGCCTATGGCTCCGGGGTTGGGGGAGCAATTTCTGTGTGGGAGTCGCTTGGGAGTCAAAAAGAACCATGTGGTTCCCTTCCAACTAGGGATAACCTGTGAACTTCAGGCCATTCCCTCAGGTCCTATCACTGGTCACCACAGAGCAGAAATCAGTGTGTGCCCCTTCCTCTTCATGAGGAATAACTTCAGTGAGGTTTCCCCTTAGTCTCCTCCAGGCTGAACAGATCAAGTAACCTCAGCTGCCCCTCATACAGCTTCCTCTCAAGGCCCTTCACCATGTTCATTGTCCCCCTTTGGACACTCTCTAATAGGTTTATACCTGACTTATATTGTGGTGCCCAAAACTGCTGCAGTATTTCAGGTGCAGAGCAGGACAATCTCCTACCTCAACTGGCCAGTAATGCTTTGCCTGATGCCCCCCTGGACACAGTTGGCCCTCCTGGCTCCCAGGGCACTGCTGACTCATATTCATCTTGCAGCTGAGCAGAACCCCCAGGTCCCTTTCCATGGCACTACTTTCCAGCATCTCGTTAGCCAGTCTGTCCATACATTTGGGGTTGCCCCATCCCAGGTGCAGAATCCCTTGGGTACTTTTCCCTTGCTGAACTTCATATGTCTGGTGATTGTCCAGTCCTCTAATTTGCTGAGATCACCCTGCAGGGCCTCCCTGCCTTTGAGGAATCAACAGCTCCTCCCAGGTTTATGTCATCTGTGAACTCGCTTAGTATCCCTTCCAATCCTATGTCTGTGTAATTTATAAAGATATCGAAGAGCACAGGGCCATAGATGGAGCCCTGTGGAACCTCACTGGTGACAGGTCACCAGTCTAATGTCACCCCATTCACAATTATGCTCAGTGCCCAACCCACGAGCCAATTGCTCACCCACCTCATGTTTATCCAGCTATGTGCTGGATGCTATGTGCAGAAGGATCCTGTGCGAGACAGTATGGGAAGCTTGACTGAAATCCAAAAACATTACATCAGCTAGATGAGCTAGGAGGGCTACCTTCTCATAAAAGGAAATCAGGTTTTATAAGCAGGATTCTCCTCTCATGAAGCTGTGCTGGCTGTGGCCAATGACCGCATTGTCTTTCAGGTGTTTTTCAATACCTCCCAGAAAAATCTTCTCCATAGCTTTATCAGACACTGAAGTGAGACTGACAGGCTTGTAGTTTTTGCGGTCCTCCTTCTCAACCTTCTTGAAGGCTGATAATATTCTCCAGCTTCCAGTCAGCTGAGATCTCTCCAGATTCCCAAGACTGCTTAAAAATCATCAAGAGATATTTTGTGATGACATCAGTCAGCTCTTTGAGAATTTTTTAATTACTCCCATCAGGCCCTGTAGATTTGTAGGCATCCAGCTAGAACAGCAGGTCTTGTACAGTTTCAGGGTTCACTGGGAGTTGGTTGTTCTCACAGTCGTGGTCCTCCCAACTCAGGGCACGGGGATCCCCTTGGTCTGTCATCTGCATTGAAGACAGAGGAAAAGAAAGCATTAAACACCTCTGCCATGTCTCTGTCCCTCTTTGTAAGGTGACCATCTTCATCCTGTAATGGGCCAATGGTATTTCTATACTGCCTATTGCCATTAATATGTTTGAAAAAACTCCTTTTATTCATGATTAAGAGGATGAAAAATCTGCAAGGTAGTTTGAATAAAAAGGAGCAAGGTTATTGAAATGTCAGGATGTCACAGATAAGTGTTGCAAAAATACTGGCAGAGTTTAAAGGGGTTTGCAGATGGGCTGTTTTATGCTTGGGCTTTTTTAAATTTAGAATTCAAATTAGCAGAATTTCTCCTTGATCTTGACAGACTCAGGTTAGACTGGTAAGTGCATAAACTCAATTTTATAAGAAAAGTGAAATTTTTACACCTGTCAGAACCCCACGCCCCCCACCCCCCAACTACTTCAAACAATTAGTTATCCATTTAGATTTCTTCGTACAGGTTACATATCTTGGGACAGAATTGTCAAAATTTGTTACTGGTGAAGTGTCAGTTTCCAGTGACCTGGAGTTACCAACGCAGGAAGGAGAGCCTTTAGGTACGTACCACTTAAAAGTTCTTATTCACCATGACTGAAAGCAGCAGAGTGATTTCTAAAGAGCTTGAATCCTCCAATTCCTCTATTGCTTTCTGATTTTTTTCTGGGATAGATGGTTATCAGAGATCTTGAAACTTGCCAGAGTTTAGACATGAACCGTAAAGAAGTACACTTCTTTTCTTCCGTGAATTTGTTGTGTGAAGAGACTAGTTAATTATGACTTAGGTGCTATGTAACTAATTTTTATGTAAAATTTTACTTTAAAATGTATGACATATACTGGAGTTTCTAATGAGCTGTTTTAGTACTTTTTTATTTTGTTGCAAACTCAGATACCGTAACATAAGTTTTAATCTCATGTACATCTGAATTATCTGTGTTGGTGGAAATCCCAGTATACGCAAGCAACAGAAATAACTATGACAGTGTTTTATTCTCTAAAAATAAATACGTAGTCATAAGAAACAGAGTGCATTGATATGACAAAATGATACTGAACAATTTTTTTCAGAACTGCCTAGCAGAGTTAAGAATTTCAGTCTTAATTTTCATGAGTAATGTATTCTTGGGGAAACCCTAGTCCTTCTGACAGCCAGCTGTACTTGGAGTCAGAAAAGCTTTTTGGGGTTTTGTGATTGGTCCTCTTGTTTTGATGAGATATTGCACTTCATGTGAACTGGGATACCAGGTTGGTCTGTTCTTAAAAAGTAAATTAAAATATAATGATTAAAAATAACTGATTTTATATTAAAACTTGTATGTTCTACTGCTATTTGCTTCAGGCTAAAAGCATCCAGATGAAGAGTTTACTTTCTCTTGCTTCAATAACTTCAGTTGATACCAGATGTGACTTAAAAATGGGTTTAGATTCTTTTTTCATAGGCTTTTGAAAATTCCACTAGGTCTTCTAAATTATTCCTCTTGTGGAGAATTCATGAGAAACATTGTAACTTTTAGAACAGAGAAATCCATTTATTCTAAAAATACTCTTGACAAACAAAAATCATCCTGAAGGGCATTTTTTCCCAAAATACGTAGTCCAGGGTAATCTGGAAAAGAGTACTTAAGAAAGTTTTTTATTATCACATGTAATTAGCTATAGGTGAGAAATTGAGGGAGGGAAAGCCAGAGGGTACTCAGTTTCAGTTCCTTTGCAGTTACTAAGTAGCCACTTATATAGAAGGAAATTTAAAATGCCTTAAATTGTTCCAGAAAAGGATTAACCTGCAGTGTTGTGGTCATTTGGCAACTCCCATATGGTTTCCAGGCCAGTTCAGGAGTTAGCTTGTTCTAAGTACTGTTCTGAACAGGCACGTTGCCTGCAGTGAGCCTACTCAAAAGCAGAGGAAAGTTTCCTTGTGTGGATGTGAACTGTTCTGTACTGCTTACTTGGAAACATTCCCAGGCATTCTTTTCTCTAATATACAGTTGGGTCTCCTATATCACGGCCGCGAGGGCTTAATCCAGTCCCAGGAAGCCCACCTTCTGCGTTGATTGGCAGCTCATTAATATGCAAATTTACCCCACAGCCTCATGTGTTTCAGCACTGTGTTGCTGTGTGTCAGTGTTTGTGTTGGCCGTTCCCACCCCATGCTGGGAAAAACCCCTTTTCGGCTCGGCCAGGGACACGGGTGCGGGGAGCTGCCTGGGCCACTGTCTCGGTGTCTCTCAGGGTGGGTAGACCGGGTCTCTCCATACTCGTGATAGATGAGTATGTCTTGGATAGTCACTCAAGAAAGTCTCGGACCCCTGAGAGTGTGTAAATCTTTCATAACTGCATGGCAGCAGCTCTGGGGGAGCAGCCTCACCGCCACTGCGCCTCACCGAGGGGGGAAAGGGGGAAGAGCAGCCCCGCTGCTGCACTGAGCCGCGAAAACCAGCAGAGCCACCGCACCGGGGGGGAACAGGGGAGGAGCGGCCCTGCCGCCGCCACCACACTGGGGCTGGGGAAAGCGGCAGTGCCGCTGCTGTCCCGGGGCCAGGAGGATGCAGCAGGCCTGCCGCGGCGGTTGTGCGAGTTGAGTTGCATATTCATGCTGCCTATCTGAATATTCATGCATGCCAGGTTGCACATGCGCAGTTGCAAAAACAGGCCTCCTTCATCGCTAAAAAATCATGCTGCTAAAATCTGAAGCTGTGGTATGGGGGTCGCAAAGTGCAAGAGGGCCGACTGTGCTACGTAGAAGAAGTTAATCCTGCTTTTGTGAAGAATCAAACTTCTTTTTTTCTTAGTGTATTAATGAATGTAACTTTTTTCTGCATCTCATAGCATTGTTAAAAAGACTTGGACCTGTTGGAGGAGAATACTATTCTTTTAAATATTCCTCCCTCATTCTTCTTCCAGCTTCCCATATCTTGGGTCAGTGTTCATTGAGCTGTTGTATGAAGAGCAGCATCTGCATCTAGCCATTTTGTAACAGAAAGAAGCAGCTACCAATGAATTTTGCAATTAGCCCAATTTAGGAAGCATGGCTCATAGGACTTATTTTTCTATGTGGAAAAAATTAACAGCCACATTTATGTTTTCTTAAATACAGCTACTAGTTATAGTTCTGCTTAACAAAATAGCATGTAGTCTTATAGCATGTATGGTCCATGATACTCTGTTATCTTGGTGCTCACTCCTGTGTGAAAACTGTTGTAGCAAGAGTGTAATTTTGTAGCAAAAGTGACCAGCCAGTGGATATTATGCAAAATTAAAGATTCATAATGTCTATAATAAATACAGTTATGCCCCATCATTTGTGAGGAACGGGTCATGCCAAGGACCTCGCAGAACGCCAAACACGCAAAGACATGCAGGTCATTAATATGCATACAGGCCATGCCCCTTGCTCCAACCCCTGACACTCCAGAGCACTGCGGACACTTTTCTGCTTCTCCCCTCATCACAAGGGAGCAAAGGGAACCATTTCCGAGCCCCCTCTGACTCAGGAGACCTGCCCCCCCCAAGAATCTGTGGACTTCTCCAGGCGTTGGGTGCTGGCAGCCCCAGTGTGGCATCCTGGCCCCGTGGCCACGCCGGCAGCCCCAGCGGGCCGGCGCAGGGCCAGGACACCACACTGGGATGCCACAGGAACAACGAGCACCGGGGTCGGGGTGAGGGAGCACGTGGGGTTTGGGCTGTGAGCGCGCAGTCGCAGCAGCCCGGAGAAGCCCACAGATTCTCGGGGGTGGGGTCGGGGGGGAGTCGGGGGTGTCTCCTGAGTCAGAGGGGCTCAGAAACCTGGCTGCTGCCACCACGCATGCTTGCCATTCCTCCACGGCAGGAAAGGGGTGTCTCCGGACTCTGCTCAGCATTCCTGGAGCCTGGGAAACCTTAACTACTTTGCAACACTGCGACACCCCGTGCCACTTGTGGCAGGGCGGGGGGAGAGGGCGTCGGTATCAGAGTTTCCTTCCCTTTAAAATCCACTGGTCCCGGGAGAGGCAGCGCTGCCCGTACAGTCCCAGAGAGTGGAGGAACAGAAGCCTCCTGGTGCAGCAACAGCTGCCCCCTCCCAGCACACAGCACTTGCCCCACCACGCTTGCCTCAATTTCGTGGGGCAGTTTCCTGGGTCAGGGACAGGGGCACAGTGCCACCATTGTGAGCCCCCTCCCTGCAGGGTGGAGTGAGTCCCGCTCCACAGGCACTGCGGCACCACCCCTCGGCAGAGCAGAGGCACTGCGCATGCATCGGCCCGGGAACCTCGCAGACGGCTGAAGCAAAATTGCAAGAAATTTTCCTCGCAAATCGCCGGGGTCATAATGGAGAGGTCACAATGCAGAGGGGATTCACTGTATTACTAAATTGGAAATTTACAGTAATGTTTTTATATATACATTTTTGTTTATTCTTACCATATTTTATATATTCCTACCCTCTTAATTGCAGGAAAAAATAAGCTTAAAATGGAGTATAAACCTTAAAAAATTAAACTACCATCCCAGTTTCAATATCTCTGCCTTGTGGAACCCAAGTTTTTTGCATCCAGTTCTGAGGAGAAGCTTTTCAAGTTGCATAGACCTACTAAAAATATTTTTGAAAGCAAACTGTGAAAAGCAAACTTAAGAAGAAAATCCTTTTACAAAAAAAGTGTCTCAGGATTATTATTTCATAAATGAAATTTTGTAAATGCCACGAGAAACCCCATGACCCATAGAAGGATTTGCTGCATTGGTTCTGCCCTCTACTTTTGTTTCCAAAGGGCTAGGCATACACAGCTTTGGTAAAATGAAATCAAATGATTAAGCATTTCAGCGATCTCCTACATAGGTGTAAAATTGAGCTATGTGCTAGAGAACATTGCTTGTGCATATTTGCAAGAGTTTTCCATTAGACCTGAAACTGTAAACTTCTCAGAAGAGGAATCTGAGATGCATCTTTGAACTGCTGGAAGATACTAGTTTGCAACATAGTCCACACAACACATCTAGCCCATTGTACTGTAATTTTCCTGCAATATGTTTGAAGCTCCGTGTAATTATGACGCAAAGAAATGTTACCTGTTCTTGAATGCTTGCAATGTATTTTGTGCTGCATAGTACTCTGGTTCAGAATTCCAATTTCTGCTTAAGCTCAGACAGTTCTGTCAAGAGCTACTTTCATGAGAAATCTCTACTATTCTCATATAAATGTTTTTGGAGGAAAGCTGGAAAAGATGAGGAACATAATTTAGTGGTTCAAAAATCAAGATTTATATTTTTAAATAAAATGACATGGCTTAAATGAATTTGATTCTATATGCAGTCAGCCCTCTTCCACTTTGTGCCTCCTAGATAGCAGCTTCACGTCTTTGTGGCATGATTTTTCAGCGATTAAGGAGGCCTGTTTCGCAACTGTGCCTGCACAACCTGACACACATGAATATTCAAATTAGGCAGTCATGAATATTCAAATAAACCCCCCATGCTGTGCCGCACGGACCATGGATACACTGCTTTGCCCATGCTGTGCCCACCCCGAGGCAGCTGCGGTAGTTTGGCTCCAGCTCCAGTGTAGCCGACCAAGGAATGTGGCACTCCCAAGGCAGCTTGGCTCCACTTGAGTGTGAGCCGCCCCCCAGCTCCACTCAAGCGCAAGCCGGCCCCTCTCCGAGTGCAATTATGAAAGATTCACACACTCTCAAGTTACACGTGGTGTCCAAGACTTTCTCGGGGTAGACGTCTACCCTGAATATGGAGAGACCGGGTCTACCCACCTGGAAAGACACTGGGACAGCGGCGCATGCTGCTCCCCATGCCAGTGTCCCTGGCCAAGCAGAAAAGGGATTTTTTCCAGTGTGGGGTGGCCGTGGGCACCAGGAAGCACTGACACAAACACTGACACACAGCAGGGCAGTGCTGAAACAGCGCTGGAGTGCCGGGGGGCGGTGTGAGGGTGTGGGACAAATTTGCATATTAATGAGCTGCGATTCTACGTGGACAGAGGGCTTCACAGGAGATGAACAAGACCCACAGTACTGTGGTATAGGAGACCCAACTGTATATGAATTTGTGGGATAAGGTTGCTCAGTCCGTTGTCCAGTCAAATTCTGAATATTTTCAAGGATGGGCATTCCATAACATGACTGTACAAAATATTCATGTGGTCATGGTGATTTTTTCCCCATGAATGTAGTTGGAATCTTGCTTATTAAAACTTGTAACCATTTCCCCTTTTTGTTTGATACAGAAACCATGTTCCTTTAAGAAGCCTGGCGTAGGGTGTGACTCCTAGTCAGGACCTTTGAACACTGGCTTTCTGGATTTTTTCTTTGCAAAACAAGTTGTAAAAAAATCCTTTGATAACAGACCCACCTTCTTAATTCTTCAGCTGTACTACTATAACATTTTCATCTGCTTTGTTGGTCCTATGAGGACTGAGAGTAGATTAAGACAAACAGAACTGTTCTAGGTAGTCTTCCTAGAAAACATTTATCTTTTATCTTGCTTACAAAAGCAATAAATGAAAGGCAGCATGATACACAGCAAGCTTCAAGAGGCACTGGTTTCAGCTGCTGCCTTGCTTGAAGCAGAGAGGAAAGACTTTTTTGACACCAGATTGGTAATGTGAAGTGAAAGCATTTAGAAGACTACCTGGCAATTTTACGTTTCTGAGTGTTCAGATTAAATCACCCACCCTTTTATCCTACATTTTTTTCAGGAGTGACTTTTAATGAAGTTATGATAGAGTTTCTAAACTAAACAATTCAGTCTTTAAATCCCTACGTAAGGATAGTGTAGGAGAAGACTCTGTAAGTTGTTCTGAGGCTGCACATAAAACTGAACAGAACTGAACATTATAGACTTTGTCAGGACATGAAAAATACAAACTGTTGTGTTTTTTATCAGGTGGCTGTTCTGACCTGGGTTGAAGCATCATTTATACTTTGTCTTCTGTTTCTCCCAGTCTGGAGCTCAGTCTATGAACTAGATTATGAACTAGAAGAATTTTTAAGTGCTGTGGTTTTAATGACCCAAGTTTAGCCCTGGAACCATTTCTTATGCACAGTCTTGGCACATTAAATTTACATTTTCTAAAATGCTTAGGAATAATTTTACAGAAGCTTTTTCCTTCCAAATGATTATATAAGTGAATCATTATGTAGTCAAGTCTACAATAATGAACCAATAAGTTTAAAAAGGGAAGAAATGTACACTGGAAACCTGCACCCTGCTAGTCATACCAAGAAACAGTCTTCTAGGAATCATATTAAAGCAATCTTTGTGCCTGTTAATAAAAGGTACTACTGTATGTGTTTATTGTTGTTGAACGCATAATTAGTTATTTAAATAGAGTGATTGCTTAATTGAGAAACTGAAAGGCCATCTGCACAGCTGTGTAAAAATATTTGTATGAGAAAAATGGAAGCAGCTGTTTAATTTCATTTTTTTTATTTCTTTATAAACTCAATCTTGCATATATTCTTTTACAGGAGGCTGGTATTTGCATGTAAGTCAATTATACCTTTCTCATTTCTTGTGGAAAAAATCATGTTATATCTATTTCAAAGAATGTAAGAGCCACTGAGATTGTAATTGTTATCTTGTATCTCTGAGAGGCTATTGAACTACTGGTGGATTTCTGCAGTACGTTGGAGGATTTGACTTCACCACATTGTTAAGTGAAAAACTTAATAGTATCTTAATATACCAATCCAAGGTCCCTGAAGAATAATAGTAATTCAGAATGTGTCATATACCAAGTATTTCTTACTGGCTAAGAGGTATAAACCCAAGTATACCTAAGAGAAGTCAAAGCCTAGTTATTTTATAAGATTGTGAGGTAGGCAAAAGTTTAAGGGAAAATACTGAGTTATAATATTACCTTGGCAATGCTTTAAAGAAAGGTATAAAGCATATACTATTGTAGGTTTTCAGATATTTAGAAACAGAAAAAGTGTATCTCTTGAAAAAGTATAACATCTTTGAGTCCTTTTGTGAGAATACTTTCGGCTGCATGAAACATGAAGTAGAGACTTCAGCATAAACGTTGAAACTGGTGCTTTAGAATAAAATACTTGATCTTTAATCATACCTTTAAGTCCTTTTCTCAATTCTGATACAGATTGAAACAAGAAAGGCCACTGTTATGGAATACTTTGAAAGAAGAATGATTCTAAACTCCTAATATTTTTTTCTGGTTGATGTCACTGATTTTGCCAATCTCACAGGAGGACAAAAAGGAAAATAGAACTTCTGAGGAATGCTGTCCTTTCATGGGGAGAGTAGTGAGGAGTGGAGAAGGAAATGTTTTGCACATCTGTATGGGCAAATGATGAACTGAACCTGTAGATCATGCATGGTGACTCATGTCTGATATGTGAAGGAAAAAAATGTAGGCTGTGGTACTGTCAGAAGGTGCTCTACATCTTCTGGCACTGCTATAGCTGTTCTATGAATTATCTGCTCATTAAAGTCCATTAGGTAGCTTCCAAACTGAAATACTTATTTATTATAATGATGCTATAAGCATCCTTTGACTTTTTTTTGAAGGATTATAATTACCAATTCAAAAAATACAGTGTGCATAATTTAGGGTTGCTTAATACATTTAATTATTGGGGGAAAGGTACTTTCAAAATTGTAATGAGTGTGAACAAAGAGGCTCACAATACAATTAATCAAAATCACTCCTGGCCTGTATCTTGTCAAGGATGGATGCCACTTTAGCTTCAGATGTCTGACTGTCATAAAGCAAAACCATTCTGAGAGGAAAAAATACTAAATTAATGCAAAAACATTGTATTTTTTCAGAGAAAGATCAGTCTTGCAATGTCAGTCTGTCCAGACACACCTCTTTTTCCAAAACTTCAGGTCTTGGTCAGCTGAAAGAAAAGTTATTTTCAAAATTACTACTAGCGTGGGCAGAATTCTTGTCCCTCAATTCAGTAGCAGCCTTTTTTTAAATAGTTGGAGACCCAAAAATGTTTTTTAATGCAAACTGCTGGCTGTCACTTCCAAGGCCTTGTTTGATCTGAATAGACAACGCCTGTTGGGACTCCTGGATTGTGACTGGTCTTCTCTAAGTTATTGAGAGGAGTATGGATAGGGCCCAAGAAACTTGAAAGCACTTAAGACAGATTTTTGTTCTATAAATATTCCCCTGTGACACTCTCAGTCAAATGCTGTCACCTTTAAGTGTGTTGTTCTTTGATCTCTTTGCTTACACATCTGTAGACCATGTCTAGACTAGCTGTGCTGAACCAGATCCTTTTGAGTCAGAAGAATAAAATCTCCTGTAACTTTGCCAGATACTGCAAATGAGTTCATCTTTCCCTCAGATGCTATAATAAACATTACCTGTATTGCAGAGCTACTTGAACTGGATGTACTGATGGCTACATATAGACTCAAATGTGTGGCTTGAACTGCAGGAGCATTTAGATTCCTTTTACAAATAATTTACACAAGTAAAATAGTTGTAAAATGCTTAATCATGTCTCTAGATAATCCCAGCACTCTCTTGCTTGGGAAAAACAAGGAAGGTGGGATTTTTAAGATCTGATCCTTCAGGAGCTGATTTAATCATCAGAAAATGGTGACTCTGCACTGAAGTGACAGTCTTGGCTTTCTAACCTTCATGCAACTGGAGATTATGGTCTGATGTTCATATAGCCGCACCACTGGTGGAAATTCTCCATAAATACAAATTTCAAATTCTTCACAGCCACTGAGAACAAGGTCTTGTAGAGATACAACAAAATAGAAACACAAACACAAGTTGAAAGCATTTAGAATGATACCAAAAATGTAAGACTAAAATAGACACCTTCAGGGTATGTTCTTCAGGGACAGAAAAGCTGTGTATAAACAGAATGGAAAACCTACCAAGAGGTAATAGATGTTTTCTCCGTATTATAGGGGGCAGGGGGAAGCTCATTCTGGTACTGATGCTTCATCTTATAGTTCATGAAGATGACAGAAAACTGAGGGCACCTAACAGGACAGTAAGGGTAGGAAAGCAGAGAAAGCCCCTGCTTGTGTGTAAGTTTTCCTCTGTACCCAAGGAACTGAATTCTGGATAACAGTATAACGATATTTCTTATCTGCTTACAGCCTGTAGGTTGCCAGTCTTTTGTAAGGGTCTGAGAGTTAACAGTCAGCAAAATGGTGGAAGAAGACATCAAAATGAGTGTTAGGAGATTAAAAATATAGGAAAGGGAGAGAGAAAGAGGAGGAAAAGTTGAAAGAGAAAAATGGGGAGGATGTTAATAATCTGTTTCAGAATATAGAGGAAGAAACATAGAGACTAAAATATTGATTCATCCTTACTGGGGAAAAATATTGCCTATGGATGTTAAAACTGTGATATCAAACATTGATGTCAGAACTGAGGAAGGTAGCTTTGGGATATATAAATTACTGTGGGTTTGCTAGCTCTTGATGGTTACCTCACAGAGGTTGTAGAGATTAGATATTTTAATTATTCACTCAGGTAATGCATTTAGGATAGAATATTGATATTTAGTCTACAAAATCTTAATCCAATAGGTAAAGCATAAATTTGACCCAGGAATCAACAAAGAAAACTGTCAGCTGCTGAAAATAAAAAAAAAGATAATTCAGTAGATCTATTTGTTTATATCTCTTATACTTTCATATTTAAGTTGAGAATTTTTAATAAGTTAAATCATTGCAATGCAGAGAAAAATATTTCCAAAGTAAGAAAGGAATGTCTTTTCTCCAATTATGATCTCTCAAAACAGGATGTTAAATTAACTTCAGGCTTTGCTAACAATTTTCCATGTGCTTGTACATAAAGTCTAGAGATTTCAAAATGACAAAGCTTTTTTGTAATAAACCAAAGCAGGCCGAAGTCATGTTATGTCACTGTAGACTCAGCATTAATGACAATGTTTCATCTCAGTTTCTGCCAGTCTATTTTATTTTAAAAATTACCAGGCATACTTTAAAGACCATTTTTACCTGCAGTTGTCCTTAAAACTACGTATTTTGTAATTTTCTATCCAAGCATCCCTGTTTATGCCTTTTAAAACAGAACTTCTATATGGGTGTATAAGTTGGCTTCTTCTGGTGTGAGTGACTGTTGCTTCATAAGCGATAAAGACTGTGAGGAGTGTTGTGATGGAAGTTCTTGTGTGCAGTCTGCCCATCTTTGACAATCCTGTCCTCACTGGAGTCAGAAGTTTTGCTGGGGTTGCCATGGGTGTGGAACATCTGCTCACACAAAACTCTCTGTTTGCACTTCTGAATAGATCTCTCATTTCTAGTAGCAATTTGGTACTTCTCTGCTTTGGGTGATGAACTCTTGGGACT
>WEKX01011676.1:37240-50473 GCA_013390025.1 Pitta sordida
CGCTGGAGGCGGCCGGCGCAGCGGCAGGAGGAGCGGCAGTGCTGGTGTCGGCGGTGCTGCGGGAAGGCTCCGGTAAGAAGGCGCTGTGTGTTTTAAAAGTTACTTACTGGGGGGGATTTTGTTTCTCGGGAACAGAACGAGGCAACGGAGGACGCACACCTGCCCGCAGCCCGGCTGGCAGGCGGAGTCCCCAGATGTTGCAGCCGCATAAGCTTCTCCAACTTAGACCAACTTAAAGTATGGGTTTGTTGTAATGTTGGAGTTCTTTTCCTCTCTCAGTTAATTGCTGAAAACGTATGTGTTAGTCTGTAGCTGCGTTAAAATGTGCCAAGTGCACTTAGTAATTTCTTTAGTATGGGAAAAGGCTTTTTCGTTCTGAGGAAATAAGAAACACTAACAAGAATCTGTCGAAATTGTTGGGATTCTTTTTTTCCCCCTGGAAGCGAGATGGTAGCAGCTTGTACCTCATTATGAGGCAAACAGATATATCAGAGTTTGAACACGGAGAACTTAAGGGCAACATCCACTGTGTTCCACCTGAGTATCTGCTACATCGAACACCCTCTAACTCATTCCAGGGATCTAATCCATAAATCAGCCTGTTTCTTTTTGAGTCAGGTACATTTCCTTAACAGTAACATTTTAACATAAATAAACCTTCTTACTATTAATGATTTTTGCATTTGGTAGCCTGTGTGAGAAACAATGGATGGATAGAATTAGTAGATAAACTTTGTAGCTGGAGTGGAGGTGATGAACATGATGCTCTCTTTTAGATCAGAAACAACAACAGTGATATGACACTGGAAGGCAAAAAAGTGAAATAAAGTTTGAGAGAGTGCGTTTTAACGTCCACTTTCAAATCAGCTGGAGAGTGTTCCCCTCAACCCCTGAACTCCCTAGCATCTGGATGTCAGAAAGGTTAAGTATGTTCAAAGATTACTAAGTGGAAGAACACAAAATTCTGTGAGAAATAAACAGTTGTAACCCCTGTCTTTGGCAGCTGCTGTAAGAAAATGAAAGTGGAAAGAATGTGTGGAGAAGGTAAGAGTTGTCCTGGTTTCAAGCATCTGCTTTTGAGTACTCTGAGACAACATCCTCAGCTGGATGGACTTGATGGTCCTAGAAAGGGAAGTGACACACTATGTTTCTGCATCTGTGGTTTCTGGTTACCACCCTCTGATACTGGTGGAGTTTGGGCCATATTTTATCTATTTTTCTGTATGCTGTCCAGCTGTAAAGGCATAACAATTATGGCTTTTTGAAAAGCAGTAGTGGTCACAAGGAAACATTCAGATTTCAGTTGCTTATGTTGGCACCACCTTTATGCTGATGTTACACTGGGGATGCAACCAAGGGGTCCACACACTGAAAACTGTGTACCAGGTCCTATAGATTTTGTGTGGCATAACCTAAACTATGCCTGCTATTTTCTGGCCTAATATGTGCAAATAATTCTAGTCAGTCAACAGGCTGGCTGTGATCATCTTAAAAATGCCTTGGTGAGAGGTAAGAGACTATATCTCTGGAATTCTTTAGAAAAAGCAGTTCAGAAGAATAAGTCTTACAGCATTTGCGTAGCTGTTACAGAAAGGCATCAGGAGTCATAGAGTGACTCCAGCTTTTGAGGTTTTCCAGGAAGTAACTGATAAAGAAACTAAGACATGCACCATATGAGTCATAAAAAGCTCGGTTCTGCAATATAAACAGCAGGGGGCTGGCTCCAGCAAGGGAGTTATATTTTGCTTAGTTGTCAACAAGTCAGGCCTCATCAGACCTCTTACTGAAGTACTCAGAAATGGAGAAGTGTATTGCAGATACACTAGTTTTTGCAATGTGGCCAAGTGTGATGCACAGGTCCCTTTCTTTTGAGTACAAGACAGACAGCTGTGAATAACGAGGAGATCTGTAATTGCATCACACCCAGACAGAGGCATCCGTAAGCAGGGGACAGGATACACAACAGCCTGTGGGAGACCCACTCATCCTCCTACCGTGTGATCTGTCCTATTATCTAACTGCAGTGTGGCTGGTCTGCTGTGTCAGGAAACAAGCTCCTGGCCCGTGCAGGATTCCCTGACCAATCAAAGACCTTTTCTTTTTGGATTGACTGTGGAATACCATTTTCTTGTATGTGTTATGTATTGTTTGGTGAGAAAGTCTTTCTGCATGCTTGATCTTCATGCAAGGGCAAGTCAGCATCCCAGATCTTACTCAAAAATGCATGGCTCTCTGCAGGTATTTTCCAGATTCACACGTGCTGGAAGCTTTTGTCTCACAGAAAATATTATATGTTCTTAATTTTAACAATTAATAACATTTGTCCAGTATATACTCTCCTATTGCATACACTGAAAAGAGCTAAAGTTGACCCAGCTACTGTCATGCCACTTGGCAGTTTACACATACAGAGAGCGCCAAATATTAAATACGGAATCCAGAAAATGTTCTCTCTGCAAGATTTTGCTGTGCTGGGACTCATTGAGCTAAGGCAGGACTGCGGGATCCCACCAATCTGTGACACCTAGAGCCCTCTTTGGAACCTACTCTAGTAAAAAAAAAGTACAGTTTATGATTCCATATGCACTGAAAGGCTGCTGATGAAGAGGAGGCTGGAGTGCACAGTATTTTGGTCAAAATGTGGATGGAGAGGAGGAGAATGCTGCATGTGGCTTAGGAGTTACTGTGTCTGTCTTCGAGGGAGAATATTGCAGTTGTTTGTGGTACATGCAAATAGTACAGTGTTAGTTCCTCAAATTTCTTTGTAACTATTACACACAGAGAAGTTATGTATAATAGTCCAAAAATGAATTTCCTGTCCTATAGGAGACATTGTTATGTATAGATGAACTTGCAATGCAGGTCATCGTATCTAAACACAATTTCATGAAGTATCACCAGGACTGTGGGTCTCAAAACACTAGCCCAACTTTCTGGTCTTGGCTTAGTGTTAGAGCTATTTTATTTGTTGAGGGAGCAAGGCCTTCAAGATCTGAAGTCTTGGTACCTTAAGAACCATAAACATCTTAAACTTGCTGAGGCCTTTGACAGAGACTCCTAATGTCTCAGTGTTTTCCTGTGTCTCCCAAGTTCTCTTCACCATGCTGTGGAAGGAAATTAGGTTGCTTTGATGTGATCTGTTGTTTTGATAGTGATTTATTCTCCCTGCCTTCTTGGTGCTTAGAAATGCTGTGTGAGTAAACACAAATATGATTCTGTAGTGAATTTGCATGGCTAGGTTTTGGCAGTGAGTGGGATAATGTGGTGGCTTCTGAGAGAAGCTTCCAGAAGCTTCCCCCATGTCCAACACAGCAGCACTCAAAAGTGGCATGGCTTCATTTGGGCCACAACAGCCTACTGTCAGTCTCCACTCTCCCTTAAACCTCGTCACTGGCCATATGGGGCTGTTAAAGGGTGAGTGAGTCCTGCTGATCTCCGGTAGATCAGTCCTTGGCTCTCCAGTAGATGAATTAGCTCATGAATGGGAGTTATGGAGTCTCAGTTGGTGCAATATTGGTATACTGTTCTGGAAGCAATTGACAGTTACTGGTCTTCAACTTGCAGCAATCTCAGAATGAAAGGATCTTCTGAGAAGCCAGGCAAGGCAGATAATCGTTTGATCTTCTCTGTATTCACAGTAGCTACACCAAAAGCCTCTCAATACTACTTTGAATCTTTGAAGTACCTTCTCCTGAGGTAGTTGATGCTAAGGATACCAACAGCCTCTACCAGTCCTGATCTCATAAACCAGTCTTTATCTCATTCATTATGTTTTCACTCCTCTGTCCAGTTGCAGAGAGGAGTGATAGAGCAGCTTTTGTGGGTACTTGGTTCCCAGCCAGGGTCAACTCATGGCAGTTTCTTATACAGATATAATGCCTTTCACAGCTTATCGTGCAAAGCCTCTATGCTCACTAGTTTTCAGCTACTGACGTTTTACAATTTTCTTTTGTAAGTTGTGCAAGAAATAATATCATCTCTACTACTTCTGTACATCCATCTTCATATGCACTTGAAGCACTGATAATGGTGAAGTCTGGGAGCGGTGGCAGGATGACTGTGTTCACCCACTGAGCTGGCTGTGCCCATGCTGATGTCCTGACACGGAGCATCCTAAAGAGCTCTGCAAGGGGAAGAGACTACAGCAAAGGCCAGGAGATAGGTTGGCAACTCTCCTTGAGAAGATCTTCCTAAAGAGCTCTGCAAGGGGAAGAGACTACAGCAAAGGCCAGGAGATAGGTTGGCAACTCTCCTTGAGAAGATCTTGCTGATGTGACAAGCTCTGAATTTGTTGGGGGGGGAGGATTGACTCAAAGAGGATGATTTACAGCAGCAGTTTGCAGAGAGTCTGGAAGCAGTGCGGTGAAGGAAATGGAGAAATATTTTCAGCTATTAATGGGAGCTTTTCTGCAGATTGATACAGTTTCTCATGTGTTCCCGTCTAACAGAAAATTTCCACCCTCTTTTATGGTTCACAGGTTATTCAGAGTTAGAAGGGACCCTCAGGATCATGTAGTCCAACTCCCCACATACTAGAACATGTCACTGAGCTCCTCATCGAGTCTTCTCTTAAACACCTCCAGGGATGGCGACTCCACCACCTCCCTGGGCAGACCATTCCACTGAGAGATCACTCCCTCTGTGAAAAACCTCTTCCTAACATCCAGTCTAAACCTCCCCTGGTGTAGCTTAAGACCATGTCCTCTTGTTCTGGTGTCATCAGCCTGAGAGAAGAGATCCACACCCATCTGGCGGCAACCTGTTGGACTGTTGGAGTCTGCCCATTTCTCTATTCTGTCAAGGTCCCTCTGAAGGGCCCTCCCGCTCTCCGGCAGCTCGACATTTGCCCCCAGCTTGCTCCTCCTTGCCAATGAATACGCGTTCTGGCCCTTTGGATCTCATTTTTATGTCATACATACAACAGTTTAGAAGTAAAAGTTAATCCTCTCTCCACTGCAATAGTATTGCTTTAAACTCCCATATAAGTCAGAACAAAGTTGTTAAACTTTGCCTCAAATTGTCTCAGATTAGAAGGGAGTAAATTGCTTGCTGGAGTACGTCGGTTTTAATTTTTATTTTTTAGTTTTTGTCTTGGCTTCTGGCTTTATACTACACTAAGTCCTTGATAAGCATGAATGTTCTAATCTCACAGAGTCAGAGCATTTAAATACTAAATGTATAGGCAATCAGACTTTGGGAAGATTAATGGCTGACTGTCTCTGGGCCTCCTTAACACTTTCTTGCTTTAAGAAGGCTGCAAATCCTCAGACTGGCAGGGCAGAGTAGTGTGGGATATACCAAAGGGTTGGCTGAGAACCTTTTCTTTCCAGGCCTCCACCAAAACAGCTTCCATCAGAAGTTATTTTATAGCAGGTCAGATTAGTTGGGAATGCAGAGAAACCAGGTTCACAGAATCACGCAGAATCACAGAATATTATGAGCTGGAAGGGACCCACAAGGATCATCTAGTCCAACTCACTATTCACAGCCCTCTTGTGCTGCTCTCTTCTCGTGTAACGCTGCAGAGGTTGTTCAACTCTTTTCCTGGCCAAAGAGCAGAGACAGACTTTCTTTACCTCAGCATATCTTTGGGACATGGACATATGGGAATCAGTGTAAAATATTTTACTGAACTGGTGGGAATTGCCACTGGAAGCAAGTGGAAAAGGGCATCCAATCTTTTCTAAAGAGCATACAGGCAGTTGGGACCGAGTAGCTGTGTAGCAGACAGATAAGCAAAGCAACTTACTGTCTGCACAACAGGTTCTGTTACAAAACGCAGACCTGTGTGTCCTGTGCAATGAAAAGTCCTCATGTTTAGCACTGAGACAAAGTCATGCGATACACATAAGTGCCAAATCTTTGCTCTGAATCTTTGAACCTGTGTTTCCCATGTATGTGGAAAGAACCTGTCTTTCCTCTTCCAAATGCACAAACCAGGCTGTGGTAAACTGTAGATTTTTCTTGCTATTTTTCCTTGGGTCATGGTGTTAAGTCTTCGGGGTCTTAAAATTATCATTTCATTAGGGTTGAATCTAAAAGTGATGACGTATTTTTCCACATCTTGCAATTAAACATGTGAGTAATAGTACTGTAATTTTGTAGTTCTTTAGCTGCCTATAGTTTAGAGAATACTATCAGGTAGGCAAGACAGAGCAAGGAGGTGCGCTGTGTCGAATGAGGCTGGTGGTGAGTGTCAGTGTGTTACTGGGGCATAGGCTGAAGCTTCAATGCAGGGGAAGTGGGTGGAAAACCAGACAAACTTGATAGAATCAACTGACCTAGATTTAATGCCACTAAAAAGAACTCCTACAGAAATTCCATGATCACTATCAATAGATAAGTTTGCAATGGAAATAACCAGCTAGCAGCAGTAAAAACTAGCACATTAATGAATCAACTTTTCAAGCTAGAAGCGTTGAGTAATCAGGCAGACTTAAAAGTTTTAATTTAGTCAGATGGTTTACAAAAAAATAAACTGCTTAGCAGAGCACAATTCCTTTTCGCCTTCCCTAGCTTCCCAGGAACATTGTCCTCATCCGGAGACTCATCAACACCCAGACTTGATTTGTATAGGTCAGAGGGAAAAACAGAAGGAACTAACATCTTTCCACAGAGCTGGTCATGCAAACAACGAAGTTTGCATTGCTGTGCGAGCAGGTGTGTATTAAGCAAACAGAGGAATTTTTTTTTAGGGAGAATTTTCCTGAAGTGTTTTTGTCTGGAGGAGAGGGAATTGTTCCCATGGTTCCTGCTGTTTTGTAGAAATGGTGTTAGTTGCTGTAGTACATTGTGACCTGGTTTCTAAGGAAAGGTGTAGATGATGATTTTGTCTCAGATACCTTTTAGGGATAGGGGAGTAATAGGCTGGAGAAAGCACCTATTCTGCTCCTTTGTTTGACTCTTGTTGTTAATGCTACCTACATGAAAACTCCCTCATTGATCCCTCTCACTATTCTTTTCTTTCATAATTTCCAAACCTCTGTTCTGCTGTGCCTGTTCTTTTCAACATCCATTCTCTTTTTATTTTTTTTTTAACCTAGGTGACAGCAAGGAGCTTAGTTCATGCTGTACATAGAAGGACTTCTGCATACAAGAGAGAACCACATAGTGGAGTAAGAGCACTCCTGATCCCCTGCATCTGCTCTCCTTTTTTCCTCTCCTTCCATAGACTTGCATTCAGACTTGACCTCTTCACCTGACTTGTTCTGTGACAAACACAGAGGTGGATTGCCTCCCAATAGCATTTATAGTGAGTACGATGTATTTCAGATCCACCAAGGAGCGAGCACTGCCTACTCAGAGCCTGAACTTTCCAAGAATCTCTATTCTAGTAGCAGCCAGTGTATCTTGTCGCTCCATGCTCTGGGTTAACCGCTACCAAACCAATGTGACAACAGATAAAGAAACGATTCCCATCACCTGGCCATCTGGCATGACTCCAAAAGTAATTTGTGGCATCTCTGTAGAGAGTCACAGACATCTTTGTTGGGTAATGATAAAGTAGAAAAGAAGTAGTACAAATTCAATAGAGCTACACATTAGGAGAGATCATGGCTTTTGTTTTTCTGTAGCTCAGTGTAGCTGGTGGTTGACATTAGACTTTTTACGTATTACCTACTGAGCAGGTCCTTCGGGAAAGACTGGTGGAAGGCAGAGCAGGGAGGCCAGTGGACATTGGCTGATACATGCCTAGTTTTCCTTAGCAAAGTTGTAATGCATTGGCTGTTGCAGGCAAACAGGTTTCAGACTTCCTCAGGTAGCCCTGCCTGCGTGTCTGCTGCTGAACCTGTTGCTTCCAAGAACAAAGGAGTGCCTTTCTATCTGGCATAGGCTTGACCCTCTCTGAGCAGAGTTCCCTTCATTCTTCCTGAACAAACTCCAACCTTCAAAGCAGGAGGTTTTTTTCCTTATGGCTGGGGGTACACCTGATACTTCTTGGCTCCATCAGGATCTGGGCTTCCTGTGATAAGACGTGGGTGGTTCATACTGGCTTCAACCTGTGGGCAGGATCCAAGGAGCTTGTGGGCATTGTAGAACCACCTGGAATCACCTTTAATCACTGAAACACTTCAGTTTAGTGGAGCAGAGACTCTATAAAAAAAACCACAATGAAGAAACTATGTGCCAGGAAGCTGAAAAATTCCTTGTTGTTCCAAGCAAAGTAGTTCACAAGCTGTTAATAAATCAATGTGTTCTGAATACAGACGAACTGGGAACACCTCTGTACTGTGTGGACTGCAGGTGACACTTGCCATGCAGAACAAGAGAAATGTGAGTTGGTAATTTGTCCCTGCTCAGGGTGAAGGAAGCTGTAAACTCCTCCTGTGCAAGAATGTCGTTGACATCACTAAGTTACACAGGCTGGGAGTTGCTGTTACTTTGGGTACACTGAGCTTATGAAAATAGCAGAAGTAAGAGTGTGAGGAGCTGCAGTAAAGCCCTGGTCTCTCTCAGGAACCTGTGCTCTCCATATGTGAATCATTAGGGTTTTAGTAAACTTGGAACACACCTTCAGAGAGGCAGTGTGAGTCTGAACCCTGCCAGTTTCTTTCTGTTAAGGGAACCTGTTCATTCCCCAGAGTTGCTTAAATGCCCCCTTGACCCTCTACAGAGAGGTGACCTCAAAGAGGGCTGAAGCTGCTGCGTTGCTGGTGGATATGAGCCATTGGAGATTATACAGAGAAGGAACTTGATTCTCTGGGCTGACTCAGACTTGTGCTGGATAGAGCAGCTTCCAGTCTGGCTTTTCTCCATGGCTTCTGAGTGCCGCTGTGGGATGACAGAGATCTGGGGGTGTTCCTGGCAGAGGATTAGGATTGGATGCAATGCTGCTATCCCTGGAATACTTCGCTTTGGGATACAACAAGGCTGTGCCATCACAAGGAGAGCTGGCAGAGTCATGGTGCAAAAGCTGGGCTCTTTTCCTGGCTCCTGTTTCACGGGGCCATGACTTCCCCATGAATGTATCATCCAGCCCATCTCACAGACTGTGCTTTGGGCCAAATTGATGATCCTTTGCAGTTCCTCATATCTTTCCACCAGCTGCAGAGGGACTTCAGATGCTTAGTCTGAGTGAGGTATGTCTTAGGTGTGTGGTAGAGAGACCAAGATACAGAACAGGTTCTCTACTGATTTCTTTCAAGGCCAAATCCAGAAGTAGTCTGGATAGTTTAACCACATTAGATTCTGCTCCCTGACATAAAATAAGTCTTGATGTGGTGGAACAACCTTAAGCAGTCTAGTGGAAATACCCCTGTCCGTGATAGGGAGTGGGACTAGATGACCTCCCGTCCTACCCAAGTGTTTCCGTGTCTTTGTTATTCTATGAAATAATGTATGATGATGTGGTTATATGGTTTCTCAGCAAAAGTGCTCTAAACTTGATTTTACTCTGAAGGATTTTTTTTCTTTAAAAAAGTGTTATTCCAAATAAATTAATTTGTCCTCATAGGAGGCTATTCAGAGCAGAAATTTGAACCATCATATCTTATAATCTACAGTTTCAGCTGGTGAATATCTGATTGTTCTGTTCTTCCACCAACAGCTCCTATTTTTACTTTCAAGGGCTGTGGGCTTACAGGGAGGTGGACATGATTTCTCTCCATTCTTCTTTGTGTATGCGTGGTCTACTTCCTCCCAGAGAAGAGACGCTGGAATGGCATGAGTTGTCCTATGCTACCCAGAAATGTAGCTCACCAGCTGACCCACAATTTCTTTTTCTGCTTAGCACAGGGAAAATGCAACAGTTTATAAGGTTCACTTTTCAGTGGTTGGTGAATACAGTAGAACTGCAAGTGGGAACACTCAAAACCAATTTAAATCTAACTTACCCTGATTGGTAGTGTTTCCCTAGTATCTTAGATACTCAGTGTTACGGAAGTATTAATAATAAAAATTAAATAATATAGGAATCGTAAGCCTCAGTTTTGCAATAACCTTGATACCTGTGTAGTAGAGAACAATGGTTTTAGCCAGTGTGTTTAGATCACAATGCAACAAAAATTACACTGCATTCAAGTGAAACTATTGAACATTTTTTAGAGAGTCAGATCATCACTCCCTTTGAGGATCTGCCTTGCAAGTCAGGATTGCCACTTCTACAAATTTTTACCAAAAATAACATTTTTTAATGATGAGAAAATGCCAATGAAGATGCAAATACTGCTTTAATCCATTTCAATTTTGACCAAAAATCCTAATCTGTAGAACAAGCCAAAATGTAGATTGTTGCCACTTCTAACACTTAGTTCTCATTTAAAACTGAATTTCCTTTAGTAAGTACTTTTTTTTCCAGTTCAGTTTAAACAAAAAATACTGAAATAGGAAATGTTTCTATTAAGTTTGGAAGAAATACATTGATTTGAGGCAATGCAGATGTTTTCTGGGAGTGCCAGTGAAATGCAAAATCATTCATTTGTTCACATGGCTCATAGAACAAGATATTCAGGGTTTTCCAGTCAGATTGCACCTGATGTTAGCAGCACACCTTACCCTTGCTTAACCCTTCTCAACATCCGTATTGCAGAAGGCACACTAGAGCCCTGCTGTCAATCAGAAGAATTGCAATTAATGCCTGCGGTTCATGACTGTAAGCTCTTAGCTGAGCCACTTCCCAGCAAACAAATTGTGTTCTCGGCCACCTGAAGCCTGAGCAGGATTTTCTCCTCTTCCCAACAACATCACCCATTTTTATTTTGCAATTGGATCCTGAGCAATGTGCATGGCTTTATGAAATAAGAAACCTTTGACATCGTAATCTTTGCAGTTGAGGGCGCAATCTTTGAGAGACTAAGAGCATGAAAGATGGATGCTCTGCTTTCGTCCATCTTCACTGAATTGTGAAGGGACAATCAGTTCCTAGATTTTTTTTTGTGTCTTGCATTAGAGTGCTGGTGACAAGGGAAATGCAGATTTTTGACATAAAAAATTGATAATGGGTCTGTTAAACAGACTGATATATGTGGTTTTGCTTAGCCACCACGAAGGGGTAACATCTGGAAAGTTTAGAAGTAGCATGGTGAGTGTGGTGCAGAGGCAGGAGAGGATGATTTCCCTGGGAGCCAGGGCTTGTGAAAAGGCTGTATAACCTGGTGATGATCTGGTCAGAAGTCTTATGCCAAGTGAAGACATGGGACTCCTGCCATTCAAGCATTCAGACAATTCAAACATTTTAAAAAAAGGGGCAAGATGGCAATGCCAGGCTCAAAATATAAAAACATAACATAAAATCTTAACGCAAAAGATGCAACATTGGTCTTCTGTATAGTATGGCATCATCTGAGGAAAAGATTTCATGAACAAGATAACTGAACTTAGCATCTGGTCAGTGTTACTCAAGCTAGGTGTTGTGGGTAGATATAAGTTCTCATGTGCCACATTCAGTCAGTCAGTGAGTGATTTCCTGCTCCTCTGGGGAGGACTATGTGTACAGTGCACTACTATGTTTGAGTAGGGGTTTGAGTACTACATGTGGTAAGAAATAAGAGTTTTGCACTTGAGTCAAAACCTGATGAGATTTGAGATGGCCCTTCTGTCCCAAGGGTTTAGTTTCCTGGTCTTACACTGTTCTTCAAGAAATCCCCATCTTTTCCAGAAGTTAACTTTATCCTGGTGTCTCGGTTTAAGACCAGCAAAGGGTTATTTATCACTCCTTGGACGAGAGATCATTAGAGATGTAACAGGATTTATTTACAAAAAAAGGAACAGGGAGTATAAATGGGAAATAATTTGTATGCAAGTAATATTAGCTCCAGGAAACACAAACCTGCGGCTCCCTCCTCCCAACATGCGACACGCCCCACTCCCATGCGATAGAATCCCTCAAACCCAACCCTCACCAAAACACCAATACCCAAAAGAAAATCCCAACAACAGCAAAATACAGATAAAAATGTTAGCGATGTCCACCGGCTATCATCAGGGAAGGATGTGCATTAGCGAGGAGTAACGGATGATGCCGATGTTCCACAGATTCAGCTGGGAGGAATAGCAGCAGGAGCGAGACGCAGGAGCTGGAGCACCAGATGACTCACGATGGGTGAAGCGAGGGCGAGAGAGAGAGCCTGTCTTGCGCTGTAGCTTTTAAAAGCTCTCCAGTCCCTTCCCTGGTAGTCCCTCCCCACTGGCCCCCACACACCCCAGGAGAAAATGGAAAAAATTCAAAAATAAAATCAGGTACATGTGTGTTAACCCATGACGCCTGGTGAGAGACCAATTATTTAGAAGATGAAGGGTCTAGCAAGTAAGTCATATAAGGAGTGGCTGAGGGAGCTGGGGTTTAACCTGAAGAAGAGATGGCTCAGGAGAGACCTTATCACTCTCTACAACTACCCGAAAGGTTATACGTACCAAGGTGGGAGTTGGTTTCTTCTCCCAGTGACAGGATAAGGAGTAAATGGCCTTAGGCTGTGCCAGGGGAAGTCCAGGCTAGATATCAGGAAGAATTTTGTAGTACCCTGGTAACTACAGGTGAATCACTCTCACTTCATTGCCTAGTTAAATTACGGGGAAGATTATTCCAGGGGTTATTTAAAAATACCTGAAAGATTAAGCAGCCATCAGTCACAGCCAGTACAAGTTAATGGGGAGAAGGTCCTGCTTGACTAACTAAATGCCCTTTTCTTTGACACGATAACTCATCTGTTTAATCAAGCAAAGCCAACTGATGTAATGTTTTTGCATTTCAGTAAAGCTTAGAATACTGTCTCTCACAGTATCTTTCTCGACAAAATGTCCAGAATACAGCTGGATAAACATAGCATGTGATGGGTGAACAACTGACAGAAGGGTTGAGCACAAAGGGTTACAGTAAATGGGGTAACATCCAGTTGGTGTCTAGTCACTAATGGGACTCCGTCTTAGAGTCAGTGCTCTTCAACATCTTCATCAGTGACTTGGATACAGGACTCAAAAATACACTAAGTAAACTGGGACACTAAAGTGGGAGGAGCTGCTGAAGGCAGAGGGGCCCTGCAGAGACCAGGACAAATCAGAGGGCTGGGCAATTACCAGCCATATGAAGTTCAACAAAGACAACTGCTGGATTCTGCACCTGGGATGAGGCAGCACTGAATGTACGGACAGACTGGGATGCAAAAGATTGGGAGAGCAGCCCGATACAAACAGATCTGTAGGTCCTGATCAAGAGTAAGTTAAATCTGCATCAGCAGTGCCCTGGCAGCCAGGAGGGCCAGCTATGTCCTGGGGGGCATTAGGCAAAGCATCACCAGC